>VZRF01009873.1:24946-215692 GCA_013396875.1 Vireo altiloquus
TCTGTTTTGTGACAGGAAAAACCAGTTTCCTTTCTCCTTGTAAGCTGCTTTTATTGGATGATAGAGGAAATGCCAAGGGAAGAAAAGAAAACTACAGATAAATAGAAAGAGCTCATCTGTAAAAATAGTTTCAGGAAAGAGCAAACCCCACAGGTTTCAGTTCTGTTCAATGGATCCAGCCTGAAACACACTCACATCAATTCAAACAAAAGAAAAAAAGAACAAAAAAACTGACAACAACAAACAAGCAACAAAAATCTTCTGCTCAGATGTGACTCATAAATTCAGTTTTATGCAGTTAGGATGGTTCCAAAGCCATTTTTCTCATTAAGGAAATCCTGAGTATGTTGCTTTCATATTCTTGAGCATAATTCAAATGTGTGTCAAAAATAGAAGGGAAATGGCCACACAGTGCAGCGTAGCTGATATTAATGGAGCTTCTTCATGTTTACTTTTTATTCCTTTTTAAATTTCTTTTTTTTTTATTAAGGGAAAGTGTGCCGGAAGATTACAAGGAAAACTGTAAAGGAAAGTTATTGTTTGCCTTATCCTTTGCCAAAATCTCTCTTCTGGAGGCTGTGAATGAATTTCCAATGGTGAAGTGGGAAAATAAAAGCAAAATATAAAACCACAATCCCTTGCTATTTTTGGTATTCCCTGCACTTCTTCATCACGGCAGAGACAACTTAATTTTTCTGTATTAAAATTAAAACAAGTCTGCTGTTAGAGAAGGATAAATAAGTCAGGGGCCAAAAAGAAAGCCCCAGCTTCAACACCACTGAACACAGCCAGTAGGTTTGACTCTGCCAGTAAGATATTGTTCTCACCAAAAGTCAGCAAGGAAGTTGCAGTACACATAAAAGATGATGCAAGCCTGGATGCAAGAAGATTAGAGCTTTCTGATGGCACATAATTTTCACCCACAACCACTACCACAATTGCTGACTTTAATAGTTATTATTAGTATTAGTAGTAGTAGTAATAGTAGCACTGTGCATGTCCTCAAAGATGAGCTATATAGTTACTCTTTTACATCCCACCACAATTGCTGACTTTAATAAATATTATTAGAATTATTATTAGTAGTAGTTGTGGTAGTACTGTGCATGTCCTCAAAAGTGAGCTATATAGTTACTCTTTTACTATATAGCTATATACTACTTTTTACACATCCCACCTAAGGATGTGTAAATGCAATGCAATTATTCAGAGGATACCTTATTAAATGGTGTTTTTTGTTTGGGGGAATAGTAAGTAGTCACCTTTTACAGTACATCTGAAAAGAAAAATTATTTAAGATAGGGAAATTGTGCTTTTGTCTTCAAGAAAACCAGCCAATTCCGTAATCCAAAACAATCTGGATGGGAGGGAGGGCAGTAGTTTGTACAATTTCGCATACAGATCTCAATAGCATGAACCTATTTTCTGATTTCCTTGCAGCCAGCTGAAAGGACTCCGCGGTAGAGATGTCCTGCAATGCTTCTTGTGGGGGTTCATGGCAGCCCTAAGGACACAGAACAGGGTGGGGCAGCCTCACCTCCAGCCCTGTGTGAAATTTTGGTCAGCAGAGTAAAGCTCTTAGAGAGCATCCAGAGGAGGGCAGTGAGGATGGTGAAGGCCTTGAGGGGAAGCTGTGTGAGGAACAGCTGAGGGCACTTGGTCTGTTGAGCCTGGAGGAGACTGAGGGGAGACCTCACTGCAGTTACAAGTCCTGGTGAGGGGCAGAGGAGGGGCAGGCACTGAGCTCTGCTCTGTGGTGACAGTGACAGGACACGAGGGAACAGCCTGAAGTTGTGTCAGGGGAGGTTTAGGTTGGATTAGGAAAAGGTTCTTCCCCCAGAGGGTAGCTGGGCACTGGAACAGCTCCCCAGGGCAGTGGTCACAGCAGCAGCCTGACAGAGTTCAGGCAATGCTTGGACAACGCTCTTAAGCACAGGGTGGGACTCTTGGGGTTGTCTTGTACAGGGCCAGGACTTGGATAATCCTTGTGGGTCCCTTCCAACTCAGGATAGTCTGTGATTCTTTGATTCAGGCATGCACATTTAATAGTCATTTTTTTCAAAAGGAATAACTGTGAATGGTTGCTTCTGAACACGAGTAGGCACTCGAGGAACAGAAAGACAAATCTGTGTTGCAGACTCGTGTCTCAGCTCTGGAGAGCTAAGTAAAGGTTCACTTTTTCAATGTAATTTAAACAAAAATTTGCTAGGATTCTACAGAGAAAAGCTCACCTCCCCTGCTCCATCTACCCATTCACATCTTTGGAGGCACCAGTGACTCACTTAACTGTTCCCTACATGGTGTGGATATGTAATAATTATTACTATTATTTAAAATAATTTAGCCCAGATACAGGAGAAACTGTTTCCTTCCTGCTGTCTGGAGCGAGGAGAACTCATTTCAATATATTTGCACAAAAAAAAGCCTATTCTGTGTTGTCATCTTCCCAAAAGCTTCTGTCCAGTGACAGTGACATGGTAAGTCTCGTAAGATGACTGCCTGCACGTGCACAAGCAGGTAACACAAAGCATCACTAAGAGGTATTTACTCAGATAAACCTTTTTATACGGGTTTCCAGAAAACTTACTGTGTGTAAGTGAAAGCTGTCTGTGTCTTCACAGGTATTTACTGGGCTTGGAGCAGCAACACGTGGGACAGATGTGAGCAGGGCTACACTCAGTATTAATGAGCTGCCTCAGAAGCTGTGCAGTGACGGGTGACTCACTCAGTGCTTGGGTGTTCACAGGTGGGATGCATCAAATTAAATGTGGAGCTTTACAGCTGAGCTTTTAGGGCATGAGTTCTCAAGTAAGAGCCTGAAGTAAATGACAGCAATTGGCCCCCAAAATTGTTATTTATTTCCTTTCACTAGAAAGATAATCTATTTTGTAAAGCTCTAAAATAAGTCAGATGAACCCTTAGTGACTGCAGTAAGAATACACAGGAGGGGAGAGGGGGCTGGAAGTACCTATCTTTTTATCATCTCACACTTGTCTTTACAAATGACTTGAGTGTGATGCTTAGCTGCCTCTGGACATCATTGAGTACTGGAGACAGAGAATCTTCATTAGCCTTGCCCTCTACCAGGGATAATCAGCCCAGGTGATTCAAAAACACAAACTACAAACATAGCCTTTAGGTCAGCAGTTTCAGTGGCTGCTTCAGAATCTCTCAGGAAATTAAGAATTTTATAAATTTGGTCTCGAAGACATATTAAATCCTTCTGGTTACTCTAGAGTCAAATATTAACTTTATTAATACAATTACTGAAAGGGATAAGGGGAAGTAGTCACTGCTTTTAGTAAAACACAAAACAAGGAGACAATTTTTATACATGTTTTGTGTGCGAAAATTATGATAGCCTTGAAATGATCTTCTGCCTGCCTTTGAGGATAATAAAAAGCACTACAGCAAATGCTGAGTACTTGAGATAGTCTTTCTCTGCTCTGTGATTTTTCATTTCACAGACACTTATGAATTACCATAGTTATTTCACAGCCTCAGTACCTCTTCTCAACAGCATTATGGAAGGAATATAATTACCAACTCCTCTAGTATCATGGTGGATGTGCACCTAGCACAAAGAGCATTCTAGGTATTCCTTAATATATTGGTATAGGGTTAACTTGAATGCAAAAGGGTTTGAGAAACTGTTGGCATTTGATAACTCAGCACAACAGTAGAGGATGTCTTTATCATCAGAAGCGGGCAAGTGTCAGACTCTTAACAGAGAAACACCACTATCTTCTCAAATCAACCCAGACAACCAGGTTACTTCAGCAGTCTTTTGATGAAATTCTCAGCTGGAATAAACGGGCAGGATCTACCACAACCTACTTCTGTTTTTTAACCTTAACGGTGGAGTGGACGCTCACTTCTAGATTAATGTTTCATTGTGTAATCCAATCTGTTGTTTGAGTTAATCCTTCACCCAGAGAGAAGGCATAACTCTCACAGTGTACCACTGTCATGAGGAGAAAACAAGTTTGTCCCATAACATCTCAAGTAGAATTACCAACATCCCTGCACTGAGACCAGGAGGGAATTCGCAGCAGGGCAAGATGCATAAAGAGGAGGAATATTGCTAGGATGAGATTTCTGCCCAGGGTTAACTTCTGCTGAATGACTGTATTGCAGCAGAACAGAAAGATGTATTTACAGGAATTTTTGTGTATTGCAGCAGAACAGAAAGATGTATTTACAGGAATTTTTTTTTTAATCTGTGGTCAGGGAGTCAATGGTCAAGTACCTTTCCCCCAGTTTTACATGATGGGTTTTGGTAGCTCTCAAATTAGGTGCTGTCAGAGGTGAGGGAGGGGAATGGGATCTGTTCACCGCTGCTGGTTGAATGAAGACCCAAGGGCATGCTCCAGCTCACACTATGAAGTTTGCTTGTGGAGATACTCTTTTTTATCTTGGATATCAATTAAACAAGACACATTCTGGCTCAGAGGCCTCCCTAATGCTTGGAAGCTGGTTTCTCAGGAGAATCCAGTATTCAAGAAAATATATATTCAAACACCATGGAATATGAGACTTCTAATTTCAAAATGCTTAAATGTTTTTTCTTCTGATGAAACAGATTTACAAAGTTCTTCCTTTAGCTTCACAACATTGTTCCTGTTACCAGTAATGGAACAGATATTTCGTTAAATCTTTTAAACAAGGTCCATTCTTAATCAATCTTATCTTAAATTTAGCATAGAGTCATTAAGGTAGTAATTTTCTTTGAAGTTAAACAAAAAATATTTCTAAATATTTTCTCCACAGCTCACAGTACTTATATTGAAGTTCTTATTTGGTGAGAAATAGTTGTGGGAATTTGATAACTCAAGGCACAGTCTTATGTCTTCATTTATCCAGCAGTGGCTACCATAACCCCTGCTTCCACCACCTCAGACAGTCTCTGATTTCAGAGCTACAACACAAAAAGTGTCTGTAGAAGCTGTTTGTGGATGACTGGTATGATGATACTTTTCTAAGAGACACTGGAACATCACAGTTGTGTAAAAAACATAAAAGGCAACAAAAATACCCACAGAAGTCAGGGAAACTTCCAGCAATACAGGAATGTGCTCAATGAGCCTAGTTGTATAGAACCAAAATAAGTACTCTTCAGCCGCATTGTTTTCAAACTTGTTTTACTTAAAAGTCGTTGGGTCAGAGATTCTTAAATTATCACAAGAATGAGAAATTAAAAAATAATAATACCTAAGAAAAAAGGCAAGAAATACCTAAAGCAAACAGTAAAATTGATGGAGCAATTAAAGCTTTCTGCCTATGCCAAATTACAGGCCAAGTTGAGAGAATAAGATCTTGTTTGCAATATGGAAAAATGGGCACCCTGGAGCCAGACAATGGATTTTAGTCAGTTAATTGGAGCAATTCCCATACAGCATTTTTTATTTCCTGAGATTTCTTTATGAAAATAGTCCAAAACTAAAAATCATCATGCAGCATAACAAATTCAACTTTAGTAGGTACTTCCTGAGAATGGGCCCCTTGAGAAACATTTACTTCACATATAAATGAAACTCAGGAGAACTTTTGTTCATTAAAAGCTCAATTAATTTTGTAAAATATGACATTTGTTTCAAAAGAACAACTAGCACTGGAATCAACAAGTTGGCAATTAAGTACTTATACCTTTGCCAATACAATGATAGATTATAGTTTAGTTTTCTAACAAAGGGATATTTTCAATAAACATGGGAAAAAATCATCAGCTGAGAATAACATAATTCTGGAGAAGATTATTTAATAAGTACTCATCAAGGCTAATTTTCTTTCCCAAACATGAGCTCTACATAGATTTCTAATTTCAAAAAGATAGCTGATTTGTACCAAAGCCTGACAATTTTTAAAGTGAGTGTCTTTTGATGATGTAACAACTTTCCATATCAAAGGCCTGATGATTTCCTATTGCAAAAGTCTGGACCATGCTCATTTCCCAAAAGACTTTTTTTAGAAAAGGAGGTGTAGCAATTGTGAAGCATATTAAAAAAAACACCATTGGAAGGGGACAGGGGAGGAAGTATTCCTCCTCCTCCTCATCCTCCACACCAACATCACTTTCTGAAAAAACACCATAGAAAAATTGTCATCAGGGAAGCCCCTGTGTAACAGCTAGAAAACTAAAGAGCAGCTATGATGTGATTTATGGAACTCAGCTAAATCTCTGCCACCGACCATTAGTAGCCCAAAAAAACCAATTGTGTAACTAATACAGAGGGGAAAAATCAAAATGCAGTCTAGTTTTCTGATCGTTTTCCTAACAAAGTTCATGTGTTAATTCCATTTTTAGTAATTTCATAAAGAAAACCCAAAATTGTCTGCACTAAGGTAGACTCCATGCCATATTTAGTGCATTTAAATTACAGAAGGAAAGATGTCTGGGCTGCTGTTGGCTAGTATCTTGTTCAACAGAGAGCTGAACACAAGGACATCTGCTGTCTAAAAACTGGCATGAGCCAGGGAACCTTGCAGACAGGTAAAGACATGCAAATGACAGATAAGGCAAAGGGAAAGTATAATGGTGGGAATTGGCACCACTTTGGGGCACTGACACTGCACATTTTAGGGTGAGAAGCAGCACTCTGCTGCAGCAGCCAAACAGATCCCTTTTTGTCCATTTGCATGAAGTCAAAACGACCAGACTCCCATGGGGAACAGGTGATGTGCCAAAACAGGGGGAGATAAAGGGCAACAAGCTTGACATTTTTGCCTGCAGACAACAAGAAGCATCAAACCAGAGAGACATCCTGGGACACAGCGACAGCAGGTCCCAGGTGCTGGCACCTCACAGTAATGCTTGTCAGGGCCCTGCAGAGGTTGGCAGGCTGGACACATGGTGTCACCTGCTGCTTCTTTTGTCTTCCTTCACAATGTTTGGTCACCCCAGATCCAGCCAAAATTACTGCTGCTGTTATGTTGTCCTGGCTACTAGAAGGCTGTGTGCTTAGCAGGTGAGGACAAATCTCGTGCCAAGTCAGATCCCAAACCACAAAACAGGCTCCTAGCTTTGGAATAACGTGTCACCTTGGAATAATGTGTGAAATATGTCTCGTGTCAAATCCATGTCAACGTCTAAATCATGATGGCTCAACCTCCGAAATTCACTAGTGGTTTTTCCAGCTTTATAATAAATCCAAACTCTTTGCCAGCAACAGCCAACAGTAATTGTTTGAAAAATGCAGTGGTTTGGGAAGGGTAAAACTGAAATGTCGATTGTTACTAAATAATGGAACTTCACATGTTGTAATTTGAATAATTCAGTGCTTTGACAGAAGTCTAATGTAAAGACGGGAAAGTTTTCTATTTTCCTTCTCCCCCACTAGACTGGATTGCCAGTCTTGCTCTTGTTTTGTGCCCCTAATGACATAAGCAGGGCAGGTGAATAAATGAGTGAAGTATCAGATAAAAGTTGGCTTGGATGGTTTCAGGCCTAAGTGAATTATTTATCAGTGACTCAGCACATCTCTTCTCTGAAGAGTAATAGTGCAGCAACTAGGGTGGGTACTGGCTTTTTTTTTGCATAGAGAAAAAAAATTCCTGGTTAAGAAAATGTTCTGGTTTTAGTTGGGATGGAGTTAATTTTATTTGCAGTAGCCAGAATGGGGCTGTGTTTTGGGTTTGTGCTGAAAACAGTGCTGATAACACAGGGTTGTTTTCACAACAGATAAACAAGTAAGAAACAAAGTTACTGCTTACTTCCAAAGCTCTAAACAACGTCTGCAAATTAATATCTACTGACAATGTCTCTTGAAGATACTGTTAGATGGCTTTTGCTATCCCATTTAATATGAAATGTATTTTACTGCAGTCAAGCATACAAAAGGGTTAACAGCAGTATTTTTCTTTGTTTCCTGATGCCACATTTGTATTTCTGGGTAAGAGTAAGGTAGAATAGGAATATCACATTTAATATTTAGTATGTTGTAGAAATATAATGGATAATCTCAGAAAGAAATTTAATTTGAATTTTTTATTCCTTCCCTCTGTAGTGCTGAGGCTGTTTGAAGACAGAATAGCAAAGAAGGATACAGATACTCCAATACAAGTCATTTCTTTTCCTAGTTATATTGGAAGAATTTAAAATCATTGAGAATTATGGAAGGTTTTAACCAAGAATAACCCATGTTTTTTTGTATCACCAATTATTCCCTAGGGACTCAGATACAGAACTTGGCCTTCCACACCTAGAATTTATATGATATTTCCTTAAAAATGTACAAAGCTTCTTCTGTTACATCATTTGCTTCAAGAGAAAAGCAAAAATCTCAAAGCTTTTACTTTTTTAAATCATGTAAAACAGGTACATTACAGTAAAATGAGAAATCCAAGACACTTTCCTGCTACAGAATGGCAAGTAAGGAACTTGTAGGCTCACACATTTTGCACTGTGGTAGTTTCTGTCCATGGATTGGGTGGTCAAGCAAGGTGTGGCTGAGAGTCTGTTTCTGCTATTCCCTCAGAGGGTGTTCAGATGAATTCACATGGTGGTACAAAAAACACTGGAACATATTTAGGAATGTTTGCTGAAGGGTTCCCAAAGTTGTTGGGAAGAGTCAGATGATAGCAGGACTCAGATATTTTATATTCCCACTTGGCCCCAGCTGCAGACCTGCAGGATGAGATCCTGTTATTGGGGAACAAAATGACAAAGAGGAAAATGCAAAGTTGGGAGGTGCCCACATCCTCCATCACCCTTCATGGGCACCATTTCCTTGTGATAGGTTATGTAAATGTGTATAAAAAGGACACATCTTTTAATGATAAACTTATGACCTAAAAAGCCAAGAAAAAGACAGGAAGAATAAAAAGATGCAGGGAGAGGTGATTTACACAAGGAATTAATGTTGTTCCCACCAAATTTTCAGCTTGCTGGTTTTGTTTTTGTCCCAAGCAAACACTTGCATGCTCAGAGTTTGTTTTCTCATTTAATAAAATGTGTTTGTGTACATATATGCAGAATTTTCCATCTAAATTTTGCACTAACCAATTCACTAAAACAATCCAGTAAGGTCAGGCAGGGATCAAAAAACATTTTTGAGATACACTCAACACTGTATCCATAGCTTCCCATATTAATCATATGTCCTTTAAGACCGTGGACAGATATTACTGGGGCATGAATTTATGCTGTTATTTGGATGGCTTTTACCAAGTAACTGTTCAGGGGACTCTGGGTGTGGGGGTGAAGGCTGTAAAAAATTGTAGTGAATTGTATGCCTAAAGCCACCCAAAATGGAAGCATTCAGCTGCGGATGGAAGAGAAAGCAGAGCTAAGCTCTCATGTCAGAGACAAATACATGAGTATGACACGCTCAAAGCAGGCAGTGATTACATCTGTTTGTGGCCCAGGCTTTCTTGCTGTAGCACAAGGTGGTCCTGAAGCTTGTCAGAAACNTAACCCAAAACACAAAAAACCCAAAAAACCTCCAAAAAACCCACCAAAAAACAAGCAAACAAACAAACAAAAACCTAGAAAAACCCCAACCAAAAAACCACCAAAAAAAACCCCCAACAAACAAGTTAGGACCCAAATAAAATTCCTAGAATCCTAGGATTTTTTGGAATTTTTTTTAAAGTGAAACAGCATCAACCTCCAAAGCTGTCATGCAGGACAACAATAAAGTGAAAGCAACAGTATAGTTGAACTATCCAGACAGAAACTATGACACACGACAGAAAAAGTAAGGCTTAAACCAATTAATCAAAAACTTCATGGGTTGCTTATAACAGACTAAAGAAAAATTAGAACAAAAGGGGGAAATCACCACATTTAATTTTATAGTAATACTTGTGGAGCTGAGGCAGGTACCCATAATTAGGCAAGCTCTTTTTTAGTAAGAGCTCATTAAGCCTTGCAAAAGAAAGGCAAGACTGATAATCTAACACAGTGAATTTTGCAAGAATTTCTGTATGAAAATCAAAGGCAATCAGTGTTGAAAAAGGGATTACCAATGAAAAAGTTTTTGTGGGTATCTTTTTTCATTACTGTTCTATTTTAAGTGCAGAAGAACCAACACACATCAATGGAAGGAAAAAAATGCCTAATAGGTGATCATAAGAAGTGCCACTTGCCTGGAGGTTAACATTGTGTTGATATGCTGTATATCACCTTCTGTTGTAAGAGTCAGTTTAAAAAAGCTTGGCACAATATGCTTTAGGATCTACCCAGAATTAGGATTGATTTCTTTAATGGCCACAGTGGAGCAAGAGAAAAAAAATTACTCAGACAAATGGGAGTCCACACAACCAGAATTACACTTTATAATACCTCTCTGTACCTGCAGAGTATGCCAACTTGCAGGGAAAGCCAGTATTAGGTATCAATTGATTTTTATATGCTGAAACGCAACTTTAACTTCTAAGGGCACCTCACTGCACTGGAGCAGACAGTGAGAGATTTGTAGCCCTCCCAATTAAGTGAACTGTACTGCATAGAAAACTCTGAGAAGTCATCAGAAATCGCCCATAACCCGAAAAAACCTTAAATAGTAAAGATCAAGATCATTCACTATGATGCATTAATTTATAACAAGTCATAATTCTAACACAATTATGGGACAAGCATTCATTAGGGACAAACAACTCAATCAGACAAGACACAAAAAACCTACACCATAATTCCATAATATATTTTCTCATCCTCTCTTAGGTCCAGTTAAGTGTATACACTTTACAGGATAACTGTAATATCAAAAATTCAAAGGCATGCAAGAAAATAATTATTTTTTAACAGAGAGTGGCAGAAAAAAAAAATCTATTTTAAAGAAGAGTTAGGAAAAAGGAAGCTGTACAAAGCTGAGTTTATTGTGTTCACAATTACTGCTTGCAGCCCTTTAAGATTATCTCCCCCATTTGGGAATTAAAAGGAAGAAAAAGCAAGCAAGTGGATTTCTCTCAGACAGTGGCGTTTGTTCAGCATTTTGAAAGACTGCATAAGATTGGATCTGGCTTCTATAGACCCAAATAAGTGTCTTAAGAATGAAATTTTATCCCAGAAACCTCATGGCAAAAGCAAAAAAAACCCAAAAATCTGTCAAAAAGAAAATGTGCCCTTAAAAACCAAATCTGCCTAGGGATCTTGTTTGAGACAATGAAAGCTTTATCAGAATCCCAGAACCACAGAACACTCTGAGCTGGAAGGACACACTTAGGGAAGCCAGAAGCAAGTCTGCCCTGTGTCAGGGGAGCAGGATCTGCACTGCTCTGAGGACACACAGGAAGACCACAATCAACACATTTCCTTCAACAGAGGTGACACAGAGCATGCTGGAGGCACTGTAAGGACTACAGCAGAGAAAAGCACGGGGAGGGTATATAACAGAGGAGAGTATAAATAGAAGTCACACATAAAGATGTTCACAATGGGTATTTATAGTAGCTAGCAAAGATTCCTCTGCATCTATCTCACTCTGTTCACCTTAAAATGAAACAAAACAAAGAAAAAGAGCTGGAGATTAGACATTTAAATGAATTTACATGGAGTACTTCATCAAGTTGCCCCATAAGCAGCTACACAGTTTTGTCTGTGATTTTAATCTGGTCATGCAGACACCCCCATCCTTCCAGCAGTACATGGAAGTGTGCTTTACATAGCTGTGATGTCTCTGCTGCAGAATGACCACAAAACCTCTGCCACCAGTTTTAAATATAAAGAAACCTTGTAGTTAGTTAGGCATCTGTTGGAAACTTTACTTGATGTATTGAGAAACTCTTAATGAAAAATGGCCAGGTGTTTTCATTTTCAGCTCATTTTGGGAGCTGTCCACACTAGAGTTTTGCTAATGGTTTGTCAAGCCTGGGTGTTATTCTTGGGTATTACATCAACAGCAGCCCTTCTATAGATCACCCCTTCTATAAAATACTTTATATCAAAACAAAGAGTTTTCACAGTGACTGGTCCTAATGCTCTTATATTTGATACTCAGCTTGAGGTCAGTCAGAGGCTTTCATAGAAATCCATATGTCACTTTCTAACAAATGTTAATATATAATAATATAATAATAATATGTCACTTTCTTCGGATCTGTTCAGGTGGACATCTAAGCTTTTATACCTGGAGCCACTTATGAAAAACTGTAATGCCAAATTTTTAAGAATGGGCACCTACAGAAAGAATGCCCCCATATTATCAGACCTTGATGAGCAGATGTGGGAACTATGTTGTTAATTCCTTAGACAGGAGGAAAATTCACCCTTCTACAGGAGCAGACCATCACACCAGCTAACCTGGCTTAACAGTGGCCAAGGAACACCACCTGCATTTCTGATAGGAAGGTTCATGGCCCACAGTCCTGGAATACTTTCCTGCTGAAATACCTCTTCTTGCATCTAAAGAAAGGGAGGCAAAAGTAAGGATTTGCACTTGTGGCAACACTTTGTTAATTTAACTCCTGTTCACTGGAAACTAGACAATAGATGGATTTGTTTTATTGAGGCTGCTGCATGGCCATCTGAACATAAAGACTTTTTTACCACCTCTGAGTTGAGTCTGGTATAAAGAGCTGGCCTAGAACTGAATTGACTCTACATTAACACACCACTGAAACATACAGATGCCTCATGCCTCCATTTCTCGAAGGTTTTCTACCTAGAGGTGCTTAGAGAAGTAGCAGCAGAGTTATTTTTACTTAAGAGAGATTCTAGAAATATACTGGGGGAAAAAAGAAACAACAGTCTAAAAAAACATCCCTCATTTTCCAATAGTGAAACTAAACAGTTGCTGCCTAACTGCACATGCTGTTCTCATGAACGAACAGTGAGACTGTTTGCTGCTATTTCCTGAATAGCAATCATACATACAGAAATAAATCCCACTGAATTCTTGTGAATAACCCTTAAAAAATAGATTACACACGAATACAATCCATAGCATAAGTCATGCAGTGCAAAAGCTGAAGGAATTAATAAGGTGTTCTCAGTACTTTTGATAAGGTGCAGCAGCAGCCTGGGCCTCCTTAGCAACTAAGAGGGAAAGGAAAGGTTTTTTCTTCACCTCAGTCTCCTTGAAATATACTTGCTGCAGAAAGGGGGATTTGTTAACCTTATAACACTGACATTTAAAAAGCACAGATAATTATAAACAAGGTGAGAAAACCCTACCAAATGGGTTTAAGTGAAATGCTTATAAGGTCTCTCTTTATTTTTTTTTTTTTTAGCAGCTAAATATGTACTAGACAACTTTAATGAAGCAGCACAAACAGGAACTATCTCAAAAGACATTCACCCAGAGATAACACAATCCAATTTCTGTTTGGTTCAGAATTTAACTCACAGTAGCAAACACTTATCCTGTTTAATTAAAAGAAACATTCATATAAGGAACATGAAGTTCTTGAATATGAATTCAAATATAACAGCCTAAGAAAGCAGTTAAAATTAAGAATGAACCACAATTACAAATTAAATTATCTGCTATCCTTACACTTCAGAAAATTCAGTAGCTGTACAAATATTATAAGCTTTGAATACAAGGTACCAGATCTCAGCTAATTCAATCTGTTCATATCAGTTGATAATATGACTTTGGCTCTGTGTGTGTAGAAGGAGCCTGAACTTACTCATACTGGAGCTATTGCCAAATCCTTCACTCACGTCTGTAGTTATGTGACTCCTTCTACCACAAACCAAAATATGGTTCTACTTTGAAATAGCTCAGTAGGTTTGCTCCGTCAGTGTTTAGCCAGATTTTGCCACTTTGGTACCAGTTTCTTAGATTTCACTAAACCTAAGGGACAAAGCTTTAATTTTTGTTTCATTCCATGCATATCAAGAAGGTGACTGGGAACAACCAGAGTTATCGAGAATGAATCATGCTTGACTGACCTGATTGCCTTCTACCAGTCATGACAGGAGATGTGGATGACAGGAGAACTGTGGATGTTGTTTTTCTTGGATTTATTGAGGTCAGTGAGGTGTTTTCCTACAGCAGCCTTATAGCCAAATTAGAGACACATAGACTAGAAAAAGAGACATTAAATAGGCTGGAAAATTGGCTGGACAGCCTGGCTCAAAGATTCATCTCCAGACTTCAAAGTCCATCTAGTGGCCAGTAAACAAACTAATTCTTCAGGAGCAGCACTGGAACCAACAGTGTCCAGCAGTTTTATTAATTACTTGGACTACAGGACAGAAAGCGCTTTCAACGAGTTTGCAAATGACACCAAACTGGGGAGAACAGTAAAATACACTGGAGGGCAGGGCTTCAATTCAGAAGGAGCTCAGTAAGGTAGAGAATCTCACTATGTTCAACAAAATCAAAAGCAAAGCCCTGCACTTGGGATGGGACAACACAATCAATACACGAGATACAGGATAGGGAATGACTGATCAGGGAGTAGCTCTGCTAAAAAAAGGCTTCAGGTCCTGGTGGACAAATTCAACATGATCCCGAAGTGGGCCCATGAAGACCAGCAGCACCCTGGGCTAGTGGAGGTCCAACCAGGAGGTCCAGGAGGGTGGTCCTTCACCTCTGTTCAACACTTGTGAGACCAAAACTGGAGCACTGTGCAGTTTTCAGCTCCCCAGCATAAGAAAGATGTGGAAATTCCAGAGAAAGTCCAGCACAGGCCAGCCGGGGTGGCCCAGGGGATGGATGGAGCACTTGGCACAGGGGGACAAGCTGGGAGACGTGAGTTTGCTAAGCCCAGACAGAAGGTAGATCAAGGCACCTCCTGCAGCCTAAAGCTGATTAATGGCAGGATGTGAAGACTGTTCTCAAAGAGGAACAGTGGAAAGATGCAAGACACCACGGACATGTTGGAGTACAGGAAATTAGACACAAGGGAAATGGGTGGTTGGACACTGGAACAGAGGTTCAGCAAAGCTGTAAGAGCTCCATTATTATTATGGAGTTATTCCTTGCAGCTCAGAAACCTTGTCTGAGTTACCCTTTTATGAGTCAGGACTGGACCAGTAGGCTTCCAGAACACCCTCCAAACCCCATGATAACCATGGTCCTGTGATTCTAGCTCTGGATTCAACAAGCAAAAGAGGTAAATGAGCTACATCTCAGTGTATCAGCACCTTGGTGTTTCTACTGAACTGTCTGCTTTCAAATTCTGGTTTGTTTTACCCTTAGAAATGGGCTCTGTCTGCTGAAATGATCATTGGGCCCTCTTTAGTGTGTTTGTCTGACCATGTGGTGCTGCCTCCTAACCTAATTAATTAAAAAGGTACCAAACCATCATCCCGTCACAAGAATGAGCAAGACTAATGTGAAAAGGTATGGGGAGATGCTCACAGAACTACACAAGAAGTTTCGGGAAGATCTTGCAACTCTACATATGCTCCCTGAATCTTTAGGGCAACCCTAAACTTTCAGGTGTTCTTTCTTCTTCATAGTGGAGGAGGTGGACATAATTTTACAAATGTAAAGCAACTTCTGAAAACCCATGGCTCTCTCAAATTACCCAAAAAAAGGCAATTTAGTGGCAAATTATTGTAGGTGACAGTGTGTGACTACCATGGCCAGGGTGTAGGACTAGAAAATGAAGGTAGGAATGAAAGTGATGCAAAAGCAAAGCAGAAGCAGCACCATACGACCTTGCAAGTATGGCAAGTCCTCATCATATACTTTTTATGGGATTTCCAGAGCCCAGTCTCATTTTAAGCTTTGTATATAGAATCAGCTGACCAGTCAAGGGTGCCCATAGACTGAGTGCCTCTGTTTTCAAACAGAACCCAGGGGTTTTGCTCTGCCTTTCAAAGGAGTGACTGGCCCAGCCAAACTCATGTACAGCCCCACCCCTGTCACTACACCAGGTAGTGGGAAAAGCTCTTTAAGGTAAGCTTGCAGCTGTTAGCTAGAAATGATAAATGCTTTGAGAGCCTTACTGTGAATATATTATCCTCACCCTCTGATTCCCACAATAAATTAAAAACTGGATCAGTTTGAATTCTATGTGTGTGGGGAGAAGGTTCAAAATCAGCAAAGTGTGACTGTATTGTAAAGTCAAATTTGTAGGTAGTTCTCATTTAAAGTTTTATGGGCTTGCAAAGATTGGATAATGTGTCAGAACAGTTAGGAGGGGATTGGGAACCCTTTTTTGTAGCTCTCCAGCAGGTTCACTCCTCAGGCTCATCTGCTAATAGAGGCAACCCTTGGACCATGGAAGAACTACTGAAGCAAAGCAAGGTGTAATGGCCAGATGCAGTATTAATACCAATTGTGAATTACATATTATTTAGGCCAAGCAGTGATATAAAAAAAGATATTTCCAGTGCTGGCTAAATGAGCAGAGAGAGGAAGAAACTGCTGACTTTAATCATGACTCTGTATGCTTCGTTTCTCTGTCTATGAACAACAGGAAAAAATATACATTTCTCATAACTTATTGATATGAAAAAGGCAGGCCAACATCTCAATAAATATCAGGGTGATACATGAAAAACTGCTGAACTGTTTCAAAAAAGATGATGTATTCGTAGGAATTCAATTAGAGCAAGGCAGAGACAAAGAATAGTGTGAAGTGGAACCAGGAAAATGAGGACAAAGCTTAGAGCTGCATTATCACTCACATACCTGTATTATCTTTAAATCCTATGTACCTGATATGTGTGGTAGTAAGGTCAGTCATCAGCGTGGGGGCTTGTAAAGAATTCCTTGGCACTCATAGAGGGACCTGTCCAGCCTGCAGCTGGAGACAAAAGAAACACCACAAACCAAGGCCCCACTATACTAAAGTATTTCCCTTCACCCAGGAAGCATAAGCTTCCCCTAAACAGTATGGTCTTTGTACTGTGCTGTAGTAGTAAACTTATAAAGACTCTGCCCGTGCACAAAAAGGAATTTGCACCAGACTTTTATGAAAAAGTATTTCCAGCTCTAAGCAAGCAAGATAGGAGAAACGCTATGGGATAAAGATTTGAAACAGTGCACAAAGCACCAAAGCTATAAAATCCTAGTTAATATACATGAGAAAATAATTAGTATGCATTGAAGCCTTGGGAAGAAAGCAGATGCACAAGCATTTTTACTGTAGATAAACTCAGTGTGGCTGCTGCTGAATGTAAAATACTGAGGACAACTTTTTTTCTTATTATTCCTCGTCATACTTGATGATCTTGCAGAAGTTTGGGATGGTAATTAAGTAACAAACTCAGGGAAATTAATGTTTTACCTAGTCCATTTAATCTCATTCCCAGGATGTGAATGTATGGGATGAAATCAAGTATCCCTGTGGTGTCCCCACTGTCTGAAACATACTGTTGCTTTATGCTGAGAAAAGATGCAGATATAATTATTCTCCACATTTAGGATATGAAAAAATTCTGTGAAGGGTGGGGAGAGGTTCTGTGCTAAAGATCAGTAACTAACTCTGGCAGTCTTCATCATTATTATAAAAGGTAATAATTTTTATAAAAGGTAATATTAGTAATTTCCTTTGCTTTCTCTGCTTTCCTTGCTTTTACTCCATTTTTCACATTGTTCATCAGCAGACTTTTGAGAGTGGTTCAAGATGGCACAAACTTCAAGCCTTTTGAAAGAAAAGTGGATAAATCACTCTAGCCCTATAAAAACCTATGGAGAAAATAATTTCCTTTACCTTTCCCAGAAAATTAATGTACAGACTACACCAGGAATAGATAGTCTGAGAAGCTGCTATTATCTTGGTATTTGAGCTTACCATAGATATTCACAACATATGGGGTCAGATATAATCTTTCCCACTTCTTTTGGCTGTTACTATTGGTTCCATTACTAAAAAGGGCTTAAGCCATAATAGCTGTCTTTTCATCTGGCACTTCTAGAACATGCTAAACAGAAGCAGGATTTGACTTGTTTCAAGACTTGAAGTGCAAGAAATTCGTTGTATGCCATAGTAGTGGGAAATTTTAAAAGTAGATAGAGATCAAAAGATGCAGCTTATGGCACACTGAAATACTCAAGAAGTATTGAAAAGCCAAAAAAGGGAATTAAAGGTTTGGTCTAGTCTCTGCCATTGCTGAAGAGACACCTAAGAGAAAGGAAATTTAGGGTCAGACTGTAGCTTACACTGACAATTAAGGTGATTGATTTTATATCATTTGCAAGCACTCATGTTTGAAACCCAAATTAAGTCTTGAGGTGAGGAGCTTACATGGACTCTCCTCTTGCCTGATGAGGCTGCCCAGCATCTAACACACCGAGAGCCCAGCTCCCCCCATGCATGACGGGTGGCAATGCCCTGGAAGAAAGTTACAAACCAGCAGAGACAAAGGGCTTTTGTGTGGAGAAAAGAAAGTGATAGAATGTGATTCTGTGACAGCTTGTATAAATCTGACAATATCTCTAATTTCTTAGCAGGCCGGGCAAGGGGAGCAGCATCAGAGCCTGAATAGAGGATATTGCCCAGTCTCCTGTGAAAAGCTTTGCCTGTGCCCCCCACAGTCCTGCTGAAATCCAGCTCTGAAACGCAATCACTCGCCTTGCCAAAAGTGTCCTCTTACCTGCAGTAGTCCAAACCTTCCTTATCTCCCTCCTTGTCATTAAGCAAGCATTGTGAACCCATTCAGCACTTTCTGTTATTGCCAGAAGAGCATTTCTGCTACTGAGCTATACAGCAGAAGACATACAAGTAGCTGCATGTTCATCAGCCACCTTAATTTACACTCCCTCCAAAACCAGCACATATCTCAAACCTCATCAGTTTCTAAAACAAATTGCACATCACTTATGACATATCAAAACTGAAGCAAAGCTCTGCAGGACTTATCAAGTCTCAGCAAAGACTAAATAGCATAGTGAGAGATTTCTAATGCCGGTTTAAAGGGTGTTTTTAAAATATGCTTATGGAGACCTTAAACTGGAGTATTTTATCATGAGTATCTAAAATCAAACTGCAGTTGTCAAAATCAGGGGACAAAGAACATCTTTGTGATTTTCAATGTTTTGTGATAAATTTGTCACTAGCACACAGAATATTATATCTTTCTTATCTTACTGATATTTCAGTAAGATTGTACCACACAGGAGCTGAATTCCACATTTTTTGTGTCACTTCAAGTATCAAGACAAATTTGTCCTGCTTCTCTGGGGTACAAAGAATTTTCCAATACCTTGAAATAAAAGTGGGAAAAAAAAAAACAAGTGAAAGAGGAAAAGAGCTATCTCATGGTCTTTGTGCATCTATTGCAAAGAAAAATCTGCAATTTTGATTCAAGTTGCTGTTAGAATCAGATGCAACTGGAAGTCAAGTTCAGTAGCTTTTCCAAATATATCTTACCTAATGTAAGATCATTCCCTATCTTACCTAATGCGCATTTGCTCTTGAAAAAAAATCTACCTCAAAATATCAGTGGAACAAAAATGTAATAGAGCACATATATTTAAAATCAGTGTCTGTGCAGAGAGCATCCAGTCCCCATTGCCTGCACTTTGGCTTGGGAGGGCTCTGCTTTCCTCAGTGTTAGGCTTAGCCTTAGACTCTTCAAACACCTGGGCTGAGAAATGGCTTTAGATGGTTGAGAAAAATAAATTTCTGGCTCTGGCTGGAGATGTTCTAAGCAGACCCAGTGATAAGGACAAAGGACACCCCTTCTGATGACCCTCATCTCTTTCCAAACACCCAGTGACTGGTCTCCCAAATATGATGTTTTTTTCTTCAACTATATCCTGAGTGCTGTTAGTCCAGGCACAACCCATTTGGTATAAGTCAGATTAGTGCTTAAGTGAATTTTAGGGTGACACCCATATCTAGGAAATGTCATTCTAAGATGGTAGACAAAATTTGCATCTAGCATCTATTTCTGCCCCAAATTTACTTTTTTTAAGCCTATGTTCTACAGGCAGACATGGAAGTCAAGGCAGGAGGATATATGCATGCATCTCTGAAATTAAAGACTGTAATTTTGTTCTATATGATTAGGTTCATAGAAAAAAAGGGACAGAGATAAAGTTCATTTTGGCCAGAGAGAGAATACTCTTCACTGGGCAACTTGCACTTCGCAGATGTTAGCTGCTCCAAACCCCCCAAAACCAAAAGGAATCTCTTTGTTGACTTTAATGGTTTTGAATCCAGTTCATACTCTATAGTGCAATCTGTATTTCCCACTCAGATCGATAAAACACAAAGCAAAATATTCACTATGTCGTGTAATCCATCCTGCTCCAGCTCTATTGCAGACAAATGAGATGCCCTTTATTGAAGATTACAATGAATAAATGAGACTTTCTGCAAGTTTTATATGTTCATCAATGTTCATTACTTCTCAATTGATTTTCTAAGGTCTGACATATTCTTCTACCTGCATTTAATATATGCCCTTACTTTAGTTTTTTGACTGCAGTTGAAAGACTCCCAGCTCTCATTCCAGGCTTAAATTTCCCTATTTTTTTATGACTACAAAATAAAATAGTACTAATTGCATTCTTCACTAAAGAAGAGTGGATACCTTGTAACTCATCAAAATTTTATAGGCAAATGGAAGAGTTTAATGAATGGAATATCTCTAGCAACGAAAAATTTTCAATTAGTATTACAGAATATTCACAGAAAACAAAAGTTGAATCCACCCATAGGGTTGCAATTGAGAAATCCCTTCCTATTTTGTGCATTGAATCACGGAACAAAAATGGTGGCACTATAAGTCACACAAGATAATTTAAATTATTTTGACATTTCAAAGCCAGACATTCAGGATGGCTATCTGACTTGCATTTTTTCAGACCAAAAGTTGCAAGAGTTATTAACTAACTATTTTGAAATATAACCTAGTTTCCACATTTTCATCCACTGTACAGTTTGTCGAGGCCACCAATGCAATAGCATATCAGTAAGAAAAATGAGTTTTCCATATGAAGTAAGTGAACCTTTGGGGAGAGCATCCAGTGGCCTGTGGGGTCACACTGTATCAGAATACCTGATTCTTGTTTCAGACTCTCTGATTTTTGCTTTTTTAACATTTTCCAGGGCTTATGTTTCATTTGGCCTAGAAAACAGGTGTTACCTGGGACTTGCAATAGCAGCAGTGAAGAAATTTGTTCTCTTACGTGAGGCAGAGGGTGTGACAGTGTGGTGCATTGTCTCTGCAGTGGTGCAGTGACCCAGGACCCTGCCCAGACAGCTCTCCCCTGCCCCTTGCTGCTGCCCACCCCTCCCAGTCTTCTGCTGAAATGCTCTGGGCTGAGAAGACTCACTTCCCAACCCCTTCACTGTGTAGTGGATCACTGAAATAACTCAAATTTACCATGCAGTCCTGGAAAAATAATTGTGTTAGAACAACGGAGGTTGTGGACACGGGTATGGTGAGCCAAAGGAAAAAATGTCATTACTGCCTTGAAAACAAAATCTGCCTCAAGAAATCGGGAAAGACCAGACCCTCATTTTCTGTATTTTCTCTTTTAGCCTGAAAGGAATTTTTTCCGTCCAGATGGTAACTTATTAATACCAAGTAAATGCCAATAAAAGGTGGCTAAAACACTTTTTGGAGCAACCATTCCTCACACAAGTCACCCTTCTCTCTTCGACCAGCACTGCCCTACTTAGAGAACAAATCTCACTGCCATCTTAATTATGAATTTGACTGGAAACTCCACAGCATTGAGGGACTGGAAATTTTCAAGGGCTTGCCTTTGGTGTTGGTTTGATTCTAGTTACAACAGACCCTTAGTCTCAGTTGGAATGCCTAGCTATGATGAATATACAAGTAACTAAAAAAAATATTAATTTCAGTAATAATAGTACCCTTATTCTGATTGACCTCAATCCAAGAATACAAGTCCCAAAGATACCAGAGGAAAATTTAAACACTCTTTTTTTAAACAGTGCTGTTTTTTGTCCTGAAAATAGACTCTCACAGATACTAAAAATACATTCATCATAATGGTCAACAGTTTCTAGCACTGCTCTGTGAATCATTTAACATGCTGCTGACTCCTAAAAGTTAAACCAATTTAATTTTAATTTTACTTCATTTTGCTTGGAAAGGCTTTTCAATATAGGGTTTGGAGTGGTTTGTTTTGTTGGGTTTTCTTTCTTTTTTTTTTTTTTTTTTTAAAGCGCTGCTGTTTCAGGTTTTGCTGGCAAATAATGCTGAACTCATTCAGTCTGTTTGCCAGAGTTAAGGTCACTGCAGCTTTAGTTTTACAAAGAACACCATTTCTCTGTTTCTCTGTTAATCTTGGCCTGAAAAGACCACACAGTACCCTTCCCAACTGAACAGTTTAGCCTTTGTTCCTTTGTTTGGGTTATACTATTAATCTGCTAGGTCGATAGCAAAAACGTGTGAACTGCTGGTGTAGCAGATGATTGACAGGCAATTAGCAGCTTCTAGAGAACCCTGTTTTGAATTCCCCAGATATGTGACTGTGTTGGGAGGCAGAGGCTGCTGATCTGACTTTTTTGTAAACTTTTGCTGCAATACTAAAAATGGGATCTCTGAAAGAACTAGTGTAACTATTCTCAGGAGCCTCATCTGCATGAGACCCACAAAGTTGAACCAGAGGTGTGAAAAGCTGAACTGTAAGCAAATAACATGTATCTATTCCAATTTCTCAGAAAATAATGTAAAATTCCTCATTAAAACACAAATCTGAGAAAACATTCTTCTCCAACTGCCACTTTATGGGAAAAGGTATATAGCCCACGACCAATGAAACCTTTATGCTTGCTAGTTGTTTATGAAGTTCTCATTTTTTTTCCTTCCTGTTGCTAATTTCCTATTAAGATGACCACATACTTTATGTTAAGCTCTGCTAAAAACTGAGTGTGAACAACATTCTAGAATGACATTCTAAATTCTCCAGCGATACATTCTGATTTTTTTAAGTGTATGCATTTGAAAGCATGTACATTTGTTCAATGATATTCCATTTCTCTGTTTGTAGAAGAAGTCTAAGACATGAGAGTTACATATCCTTCTCTGCCAACATTATATAATATTTTATTTCCTCTGAAAATTTTTCATGTGTGAAAAGTTTCATCAACTGAAGTGTGTGAGTGTAAGTAATTTCTTACAGACACATGTGCCCCTGAGAATTGCCTAGTGACAATTTCATAATTTTTTCATGGGGTCTGGACTTGGTCAGCCACCACTGATGCCTTAGGTTTTAACTTTTATATTTTTCAAATCCTGTACTGCCTAGTGTAACTCTGATGTTTCCTATAGCTTGTTGGATGCTGTTCTCTTGTGCTGGGATAGACGTGGCAAGGCCTCTCCAGCTCCCTCTCCAAGGACACTCAGACCCTCCTGGGCCCAACAACTGCAAACCTTCATCTTGGGGAGAGGGGGGCAAGCTTGGGCAAATTCCATCCTTGCCTGGCTTCTGCTTGGGGAATTGATGCTGATATCAAAGTGGGAAGATCTCGTGAGCTGTCATTGTCCATTTTGGGATGCACTGAGGCAGGAGCCTCTGGAGCCCAGAGTGTGACCTCTGAAGGCCTTTCAAATAAATCCCTCCTTTATTCCTTTATTCCTGTCTAGTCTCTGTTTCTAGGTAGCCATTTAAGGCATCATCACCAGGATAGCTGGTTACAATTTTACCAATTCGAGTTTTATGTGCACAAACCTTCACCGACCCAAGCAGGGACAAATCTGACATTCCTTAGTTCACTGTGTGAGAGCTGCCGGCCAAAGCTCTGGAGGAGCAGTGGTGTTGGGTCACAGCTCCCTCTCCCTGGGAGAGTCCTGTCCCACAGACACGCGCGGGTCTGAGGATTACTGCAGGGACAGAGTCAGAACTTGTGAGAGAATGGGAAGGGCTCCCTCCCAACCCCCCCTTCCCACATCTGCCTTGGAGACTGCTTTTGCACGGACACAGGACAGCCAAACTTTTGGGGTTCAGCTTTGGTCCATGAGACTCGAGAATCAGAAGCTGCTAACGGCACCAAATCTACTTTGCCAGGATGAAGGCAGGAGCTGAGCAGAGTTTGCATTTGCCTCTTCGGTTCCCAAGAGAACTGGCATTTTAAAACCTGAGGCCTAAACCCCCGTGTTGTCACACTCTTAGAGCTCTAAAAACAGCCATAAAAATGAGCTGTGTTAGAACTACAAGATGTTTGCTAGGGAGTATAATGGCACTGCACTTCCGTCAGGTAAGGGTTGTTTTCAAACAAATGGAGTAACAATCTGTTCACGCTTACGCTTCTCAGAATATCTTTGCCTGTTCCTTTTGCAAGTTGCATGATATTTTATGTTAAAATGCCCATGTGTTAAAAGATTCAGAAAAATTCAACAGTGTTTCTTTTAATGCAACATCTGCAAAGCTTTTCAGATGTTCCACAGTGAAAATAATTTTCTCCAGCCAGAACTTTCTATTTCATTACATGAATCCCTTTTGGCTTTCCCTCAAGCAAATTTTATTGATGTAATAATTTAAGTTGTTTCCAATTAGGCCTCAGAAATTAGGTATTCTAAACATTTCCATTAGAAATTCTTGATATTAGTTTAACAACTACTTTGTTATACAGCTTTGCAGCAAGCACACTTACTTCAAAAGATAACCAGGACAAATCCTGAAATAATTTTTTCTTTTCTTGTAGCTTCAAGGGAAGAAATGGGAACAGATAGACACAAAGTCTGTGTGTTTAGGAAAGAGAGGCCTTTTCTCAGCTGCTATTCATTTCACCTTTTTTTAGACATTTTCATTACAGAGCTATCTGCTGATAGAGCTGAAATTAGTCCCTCCACAGTCCTGTTATTCCAAGATAATGTTCAGCCTTGCCCTCCTATTCTCTTAACTTCCAAGTGGCTCAAACATTTCAGCTTTCTTTTTCTGATTGATGTGAAAAGTAGATAAGTAGTAGAAAGGGAAAAAAGAAACCAAAACCTAAAAGAGATGTACCAGCCAATAAATTATTTTAGAAGAGCTGCAGTTTCACAACCTGAATACATTAAGTCTTTTAAATAATGCCAGTATTATTAAATTCGCTGAGAAAAAAACTTGACTTGCTCTCAATGAAAAAACTTTAAGAAAATGGCTCTGATTTTGCCTCCTGTGACACCAAGCTGAAGACAAAGGTATTTTAAGCCCACAGCAGCTCTGAGTCAGAAAGTACTCCTCTTATTTGGGAGGGCATTTATGAATCCATTCATCATTGTTATATACCAAGGCTTGTCTGCCACTGCAGAAATTCTTTTGTACCCCATGGTACCATTACGATTTATCTCAGTTACAGCTGGTTTCATATTCACCAGGAGTCACAGCTGTCTGCATCTAATCTTGATCTGTGGCAGGACTGAGGAGCATCCCAAATTCCTCTGTCCTGCCTGGCTTCAGTGTCACTGCACAGTGGGCCACATCTCCCCTCAGGACAGGGTTTTATCAGTGGTGCACAGAACAGGGCAGACAGATGCTCAGAAGGGGCACAGTGACCAAAGGCACCTACAAAGGCAAAAGCACCACAGGAAGATCACGTTTAGTGGGAATGCATTACAGGTTTGAGCTCAAAAAAGCCTCCAAAGCTGCTTTGCAGTCCGGTTCCTCTCAGGGGATTGAAACTAAGATCTTTTGCGTGTATTTGTACTTGAGGCTTAGCTCTGGGAGTGTTTCTTCCACAGGCAGGAAGGTCACTTACTTCTCTCAGGTGTCTCTCTCTTTGACCTGAGACCGCAGGCTCCCTGTTTAACGCTCACTTGTGCTCCCTCTCTTCATTGTACCCTGAATTCCAAAACCTCGTCCATGCCTGGGCGACTGCAGGGAAGGGCAGTCTCCTTTCAGTAGAGGATTAGATCCCCTCCAGAGTGCAGAAGGTAAACAGACAAGTCCTCTCCCTGCTGCCCTATTTTACAGACCCTTTAGGGTGACATAGCATACATGGTACCACAAAGTAACCACAGACACCCAAAACAGTTCAGCTGCCTGTTCCAATACTCTTCAGTCCAGATGTTTATCACTATTCAGCACGTTTGACAGAAAGGTGCTGAATTATCACCTGAGAGAGGGAGGAGGCTGCAAGGCAGAGAATCTGCAGAGCAGTCAGGAACAGAACCCAGCTCAGATACTACTCCTGAAACGTGGAAGTTACCACTCCTTTTGTCCTGGCATGTGCTCACCGAGATGAACCCGCTCCTGCCGAGCAGTAACACCTGCTGTCATCACCCCAGGCTTGATCCCTCACTCCCAATGACTGTGGATTCATAGCTCCCTATGAACATCCTCCATGAATGCATTTCAAAATAAAGCAAAGCTTCAGGCACCTCCCATCCTTGTTCATCCCCATCATGCTCACTCCCTGCTCTGAATTCCTGTTCCATGACTTTGATTTCCACACTGTGCACCCCATCCCTGTATTCACTCAGTACTCATCCACTGAAGCCAAGCAAGGTTTTTGCCTCCCGTTCTCCTCCTGCTTTCTGCTGGCAGCCTCAGCTTGCTGCCCACCACTTGGAGGGTATCCAGTGATGCAGGGTGTACACTACCCAACAGTAGAAAAAACACAGTATCATGTCTTTAGTGCTTTAAACATGCTTCTCCGTTTTTTGTGACACCCCGTTTCAGGTTCAAAAATTGCATCAATTTTTTTCACAATGAAAAGTAATCCAGCTTTCAGAATGAAAATAGAAAAAAGTATTTGTTATTGGAAATGTAAAAAAAAAAAAAAGAAACCTGTATATAATGAATAAATTCCCCCACTGGAACAAGGTGCTCAGTACAGATTCCCATTTCAACACATGGCCTTGTTACTTACATTTAAAGCATTTGATTTTCTGATGTTACAATACTTGCAACTTTAGAAAGGCAGTGTGGGCTCTGACACCCAGAAACTCACCCTGTGCTACTGCTTTATGGCCAGGTGAGATACAGGAACTTGCCAATGACACTGCTCCATCTCTCCTTCTCTCCCCCTGTGTATTTGATAAGACTCCTCTGCCATGGAATAACTAAATATCAGGAATATTCATTAGCCTAAGGAGCCTGCTCCTTCTCAGGAAATCATGCCACCTGAGCTGCATACATCTTCTAGTCAGAGCAAAACAGGCACATTTTCTTAGTGTAACAATTTTTTTTTTATTTCAGTTACTTTTTCACATAAAACTTTATGTAAGCTACAAAAATCGTGAAATGCAGAAATGGTACTAAAACTGCAAACTTAAAAGTTTAGATAAAAAAACCCCCGTCTTTCCGTGCTAACAATGACCATTTAAAACGAACCATATTTTGATGGATTCATTTAATAAACATACCATACACTTCTCAAAAATAAATAAAGAACAACATCAGAAAAACCAATACTATCAACAACATGAAGCATTTAGTAATCTTTTCTTTTTTTTTCCTTGAAAGACATAAATGAAATTTCTAGGCACAGTTTTAGGCATTATAGAGGACACAGAGGCAATAGGTTAGTGTGCACTGCGCTGTACAAAAATACAGTCTGAATAAATTACATTGCTAGCCATAAGATTAGACTTCACTTACCAGTCAGTTCATTGCATGTTTAATAATATACAGTTACATGCTAATCCATATATATCATTTATATTTCAAACACATAGGTCTCTCTATATTTGTTTTTAAAATTTACAAAAGCTAAACGAAGTTGTGCAAGAAATCCAGAAGAGGTGCTGGGTACTTGTCAGCACCGGACGGTATACTTTAAGCTTAAAAAATACAAATAACTAGCCCTGCTTGCAACTTTGCTATATATATATTTATTCATATATATTTGGAAGAAAAAAAAAAGATCTGTTGTGAGAGAGAATCATTCTGCCAGTGAGATAAAGTCAAACAACTGAAATAGACGTGACATGACACAAGCACAACATACAAAATTATTAATTTGTCGTACATACACTCAAGACACAGACTTGCATCTTTTTTGTGGCTAAAAAAAAAAACAACTCAGCACAAAGTTGCATTTACCTTTAGTTCTGTTCTGAGAAACAGAATGCTTGGCAAAATTTGCAATGGTAAAGGGGAAAAAAAAAAGACACTGCAGTAGCAACCTAAGCTAAAGATAGGTACCTAAATCCACACACCAGATGCCCAAACACAAAGGTCCTGAGGAGTCTGAGAGGTTTTACCTTCAAGAGGAAAAGCAGATGTTGAGACTGAAAATCAGATCTCTGACTCAAATGTGAATCACGAACCTTGTCTTTAGGCATTCACGTCTGTAAATTGTTTTGCCTGAACACCTTTCACATTAACAGCCAGTGACTTGCAGAGCACACACCATTCGTTTGCATTTGCCTTAGGCCTGACAGTTGCTTTGCTCAAACTCCACAGAAAGAAAAATAATTTGATAAATTAGTGGCTACGATATGGGTTCGGCATTGTACCTTCTTGTCAGCACACACAAAGTGCCACACCATGCCAGCCCCAAAACACCACCCTCTTAGAAAGGTACAGACATCTTCTCACAGGGGGCTTCTCTGCACTAAGCTAATTCCCATGCCAAACTATGATGCTCTCCATGCTGCTAAATAAAAGCAGAACTACACAGCTGTTCAGAAAGGTACTGAGTTAACTATATACTGAATATCTGCCTTAAGTCACTCTCAGAGTCACAAATGCTCTCTTGGTGCCTGTGAAATAACTGGATACAATTTTTCCTCCCATCCTTTTTTGTTTTCCAGGCATTGCCATGCAATCCCGTCAATGTCAAGCTGTGATTTTGCTCCATCTAATCTAATTAATCACCACTGCTTCTGCACAGACTGACGATATGGAATATTCAGGTACAGTAGTAAAGACTGAAATCCAGAGCGTTCCAGAGTTTTAAAAACCATCTCCATAAGCCAGCAGTACTCTCACAGTGACCTCCTAAAGGCAGCCCTGTGGTCCCCTGCTCATTGCAGACCCTCAGCACCCTGCAGATGGTGGCCCAGCAGCAACACAAGAGATGCCATCTTAACACCAAGTAATTCAGGAGTCTTTTCTGTGGAACCAGAAAAACCATTTGTGCAGAGGTGGATGTGCAACCCCAGCATATCTGCTTCTGCAGAGGTCCACGTAGAATATATTTTAAATTTCTTCATTAAAAAAAAATAGTTATTTCTAAAGATTACAATTGTATAAAAATATGCTTATAATTAATTGAAAATATCCAAATAAGCAAATTGTAAACAAAAATAAAAGTGATGCGGATTAAATTCATGTGAAAGTTCTCTCTATTTTATCTTGTGTTTCATTTCGTGAGCACAGTCTCTGGATGTTTTAAGTGGGAAACATACTAAGCAAGGAGTAATCAGATGTACATAATCATCAGACAGTCCATTAGAAACTCATCTTTTAAAAACAAGAGATTACCTCCTGAAGTGCTAATGTTTTAATATGGACATGATGGGGTCTCAGCTGTATTCTTGATGATCAGGGACACTCACAACCTACCTAGATTTTTAAAAAATGGCAGTTTTTTAATTTGCAACAGCCTTAGAAAAGAATTTTTAGCAAGTATTATATTACACATGGAATAGCAAGAAGTTATTTTTGTCCATTTCTACCTTAAATTGATGTGAACTTTTAAGCATTTCCCATAACACAGAGTCTGTACAAGGGGATACACAGAAGACAAACCATTGTGTGTTTATTTTGTAAGACCATCCAAAATTGGGAGTACCAATCCAAGACTTTCAAGAATGTGTACAAAGTTAGTATTTTAACCACTGCATCACAGCTCATATAACAATTTTAAGATGCATCATTTCTCTCCCTCTGCATATATATTTTTTCTGCATTATATATATTCATTTATACTAACAAACACCTTTCAAAAATATAACTGAACTTGTTCCGTATGCATTCTTTTCATGACAATTTTTGGAAGTTAAATGGGTACTCAGGACAACTGCAATTCATTCATACATTTTAGATGTCTCAGGGACAGATCAGGTCTTTTTCTATTCCCCATTATCTTCACCCCTCCAGCAAAACACTGAGAGCTGAGACAACTTCCAACTACACAGTCAGAAGCACATGTCTCTGGGTTTGGACTTCCCTCAACAATCTGCTACAGCTGGCACGGTGATGTCGATTACCAATTCATGAAATCCTGTGTGGGTTGGTGGCTTGTTTGGGTTTTTCTTTTTTTTTTTATTATTCTCCCAGCAGATTGTTGAATGCAGATATTAGACAAGTCATTAACCAGTTACATTCACTGCCCTCAACACAGTCACTTGCAAGTAATTCCTTAAGAGCATTTCTGAGCAAGTAACAAGGGGCCAACACAGCCTATTGTACAAGATGTCATTGCCTGCTTATCAGACATCTGAATCCTCTATGATACAGGGAAACTTCTAAATGGAGCCCATACCAGCTGCTCCCCTGAAGGCAATAGCAGATGCTGGCATTGCATTCTCATTCCAACCAGTTTTCCCACAATGATCGCTGTCACGTAGATCCTTTTGCTCGTTGTCAGGAAAAAAGAAATTTATGTATCAGCAGCTTGCAGCATCTGCCTATGTAAGATCAGCAATCCTAGTGTTTGCAGCTCTTCTAAATGGTTGTAAAAGCTGGTTACAGTGTTCACACCCAAAAGGCAAAGGCTATTTTATCAACAGAGCAGACTGTCTGGTGCTCCACAAGTGTTCTAAAAAAACTGTGTGCTAAAAAAGATGGGGTAATCCTTTTTTTACTTTTCTTTTCATTGAATGATTCTAGTAATAGTCTTCATAGTTCTTAGGGTTCAGGCAATAAAGAATGGCACCCCCAAACGAAAATATAGTTGCACCCCATGCCAGGCCATAGCCCCAGTTGAATTCATGGTATATTTTTAAGCTGACTGTTTCGATGAACTTGATTGGGTAAAGGACTAAGCTGCAGACCTGGAGAACAACTGAAAGAGAAAAAAAAAATGAATGTCAGAAGAAGCCTCTATTTGCTTCCCTAAAACAAAGAAAACATCAAATAACTGAAATTCACATTTAAAATGCTCTTGGTGATTTTTATCTTGTAAGTGCTGCTCTTTTTAAATCACCTTCATTTCATTCACAGAGAACAGAGCAGCTCTTCCATACTCCCTTGTTGATGAGCAAATATTATTGCTGTGATATAATGATGAACCTTCAAATGTCCACAAAATAAACAGTGAAAATAGTATTTTCCAAATTATTTTCTCTCTCCTTTCTATTTTAGTTTACAGTCATTATTCCTTCCATAACAGCAAAACTTGTTCTATTGCCTTTATAAATAAGTCAAAATGAGAAGCAAGAATACATATTAAGAAATGTAGCTGAGAATCAAATAATTTACTTAGTCTAGAAATAATTCATTGTCATAGGTGATATATACTTGTGCTCGGTAGAGACTCAGTGAATCACATATTTCATATGCATTAATGTGTTCTGTAATCAGAATTAATGACATTCTCACACAGCATGCCAAAGGATCTATAAAATTCAATCAGTCACTAAACTTCAAACCAGCAGACTATTATAAATTTAGGGGGTGGGTCAGAAATACTTTGTGATGAAAGAAGCTAATAAAATAGATCAAATCCAAGACATTAAAAAGCTTTAAGATCATTATTTCAAAATCATTATTATCTCTGAGATCCACAGACACACACTGGCCATATCACTCCCACACACCCCCTTCAGTTGTGTCCAGCTGGCCTCTTTCATCAGCCAAGGAGACAAGTGCTCACCTCACCTGAGGCCAGGACTGGTATGGGGAGATCACGTCTCACATTCATCAGAAACTCAGTGACAAAACTCTGTAACACTCACTGGGAATTTCAGCTCATCCCACCTTAGCCTACGGAGCAGTCTTTGGACCGTTACTTGAGACTGACAATCTGAAAAATGTTTGCACAGTGGATTTTCTGATGTGGATATCAAAATCCACGGGACTTTTTTTTAATTTCGCAGTTATTGAAGTGTTGCTCGACATAATTCCACTTGAATATAATTTTTTGTCTGTCAGCTCACAAAATACTGTGCAACACTGGAGATAATCTGGCAGGACACACTGGGAAAAGCACCTACTCTTATGAAAAGATTATGCATTCCAGTTCTGTATAATGAGAGCATCTCTACACCCAAAAGTACCTCAACATATGCTGAGCTTTCAGACACATCTTTAAGACCACTGAAGGTCAGAAAGGATTTCTGAAAATGCATGGAAGAGATGAGTTTTTCTTTAGTGGCTTCCTGCACTGGGGATGCAGCATCTCTGCTGAGTCAATGCAGAAACTGCTCCATGTGTGCCTGTGTCAAGTGCAAACCAGGGAAGTCTTCACCTTCCCCAGTGTAACATGTGAAGTATGCTTAACTTCAATCTACAGATTGGACTTGTCAAAACACAACCCAAAAAAAAGTGATTCTCTTGGAAGAGGAACATGTTGCTAAAGCAGCAACACGCACAAGAGGGTTTTTTTGACATTTCCATAGTGAGGGTTCCAGTTTCTCCTACTATTGGTCCAGATACACTATTGTAGAACTCAAAGGAAGTGCTGGCAGCAAGTGGCTGGTGGGAGCAGCCACCCTACAGAGCACTGTCATCATTTTGCATTAATTTTGCCTTCTGTCATTGTTTTTCCCTGTGGAGCAGGAAGGGAGCTGCGTAAGAGAGAAGCAGCAGTCAATGAAGTTATGAGAAATGACCAGTATGACCCCAAAAGATGTTGAAAGCAATGCCTGCAACTACTGATCTGCTTCTAATGAATTTAAAGGGACTCCGTGCTATGCTGACCTGCTCAAGGGAAGTGTGTACTATCTTCCTTCAGAAGCACAAGCCTTTTCCAGAGGAAAAAAAAGGCTGCAAAGGAAATCTTAAGAAGTCTGCTACTCAAATGTCATTCAGAAAAGACTAATCATGTAAAACTTGCTTGTTCATTTCAAATGTCGACCCATTTTCATGACTACCACTATGACGCTTGCCATACAGGAACAGGAACACTACTTTTATTCCATTCACATGAAATATAAGCAATTATATGCAGTCATCATATTAAACACGAAGAAATAGTAACAAATGCTTTAAAACTAGGAAAATATAATTTCAGTCATCTTTTTTTTTTCTTTGTTCAAATGTCTGACTATAAGTTTTGATGTCAAAGAACACCTGACTTATGATGCAGCTTTCTAACTGATCTGTAATTATTAAAATGCTGGTGCTGGCTAGTGAGTTCTGTACTTCTGTTCTCTACCTCCTGCTCATTTCACATAACTAAAGCACTTCACTAATAAGTGTTGGTGTTTCAAAGATTACCTGAAAATGTAGCTGTGACAATGACAGGAAAAAAAAAAACATCCCTCTTCTTTGCAGTGCCAGGCAAGCCAGCAGTAATAAGAGTGGACACTAATCTCAGAGATTCAGGATGGACATCAATAAAGAAAAAAATGTCATAAGGAGAGTAGTATGGGCCCAGGACAGCATGCTTGGAAAGGCTGTGACATCTTCATGCTTAAATTTCTTCAAAACTGTTGCAGACAAAGCTGTCACTGTTAGAGACCACTCTGCCTCACCCAGGAGATTGGAGTACATGACCTACAGAGTATTTTCTCCAACAGTATTTCTTTGATATTATTACTTTTTGCTGCCCTGTAGCAACCTGCACTACCCTACAGAGTATTTTCTCCAACAGTATTTCTTTGATATTATTACTCTTTTTGCTGCCCTGTAGCAACCTGCACTACATCCTACTGAAGTCAGTCCTACTTTTTCAGACCATTCCATCAACTTCACAAAACCAAATTCTGGCTTTCAATGTATCTGAAGCTTTTTTCTAGCTTCACTGTAAAATGTGACAAGTAAACTTTCATTCCATCTTCCACACCATTATGAAAAAATGAAATTACTCAGAACTAAGGACGCAATGCAGCTGGACTGTGCTCTGTCAGAATGAAAAGATATATCCTCCAAGTATTCTCCAGTTATTATCTGCCACCATTTTATATTACTCTCTTACCCATAATATTTTCACTTAGCCACTGTTTTCCGTAGCTTGCATGTAAAAGCATCTTGTGAAATGTGTTAAAAGCTTGCTGATGTCAACAGGTTATTCTTCCAAACACTGTTACATTTGTTACAGCACTAAAAGCAAGCATCTTTAATTTTTCTTATTTTTTCTTTTATAGACTTTCAGCAAGCAAATTTGCTGCACCTAAATTAAGACTTGGTTAGCACTCAGTTATCTGGTAAGTGGATCGACACTCCTACACTGACAAGTTTGTGAGCTTGCACTTTGAGGGTGCAGTTTTCAGGGACAGTTTGGTTCATGACCTCTAAGACATCCTGGCAGGTCCATGTGCTGGTGACCACTAGACCAAAGAGCCACATGAGCCAAGCCATGCAAGAGTTCCTGCAACTGCCTCCCTGTTGCTCCACATTTTTCCACTACCTGAGGTGTTCTCTTCCTCCAACATTAAAATACATACTGTCAGTTCTATAAAAACACATTCACATCTTTTCATTACTTGCTGGCTTATTCCCAGTATCTAGGTTGAATTTTGGGTTTTTTTGGTCCCTTTCTTTCTCATCTCTTCCAGTCCTAGTCAGTCAAACTTCTCCCTCACCTACAGAGTCGCTAACTGAAACCTGAAGCTGAGAAAAACAAATAAAAATAAATCAAAACTTGAAGGAAAAAAAAATAGCCTGGAGCCAACTGTTTGGACTCTATAAAGCACCTGGAAATAACTTTTCCATTTTGTCCTTTCTTCCACACAGAGACCTTTACTACCCAACACCCACACATCATTAAATGTCTCTGGGTAATTCATACTGTGCCTGTTTTCCACAGGCAGCTGATAGACTCCTAACCAGAGTTACACGGAATATTTGGTGCTGCCAGCACATTCACAGGTCAGCACGAGGTTTATCCTGAAAGATTTGTGAAATACACAGATGAAGGCTTGAATCCAAGCTGCATAAGGCAAAAAATTGCTACAATCTTAATTTTCCCATCTTCAGCAGGAGATTCTTTCCATAATTCTTTCAAGATATACCATGCATATTCATCTCTACGTATTGCTGACATCAAAGATAAAATCTGTAGGAAATGCCTTTCAACAATGTAAGTGTCAAATACTAAAAGGATTCTCCTCAGATTTGCGAGATAATGAAGAAGAATGGGGCAGGTTGCCTTGGCCTCATCATCTCTCTTCTCATATGCTTCAGGTTATGGCTGTTTAAAATGCACATGCACATGCATAGAGGCAAAGGGAAGATGTGAACACCATCATAAGCTAAAGGACCAATTTATTTTCCTCTTGGATTCAAGTAAGCATTAACCCCCCTCACCATCAACCTTTTGTAGTAAAGACTGGAAGCAATTTTATGCAGAGCAGAGCACATGAAGACAAACAGCAGGATTTGAGGAAATCTTTTCTTGGGGAAAGCCGTTTCTTTTTTTAGTACAAATTTAACTACTAAATGAGCAACATGGCAAGACAGGCTGTATGGCTGAATAATTACTGAGTTACAACACAATGTTATGAGAAACAAAGCCAAAAGCCAAAAAAGAAACCACTACAAAAATTCAGTAACCCCATTTCCTTCAAAGTTAACTTCCCAGCATGCCTTATAACCTCAGAATTAACACTGAATTTTAAAACAATGGCACCAGTACCTTCATTCATTTAACCAAGCAAGCAATGCCACACACAGTACAAAACCAGGTGATTTCCACTCAGGGACTCTGATCCTAGGTTGCTTTAATTTCCTAAAAGCAAATGAAATATAATCTAGGAATATGTCTTGAGCACATAAAAGAGCATCTTGAAGGGCTCAGTTCCATCAAGGCAACGTTATCAGCAGGGGGCAGCAGGAGCCTTCCTGGAGTTGTGATCCATCCCAAACTCCCTCCAATTCCGTGCTCTCATCCTCCAGTATCCTCCTAAGTGGCTTTTTTTATACATCCCGAAGGTTCTGCCATCCTCTTCATTATGGGCTATCAGAAAGGGCTTAAGCTGCCGGCTCCAGTGCAGATGTGAGTGACAGGATGAAGGCAAACCATGCTTGGTGAATCTCAGGAGAATCTGAAACATCCATGCGGACGAAGCCCCAAAGCACCAGAATATATAAAGGAGATTATTTGATACTGTAATTGTACCTCACTGGACCAGTCTTACAGACAATTCAGATTTGTAGGTCTCCCTTAAGATTTTGTGATAGTTTATACAAACTGTTCCATTTTTATGTTTTTGAAACCAAACAAGGACTACACTGTGACAGCTTGTTAAATTAATAACTAAGGAAGATGACACAAGGAAATTAATTCCTTATGGCACAGGAGCATATATAAACACCTTGCAAGATAATCCTATTTATTTTCACATGCAGAGCTTCCAGGGTTCACATTTGGGTATTAATTTCCCTGTTTTAAAATTGCAAAAGAGAGAACATTAAAATAAAGATGGTTTTGCGAGAAGAATAAAAATGCATCAAGCAGCACAAAGTCACAGATTAAAACTGGCATTTTGAGATCTTTCTGTAGCTTCCCCTGCTGCACGTACTTCACAAAACAATAAATATAATGCAAATAAATAATTGTTTATGAACTAACAATAGTGCAAGTGCAAGAATGATTAATGCTGCGCAGAACTTTTATCCTGAGAAACCTCACTGGAGTTAACAAAGAAGTAACCAAACACCTCTAAATTAGTATGCAGAACAAGGCATATCTCCCTCCACATAAGCTCATCTGCTCTCTTGAAATCTCTTTAATGATGCCAGTGTTTACCTGCAGCAAAGAGCATGACTGCAACTGGTCTGTAGAACCGCCTCCGAGATCCCACGCAGATGGAGATCAGCCCAACCAGGAAAGCGATGAGAATAATGGCAGCACCGCCCAGCAGCAGAGCCAGAGTAGCTATCTGCCAGTCTAGGGGAAAAAAAAACAAAGAGAGGAAAAAAGTAATAATACAATTTTAGTAAAACAAGCCCACAGGCCTGATAGAAACAGCACAATATGAGAAACACAGAGGCTACATCAAGGCTCGGGTAAATAAACAGCTGTGCCTTGAATTTCTTTTCCCCTAATTAGTGAATCACCTTTATAAAACAGATGTAACTCAGAAGCAAAGTGCCACAACCTCCCATGCTTATTCAAGCCTTAGTTGGCCTCGCTGGGACTTTGTCTCAAGTAAAACTGAGTAATTTGGTCCCCTGGTTTTTATCCAATTTACAATGAGAAATTGAGGCTGGCTCGGGATTAGCTGCTGTTGTGTTAGCTGACCCTCAGTCTGCCATAACTTTCTCACAAAAGAGAGTGAAAGTCAAACCTCTGCCTGAGCTGATTAGGACAACACAGCAAGAGAAAGGCATGGAGCTTCATCATTCACACCTGTCCCTTGGGAAGTACCAAGGCCACACAGTATGAGTAACAAAACTGAGATGTTTAAAGGAATTAAGTATATATATATATTTTCAACACTAAAAGATAGCTGGAAGTCAAGACTTTCTAAAGGCAGTACCATCATTAGCTGCAGACCCAGTCAAATCTCAAGCCCATTTTAAAATGTCAGCCATCCTCAAGTGTCAGTTTTTCTTCCCCCAAAAGCAGCCTCTGCACTTGGCCCAGCATATTTTCTAGTTATTCTCATATATAATGGATGCAGTTATAAATAACATATTTGCAGTCTTAAATCACATAAAAACATCCAAGATCGAACTTAAGAGCTTCTGTGGGATTTTAGAAAGGCACAGGCTTTGGGCTGTCTCTTTTCCCAAAGGAATATCTAAGATCTTTCCTCTCTCCAGCAGCAGGCATCAAGAAAAAGAATCAGATCACTACTTACTGCTTATCATAACTATTAACTAGTTCAAGGAAGATTATATAAATTCGGCACACAGGAAAAGGACCTATGGATTCTTTGCACCTCATTAATTTGAAAATACTAGCAGTCATGTGATACTCAGAATACAATGTCCAAATGCATTACACTCTTGAGAGAAAATAAGATTAATTATTTCCAAAAGAAATATCTTAAGGCTACTAAAACAACAACAAAAATGAACATCCTCTTTTGGAAACTGTTTTAAACAAACAATGGGTTCAGTTTAAAGAGGAATCTAATCTGCTGAAGATACAGACAGTGCCAGCTGTGGAGTTTGGGAACAGAATGCTGGTAGGTGTTATCACCAAAAAGCCTTCACATATTATATGAAAAAGGATGAAGGAGATTAAAAGAAGAAAGTGAACAGAAGAGCTATAAAAGCATTGCTTGAAAAGAAAGTGATTTTAAAGGTGTGTTTGTGCAAGTACACACCCTTATTTTCATTATTTTCAGAATGTCCAGGCATGTTCTTTACTAATCATTTAATTACTAAGTACTCAACCTTCCAAGCTATTTTACTCCTTGTTTTCTTACTGGACTAAACCCTAAGGCTGGGAACAATCTTTCCTTCTATCCTCAGCATGGAAGCAAATGTCAGTTTGTTGTGTGTCCTACTGCTATACTATCATTATTGGGATGGAAATAGGATTTTATTACTGGACAGAGATGTTTTGGAGTGTGGTTTTCAATATTAACACAAGCCTTCAGAACATGTTAACACCAAGTGGTTAGTGTACTGATGATTTAGAAAGGATTCTTCCAATATCAGAGTACATTACAGATATAAAAGACAGAAATAAATAAACAGAATGGACCACTTTGGAACAATATGAAAGGAATCCTTGCACTAGAAAATGACACAGATACAAAAACCAGCCACATAAATCCTTATCACACCAAAGTTAAAAGCCATACAAAACTCATGAAATAAATCAAAGGGCCAGATGGGAAAACTCAGAAACTAAAAGTTTTTGGAAGTACTACAAATAATAAAATATTAAATGTTGTCTTTGCATTGATCAGATGCCAAAGTCTAATGCAAAGGGAAGGTATTCAACATTGGAGTAGCAGCTAAAAGGAAAATAAGTTGAGTATCCTATTGCTTTTCAAAACCACACTGGAAACAACAACAAAACAACTGATAATAAATTAGGCAAAGATGTGTAAGTGTGGGGATAGAATATGGTTTAACTTCCAGGACAAATACACATACACAGATTTTAGAAAGGTTAAAAAATAAACAAACTACCTTACAATAGTACTGATGTGGGAGGTAAAAGGACAAATGAGTCTTGGGAGACACCTACACTCCCAACTGAAAAAGAACTGACTTGGATAAACAAAACTAATTTCTTGAGTAAGACAACCCACTCAGTGATGCTGACAGCAGGACAGAACTGAGGCTCTTACTGCTCCTCACTACCAGCTGGGGACCAGGTACTGAATGTTGGGCTTGGGTCTCAATGTCTGGAATTGCCTGTTTATTTCAGCCCCTTTCATAGGAGCCTAAAATGCTACCAGCCTTTGCCTTGAGCTGCAGCTGAGTGGGACTTGGGTTGAAGAACATCATGAAGGTCAGACATCAGCACACAAAGTATAGGACTAAACTTTCCTATACTGGCTACCATAGTAACTACATGTTTAAATCTCCTTGTCATCTTGGAAAAACCACAACTTTCAATTCTGAAAGCAATTTGATCTGGTGACAAAAAAAACCCTTATGTTGGATTAAGAAAGCAAAACCTTCTACATGGGTCTTCTACTTAATAGCAATTTTTTTTTTTTTAATCCATGCCACTGGACTTTACACAAAATAAAGATCCAAAGAAAATAGAACCACTACCTCTGAAGTTTGAACAGCCTGTAAGTCAGATAGCTACAATATAAAAACATACAGCAAACACAGTTTTTCTATAACAAAGATCCACAGTGTTCCTCAGACTACCCAAGAGTGATTTACAACACACAGCATCAAAATGGGATCAGCAGATGGTTCTGTTACATAGTACTACTGGTACACAGAACATAAACATCACAAATCTACTTTAGGGTATCCAAAATATGCTTGTACCTCTTCTAGGCATGTACCAATCTTGCAAATAAGTTACTAATGTGAACTGTAAGTTCAGGAGCCTCAGCAGTTCAGTGAGACTGCTTGTTCTCATAGAGATAGAAATATGCAAAACCACAAGTAAAATGGGACCTTATAGATGATAACTGTTACTTTTCTGCATTCAAAACACAATTTAGTTACACTTTACGAGAGCACATCAGTCTTTTTCACTGTACACCACTACAGTTTTTTTTAAATTACACATCCATTATCTAAGAAAAATATAAGGAATTAGTAAAAAACTAGTTAAATCACACAAATGTTAATAAACTTTCAGACCTTAAAAAGAATTGTGACCTCATGCCATGCCCAAATAAGATTGCTTTGTTGGTTTAGATAACTTCAGATTTTTTTTGGTGTTCCACCATTTTTGTAATACATTAAGAATTACACTAATAGTGCCACCTATCCCATCCAAACTAGAATTAAGACATTTTTGACAACTGTTAAGCAACTCGAGAGATTTCTTAAGAAAAGCCTCACTTAATATATCCTATTTTTAGGTCTGAAAATCCCCAAGAAGCATCCCAATGTCTATAACCATGAGAGATATATACTGCAGTTCTGACAGCGATTATAGTGTTTGCATATTTTTAACTGTAACAATCTGCCCATTAGTTTGGGGATGTGGGTTTGAGTATTTGGAAATATATATAAATACGGACCTAGGCACTTAAAACATATTTCCAATACATATTTGGTAAAAAATTTATTAAAATTACCATCTTCAGTTAAAAAAAAAAAGCCCCCAAACTATGATGATGCTATTTCTTTCCAGTTAGTTTCTCATACAACAGTCAGCACCTTTCTGGAGGAAAGCTTGGTCTGCCTGCTGTTTGAAAATTCTGCCTGTTTCTTAGTGATCCAGAGGCACAGGGTCAACTGTACACTGACATTTCTAGTTCTCCTCCCTTCTTTCCCCAAAAGAAATGACCCAAGGCTTTAAGCTGTATAGTAGTTTTTAATTAACAGCAGCTCTACTTGCTCAATTTCTTGGACAAAATAATACTTCACCTACTAGGGTAAAATCAGGGAAAGCCATAAAAGAAGAATAAAACACATCAAAGTTCTGAAATCTGTATTTTAATAACTAGGTCATTTTTTTAACACAAGAAAGATCAACGCAAAAGGCTGCTGTAGATTTCATGTTTTCAGCCAGGTACCCCAAAATTAATCTTTTTTTTTTTTTTTTTTGACAAGGTATTCTACTGTGTAAAAGAAGTGGTGGGCATAGAAACATACTGTGGAATATGTGAAGCATTTGTGTATAGGGCTCTTTCAGACAATGCATGTGAACTGAATTAATTTCTTAAGAAACAATCAAATTTTCCTATCTTCCATACAACGGCTCTCCACCAAGTCTCCTCCTCATAAAGGCTGAAGTACCAAAAGCACGCAGCTGTTACACGATGAAGGCAATGATTGACCTTCTAGCACTAAACAAAATCTTGGTAAGAAATAAAACTACAACACTTGGGCAGGTTTTTCTGATTCATTGCAAAGCTTCCACTTATTGAGTACCTGCCCTCAGACAACAGATAAGAAATTGCAATATAGCATTTAAAATCAAGAATAATGATTTTAAAAGAACGTGTGATGCAGAGAAACTTGAGGCACCCACACAAGCAATTAGATATAACCCACTGAGTATCATAACAGTCAACTTAAATAAATAGGATAGCTACTAGAGATATTCCTAATTGCTTCATATTCAAACTTAGACATCAAATAGCCAACAAAAGTTTAAGAAGTGAAGTGCATATAAAAAACCATAAAGGCAAACTTCAGTTCCTAAAAGTGCTTTGGTTGCACGATCAGTAAGATTTCTTCTTTCTTCAGAAGGATCCTGAGCAGAGGCATCTGTGGAGGGCGAAGGTCCCCTGAATTCTTTGGAAAAGCTGAAGTACAGGAGTCATTAAGTTCTCACATCAAATTACTCCATGCAGGTCACCTTTGGAGCCTGAGCCGGAATGTTGGTCTTCAAAGAACTGCCCAGAAGAACTTTGCCCTGGCTGAAGGGGATATTGGCTGAAGCTGGGAAGCCCTGTGCCTGTAAGTTATTGGGTCCACACTCTGCTCCTGTACAGCCAGCCTGCAGGTACAGTCCTTGGGATCCCGCAATGGGCAGCTCTGCACACTGCAGACACAAGTGCTGTCTGGCAAGATCCATACCAAACCTCCATAAATTCCTCTAGCCACAGCTTTTCACACTAGAGCCTTGCGCAAAAATGACAATAAATAAGTGTTTTCCGCTCGTTGATTAGTATGTTTACTAGTGCTGGCTGCTGCACAGACATACTCTGGCTTTTGTATTTCCTTTTCATTTTATGGATTGAGAATAAGATTTTTCTGAAGTGTGTAAATTACTTTTGCATGTGGCTACTCAGGTCACTTAGACAATTCAAAAGCATTACCAGAGCTACAGGAACCAGCCAGCTCTGGCTGAAAGCGTCATTTCCCTAAGACAGAACTCACTTTACACCAAGTAAGTACACCAAGTACACCTTCTAAAAGCCAGAACAAGAAACACATGAAATAGCTACGTGAAGTCAGAGATACGTTAAAGAGAAGCTGTTTGTGGACGTGATATTTTCCCTAAGAAATCTGTCTTCATCCACAAACAGTAGCACAAATGTCCACGTGGGACAAAGTCCTTGATAAAAAGTGCTGCACAACATCCTTGGGATTAACAGGAAGACTTTCCCATAGCTCTAATTCACCAGGACACTGACAACACCCAAAGAGAAATTTAAGCATTTTATGCTGGGTGCCACAATCCCTAAGTGCTTCCTAAGGATAATTCAGAGGCTCCAAGTAAGGCATCAGTCATTTCGCATTTACTGTATGAGAGGCTTGTAGGATGATTTAGTGTTCCTGATGCCAAGTGGAGAGTCACTTAGAATCAGTCAAAGAAAAAAGAGAACAAGAAGAAAGACATCCAAAAAACAGCTTTCTGGGGCAGACCCTGTGTCTTACAGAGGTGCAGAATGCTAATGGATAACCATGGCACCCAACCAGTGAAGGAGGAAAGGCAGATGCCTCCTTAGCTGCCATATACCAGGGGCTAGAGAGCTTCTCAGGAGCTGTAAGGTCTTAGCTTCCCAGCTCTGGCTCCGGACTCTAACCTCAAACTTCTGCTCCATTTTCCTGCTGGGATTTCTTGACTGCCAGGGTAGGTTGCAATGCTCTTCTCTTCTGCCTGCTAGACCCAAGCTGCAAAAAGATTTGTGAGGTCCGTGAACAAATTCGTACGAGGGAATCCAAATCTGAGTCTTGCTTTGGAGAGCCTCTTACCTAACTGGTCCCTTCCAACACTCCGTTGCTGTTTTTGCACCCTTCCCCTGACACACAAGAATGCTGACCATTACTGCATGGCAGCCCAGACTCAGGGCTCTCTCACCTTTGAAGGAAAAAGGCCTTAGCAGCCACCTACAGAGCTGCAATCCTCTCACTTGGGCTCCTCCTATGGCTTTCCTCTTCTCCAAGAGCAAAACAACTGAGATGAGAAAGAAGATGACTCTGCTCCAGGCAAGGTAACAGCCCACTGGAAGCATGCTCCAGGCAGTAGGTGCTCTGCCACTTACCCTCCTCAGCCTGGAAAGGACATGCTTGATAGTCTGGGGGAATAACCAGGCAGCCGCTATGCAGACTGCTCACCTCTCCATGGAAAGCACTATCCCTCACCTTCCACCCAAAGTTGCCACTGGGAGGGCAGGGGACACTGGTTATATGTATAAAAATATGGTAAGCAACTCTATTGCTGTGTAAAGAAGACAGCAAGACAATAAAATGGTCTAAATGCCTGGGGGGTTGTAGATGCACGAGCAACTTGAAATGCAACAGGTGCTTGCTCATCGGCCCATGGACACACATTTCTCCTGAAGAATAACACTTGCATTCCTCATTAATATGAAATATATAAACTTTGTAGAGATGTGGGTTGGGGTGGGGTATGTTTTATGGCCCATCTTTATTTCTAAAATCACAAAGTCCTTTAAATACAGCACAACTTCAAATAAAGAATTAAATGGTGCCATTATACAGATCTTTATTTTACCATTTAAAAGTAACATGCATTGCACATCACTTTCACCAGCAGAGGACTTCAAGACAAGCACAGCATTACAGAAAATCATGTAATCTATAATTCATTCACAGGATAGTACAACATGTACTCAGGCATTTCCTCTATTGGATACACAGCATTCTTCTGAGATTAGCTTGCTACTATGTCATTTTAATTATTGGATATTCTTTCATTCAATAAAAATAATAAAAAACCCTCAAACAACTGCATACACCCACAACTTCGAGAACTTCACAAAAACCTGTAACTCTTAGAACACTGCCATTAGAAGTGTGGGAGATGTATTATACAAGCTTTTCACACAAAGCTCACTATTTCTGACCTCTTCTATATAAGCTATTACCTGTTAGCAATCTCAAGTACAATGCTTTGCATTGGAACCAGAATGTAACTATTTTCCCACAGTTATCAATGTTCTTCCAGCAAACAGGCAATCTTGCGCAATTTTCAAAACTCACTCCATTGTTCCTTGAGAAGAACAATTAGCATTTAAAAGAGTTTGAGAAGTACTTCCCATAAGAACGATGGCTTCAGTGGAACATGTGAAACACATAAAGCAATACAGCTGGATGGTCTTCACCACTCCTCCTGTTACCCTGAATCACATGTGGTCATCTTGGGCCACAAATCAGTACCAGAGGCAAGGCCACTCTCTGTGCAATTCTAAATATAAAAATCTCATCAAATATTAAAACTACTTGTATTATCCCTAGCTCCAGGAACATCGTATTTAATAAACAAAACTTAAAGCAATGGGATGCATAAATTATTTTAAAATTGCAGTGAACAACGGCAGTAGCAATAACCCACTACAGCTACAAGTCTGTTTTTTATTATCACTGCTAAGGTGCATGGTGCTCTTGACCTGATCAGATGAACTCACAGAAACCCCACAAATGTGCTCTAACCATGTCTCTTACTGGTTGGAGCAGGGTGGCTGCAATGGTAGCCTCCACCATACCAAAAGGTCCAGACTGCTGAACAGGATCTGCTGCTCCCATGGCCTTGGGAAGCCTGAGGCTAAAATAACTGGTCCATTTGTAAAAGAAGGAGAGTACCTTAAAATATTCTATCAGGGGCTGTTGTGAGGGGTAGTTAAGCCAATTCAAGGCATTCTGCACAGCTTAAAGAAGCCAGATAGACATCAGGCATAGACAGAATATCAGTCATCATAGAATCACAGAATAATGTAGGCTGGGAAGGACCTCTGGAAGTCACCTAGTTCAGCTCCCAATGGAAAGTGGGGCCAACCTTCAAGCCATAGTCAACTTCAAAGTTAGATCAGCCTGCTCAGAGTCTTAGACACTGAGTTTGAAGTAGTATGGCTTCTGATTTTATATCCACCTTCACATAAAGTGCTGGGGATGATTATTAGAGTCAATACACAAAATGACAGACTATAGCTTTCAAAACCAAAAGGAACGTTATATTAATTCCTCCTTAGATTGTATGAGCCACTTTTTTCAAGTTAGTAAAATTACATTAGTTCTTCTTCTGTTATTTTACAGCAAACTACCAGCCTTGCTGAGCTTTTTACAAATACATATCAACACCAAATCTGAGCAATGATCCAGATTGTCTAATGAGGAAGCTGCTTTTCAGCTAGCAATTTCCCCTTGGAACAGCTCCTTAGGTTCTGAACAAGGAGATACCATCCAAGACTGTTCTGGCATGCCAATTCAGATATCTGCATTTAATGTGTAATTAAGGTTAAGCCCCTTGAAGTGCTACCGAATGAACAGCCTCTGATGCTGTTTTTATTCTAAGAACAAATTAGAACAAAATTAAAAGCATAAAACTAGATTTAAGTTGTTTTCTGCACTATGCTATAAGCTAAGCTTACCTTCATTGTTTGCTCATCACAAAGTTTAACAGACATTCAGAGACCCTGTTGCATGTATTTCCTTGAGAATATTTTGTCTTTCAAACATTCATAGACAGTTCTAAAAGAGCACAGTATTCTTGCAGAAACTGAACATTGCATAAAGAAATCCACAGGTTGTAAAGTAACAAAGTCATACACCCCCACATTCACCAGAATGAATAGAGTTAATCAAAACCATTCAACTGTACTTTTATATATGCTGTTTTCACAATAAACTGAAAGCCTGCAAAGAAGCCATTGTTTTTCTAAGAATAGCTTATACATGTATTTAAGTCAAAATAGACAAGGTTTACCTGCAGGTCAGATTCTATGGAGCCCTTTATTTCTTCTACATCACATTTGTGTATCTTTGATTTAAAGAGCTGCAGTTTATTGCACAAATTCAAATTTACTGTTATTAATCTGCAGGATGAAGACAAGTACCTGTGCAGGTATAGGTACACCAGGCAGTTTTACACAGGATGCATTTAATTTTAATGCTGTGACAGGAATAAATATTCAAATATAACTCTTGAAAAATCTGTAAATAAACCATCACAAACTAGATATAATGCATTTCAAATAAGGTCTAAAAAAAAATTGTTTAAAGACACACAAGTTTAAAATACAGTTGGTCTAAAGACAACTTGTGCATTAGCCAAGGTAAGCTTTGATCACTCAAAATAGTGATATGCCCAGACAGGTGGTAAAACTTCAGAGCCTTACAACTGCATTTCTGAATTTCAAGATTTTATAATGAAGCTTTCCACATTGGCAACTTTGTCAGTTTTTCATCTCCTGAGGTTGCTGCTAATGTGTGATTTACAGAGACCCTACAGATTCCAAAAAAAAAAAAAAAAAAAAAAAAAAAGTAAATTAAGAGGAGATATTTTATAATTTTCAGATGTCAAAAAATTTATTTGATTCACCATTTTACATACTTGGCCCATCAATATTGTGAAGTACTTACACAAGTTTAAAAGTAGTATGTAAGCAAACAATAGCTTGCAAGTTCCAAAAAAGCCATTGGAACAGTGAAGGAATGAATATGAACACATGCTCCAAACATGCTCAAGGAATAGATTATTCCCTGCTACAACAGCCAATGCAATCATGCTCTGTGCATTTCCTTCTGCTCTCCACTACCAAGCTGCCCTTCTGACAGCAGTCAGGGGTCCTACATCTAATTACAGCTAAAGTTTTTAATTAAACCTCGAATATGCTTAAACAGCTTCTAGCATGAGCTTGCCCTTGATAGTGCCACTTGAGGTGCTCTCCTTCAAGGGATGATGAAGTAAATCTCTTAAAACCATGGGTTGAAGATGCCTTTTTTCCTGTGTGTACTACTGCTTTTCACAGCTAGCTGCAAAGCTGCCTGCACTGGTATCAAGCTAAGAGCTTTCCCTGTGGGAGCTCTCCACTATCACCAAAATACTGCTTGCTGGATTCACAATGTAGGAGGAAAGTGCACTTAAAATATTAACACCAGCACAAAAAATGCTCTCAAATATGAGCCAAATCAGACTAGGTGAACCTAGTGGGAGCCCTCCTATTGGCTTTAAAGGCATTGTAACACACTAGCAGAAGGCGAGAGAAAAACAGTACAGTTTCTCATATTTCAGGTCTGGTCAGAATGCAGTGCTCTGTGCTGAACATGAGGAAAATGAAGGGTTTATTCCAGTCACCTAAAGTAAAACAATCATTCACTTCTTCCACAGTAGCTTGTGAAATCTGCCTCAACTAGACTGGAAAGTATTTGAGGAAAAGGGATAAAGCTCATTCAAGGAACTTGAATGAAACTGGATAGGCAGGAATTTGTGCATATGACAGTAAAAGGCACCAGCAGAGGACAGATCAGATTTTCAACACACAGCATCCAACAAAAACTACATCTCATTCCTATCCATCCTCACCCATTCATCTTCCACCTCCCCACAGACAGACAGGTGACCAACAGAGGAACAAGAGAGATTAGTGTCCTTCTGTGCTGCTCCATAAGCTCTCCTGCTTTTCTTTCCATCCCACTTTTGCGTTTATGTGTGTGTACACACGCATGCGTGACGGGGAGATGGATCCAGAGGGGAGCCCAGTAAAGTGTGTGGAGGTGGGGGGGATTTGAAGCAGGTCCTCATTCAAGCCATCTGAAAAGTCTTTCTGTAATCAAGGGGATACTATTTCAGGAGACAGGGAGAAGGGGCAAAGGATTCACGTTGCTAAGGAGACACGCAGAAGCTGACATTCCTACATAAATTTCCATTTATTCCAGGGTAGGAAAAGAAAGCACTCCAAACTTTGTGCAGATACCCTGGTAACTGACTGGAACCGACATTTCTTTAAAATTCATTTTATGTTATTTAAAACAAAATCCCAAACAACATTTAAACCCTCACATACTACTGCACACGACAGAAAAAAAATAAGCACAGCAGCAAAGGAACCTGTGTAATTCCCACTCAAAAAGAGATCAATTAATTCCCAGAACCTATACAAGGACTTCAGAGAATATAGGAAAACAAAACACACAGAGAATACAGTCAGTCCTTTGCTTTTCCTCCCAAAAGGCACATCTTGTCCCAGCATGATTTACCAAACCAAAGAGCACAGCAACCCAAACAGATGATTTATCAATGCAAGTGTGTGTGTGTGTGTGTGGACAGGGAAGGGGATGAAAACGATGTGGGGGGAGGCTGGCTGCATTTGTCAGTGCTTCTCTTGGGGCTTCAGAAGTTGCTATCAGGCATAAAGTAAATAAAACCACCCATGAAAACCAAAACAATTACCGTACTACAAAAGAATTTACTGAAAAATATTCAACAGGCAGCTTGTTTTTATCATTCACACCCCGTTTTTGAAGTACTCCAAGCAGTAGTGAAATGACGTTAAAAAAAATAACAATCTGTGATCAAAGACCTAAAAAGGTGAAGAACGAATGAGCATCAAGAAATCACAACGGGGAGTGTGGCATGAAGGCAAAGGAGCGTGAAAGACGATGGAAAGATCAGTACATGCTAGATAAAACCACACAGAGGCACACCCGGCGCGATGGAGAGAGTCCGAGCCCAGGCGTCCCCACTCTGGACAAAGTAGCAACCGGTTTTGGTTTAGGAAGCCCCAACTTTCCAAGACCAGAGACTTGTCAGATGGGAGCGGAGGGGAATTATAAGATACTCGATCCCAAACAGTTTCTCACTGTATAGGGAAGCCAACACAAGGTGAAAAAAAAAAAAAAAAAAAATCAAAACTAGTTCAAACTCAGGATCTTTTGTAACAACACCACGGCAGATACGGAGCCAGTCACCCCCTTGGTTGCCTGAAGCCTCACATCTCCCGCCAGCGGGGCACGATCCGAGCACGGCGCTGCCCCTCCCGCGCACGCCGCCTCCGCCCCAGCCCGACCGCCGGAGAGATGCGGGGCCGGGGAGGCTGGGGGAGCACGGGGAGGAGAAGGATGGGGACGGGTGAAGAGGCTCGGGTAGCGAAGGGGTGCGGAGGACGGGTGGACAAGGTTGCCGGGGACTCTTCCCGGCGGCAGCGGCGGCCGGCACCGGGAGCCGGGCGGGGACCAGGAGCGGCAGCGGGCGAGGCTGGGAACCAGCGGGGACAGCAGGGCAGGGCCCCGGGCACTGCTCCGGTCCAGGAGGGGCTGGCCCCGGGAAGGGTTTGGGATACAGTCCCGAAGGAGACAAGGGTGAAGGAGAGGCGGCTGGGGGGATGCTGGTGGGTCCAACAGGGCACAGCCAGGCGAAGGAATTCTCAGTGCCCGGGGTGCGGCCAGGGGAGCGGGAGGCGGACGAGAAGAGGGAAAAGGCAGCAAGGGCCGGCGGCGGAGGGGAGGGGAGCGGGGCCGGGGGCAGCCGAATCTCACCGCTGTGCAGCGTCGACTCGCAGAGCCAGCTGTCCAAGTTGCCGGGCTTGCGGCAGGACTCCCAGAGGGACAGGTAGTACTGGTGGTCCGCCGTCACCCAGGCGGGGCTCAGCACGGCTCCCAGGTCCAGGCACAGCGCCAGAAAGATGCACACCAGCCCCACCAGCTTCAGCGGGGTCAGCACCGAGACGCGCACCTCCTCCATGCCGCTGCCGGCCGAAGCCATGGGGCCCAGGGGAGACAAGGAGGAGGACGCGCTGCCGCCGGCCCCGAGGGGAACAGGAGCGAGAGCCCAGCTCCGCGCAGAAGGGGTGGGCGGAGGGAGAAGCGGCGAGACCAGCGCTGTCTAACGGCGGCGAGAGGCGTTCGCAGGCGGCGGCAGCGCCGCTCCCTCCCGCCCTCCTCCGCCGCGCTCCCGCCCCGCTGTATCAGGTGCAGCAGCTCCCCCGGCCCGGCCCGGCCCGGCCCNNAGCCGCTCGCACGGCCTCGCACGGGTTCCCGCGGCCCCCGAGCGGCCTCCCGGCCCCGCTGGAGGCATCGGCCGCGCCGGGAGCGGGAGAGGCGCCGGCTGTGCCCCCGCCATGGGCCGCAGCCCCGCGGGTGTGGCCGGGCAGTGCAGGGCTCCCGGGCCGGCACCCCCAGCCCCCCGCGGCAGCGCTACGTCGAGGAACCGAGCGAAAGGAGAGGCCGCCTCGGGTGCAGGATTAGCGGTGCCTGACCTTAATTCTTCTTCTGGAGTGACCTTTAAATCACAAGTTATTAGTGGAGGGTTTAAAAAAAAAAATAATTCAGCGTTTCGTTTTTCGTGTGTGGACTTACCTGCGATTCCCTCTTGCCTCTCCTGTCAGCGGCGTTGCTGATCCCAAATTAAATCTTTGAGGAAGGATAAGTACTTCGCCCGGTTTCCATTAGGTCTCTGTTTATTTTGCTTAATTAGCACTGAGGTGCTGAGAATGTCAAGGGCAAATGTTTAGGTTAGTTATTAAACAAGGTACTAGTATAATTCACTCTCTGAAGCACCTCTTCCTCAAGATACAAACACTCACGGGCACGAAGGTGGAGTCGAATGTCCATAAAGGATTATTAAAAAAAGAAGAGCAGAAAGATTCAACCTGAAGATTTTAAAGCAAATGCTGCTACTTATGTTTGAGGGAGAACTATAAAGTGAGAAGAGAACAATTAAGCTGGGAAAGCCATCATTTAGTGAAGAAACAGGGAAAATCATAAGTGCTAATTATTATATCCCTATTAAAAATATTTCGAGGGTTTTTTATCTTCTAACTACAGAAATGTTCACATTAATTTCAAAAGGTTCAGGTTTAAACACTAGTGGTTTGCACAACTTCCTTCCAAGTTTCATTTCATTCTGTTCACAGTTTAAGGCTGAAACAGAAAGAAAAAATATTATTTACATGACAAACTTCTCGGAGCACAAACAGTTTTGCTCTTACAGCTGCTCGTAGGAGTTAGCATATGAGGTCTAGTTCTGGTTTCCCAGTGGTGTTATGTTAGAGAACACTTACAGCATATTGCAACAATTTCTCCTTTTCTTTTTAGATATCTCTTCTGCTAGAAGCACAACCACCAAAGCTCAGTACCCTGATAACATAGTAGGTGTATCACAGTGCATATAAAGACTATGATGTTAGCAGAAGTTGGGTGTATTTCTAAAGGGGTCTTGGCCATAGGTATCTGTGAATTTAGCTACTGCCAGTCTGTCACTAATTCTGAATAAGAAATGTGTTTCCTTGACCTGTTAACTGCTAGAACTTGGAAAGAAATTAGAAATTTGGGTTGGAGTTTTTTGTTGTTTTGGGGATTTTTTTAAATGTCTGGTATCACTTCAGTAGGTAGGTACCAGATACTAATATATTAACCAGTTTGTTTGAGTCAGGTTCCTATTGCCTCCCAAACATAAAGTGTTAAGCATTGGAAGAACATAGCAAAAATAATATTTTAAAATGAGAGAGGGTTTAAACAATAATTGATAAAGAACATAGCTAAAGACAGGCTAAAGTCTTCAAAACCGCATGAAGTGCAGAATCATAGTTCTGATCTAGCATTTCATAGGGAGAGAAAAAAGAGGGAGAGAAAAGGTAAACACTTTGCTAGAACATGTGAAAACTTGTGATATTATATACAGAGATAACACTGTCACCTATAGTTTATGTTGCCAGTACTTTCTGGCAGCAAAAACTCAGTTTTTACTTTATTTATCTTTGCTGTTTGGGCTGGAGTTACCTCTACAAGTTGCCTGCCTCAGGTTGATTTTTTGTTTAAAAGTTGTAATAAAGTTCAGTCATATGTAGTCTGAAAAACAGGCATATTCACCATCTACAAAAAAAAAATCCCAAAGACTTCAACATTTTTCTCAGTGAGAAGCAAAAGATTGACATACAGCCTTCCCAGAAAAAACCAAACCCAAGGACGACCTGCACACCTCAGTACAGCGTGTTGTGCGTGAGAGAGATGTTTTTGTATCTTACAGCCTCCAAAAAATTCCTCTGTGGTGACTGTGCTGCATCCATTTACAGCTCCTCTGTGTGAATGAAGAATCTATCAGCAAGTGGACCCTTGGGCATGCTCCAGCCTCCACCTTCTGGCCACCCACTGTTCCCAATGTACCTGGGAGAGCCAGCTGGAGCCCACTCCGGGAGTGAAAAGGAGCAGGGTTAGCCCACCTTAAAGATATTCTGCTCACAGAGCTTATAAAAACACCCCACATGCTGGGACCACTTGTCCTAAGGCACCATCCAGCACTGGGGGTTCAAGGGTTAGGAAAACCTGGGCTTCACAGAGACAGTATGAATGTACAAGTAGGATGAAGTGAATAGAGGCAAAATGGGAAAAGACAGCGAGAAAGCTGAAGTAGCAGAGTTCATAACAAAGTAACAAGCACCGTTGCCTCAAAAATTTGTCTTGGACTTAAGCGTTGTGACTGTCTCTTTTCCAATGGTGAATGGATGTGAAATCAGCTGCAAAAGTCTGCCCTGCCTCCCTGGGCGGTCAGTCCAGAGAAGGAACAGCTACTGAACCTATTCATTCAAGTGATAAGGATCTCCTCTGTGTCCCTAGGAAGACCTGACCTTTCCTGATGACATAAGTTGTGGTTCAGTGCAATTTCACACAATGTGCCTTTTCGTCTGTACAAATAGGTAGATTTTTGCAATGTCTGAATGACTTACCAAGTTTAATGTTTGGAGCTCAAACTAGAAAATGAAATAAATTACAAGGATGATTCTAACATGTAAGATATGAAAAGCTTGTTGAATATATCCAAATACGAGGTGCAAAGCACTGCCCACTCTTACCATCAGTGGGCAGTTCCAATGAATCTCGGTAAGTCTGTACATGAAATCTCTTACGAAACATGAAAAAATACACTATCTCTAAATCTAACAGAGATGTTCATTACTGTTTATGAGAACTCATATGCTAAAGTCACAAAGACCATAAAAGTATTTCAAGAGAATTAATACCGTTGGATTCAATAAAAAGTCAGTATAGAGATAAAATGCAGTGAATAATAGTAAAGATTCTAAGACCTACTGTCTGCCTGCTTCATTTCCTTGGAGAGGCAGGGATCCTTGGGAAACATAGCTCATGCTCATGTATTAATTAGTATGCCACCATTTAGGATAGTCAGAGCATATGTATTAACAGCTGAATTAAATCCATCTAAATCTTGTAATTTCCACACTTCTAAGTGCCACACTTTGGAACAATATCTTTTGAAGTACAATATATTATTCTGCATATAACTTGAAATAGAACAACTCGTATTTCTAACACGTACTATTTTGCCAAGATATGTAAAGATGTTATAAAAGTGAGCTACTGCTACTACATTGTACTAGTTCGTGTGTCTGCATCACCATTTTTCTGTCTTCAGGTCAGGAAATAGTAAGATCTTCTTGAACCTTTACCTCTCCAAACTCAACAATCCCGCCTCTCTCAGCTTCTCTCACGTAGAGTGCTCTGGCCATCCTCATTGCTGTCTGCAGGCCTCACTCAGCATGTACCTTTCCAGCACTAGAGAGCCAAAATTCTGGATAGAGTGTTCTAGAAACTGTCACAAATCTTGAATAGAAGTGGTGGATCACTCTCCTGGACCTACTGGTTGCATTTTTGCCAAGGCAACCCAGGATGCTGTTGCCATTATTTTCTGCAAGGGCACAGTGGTGGTGCTTGTTCACCTCGCTGCCTGTCTTGATCACCAGGTCATTTTTGTTCAGAGCTGCTTCCCAGCTGTTCATACCCCAGCCCGTTCTGGTGTGTGGGATAATCCTCTCCAAGGTGCAAGGTTTGCATTTGCATCCTTGGCCTTTGTGAGGTTCCTACCAGACCACCAGGAGCCTGAGCAGCTCCGTCAGAATCCCAGTCCTGCCCTCCAGTGCACTGGCTGCTCGTCGTCTGTTTCAGTGTCCCCTGCAAATTTGTGGAGAGTTGCTGTTCATGCTGTCGTAAGTCACAGCTGCAACAACCTTATACCTGGTCAAGGGCCCTTCCAAGTCTAAGAGCTGAAGGAATTGGCCTGGATATGATCGACACTGCATATGGAAAAGTGAGGGAGACAAGCCTTTTCCCCCCTTCCGTCACGAACAAGACTCTTAAAGGAGAGCAGTAGCAAGCAGTCAAAGCCCAGTCCCACAGCTGCCTCTATTATCAATTTTTTGCAGACTCAAAAGGAAAAGCTGTGTGACAGAGGTCCCCTGAGAAGGACCCAGCCTTGCAACCTTTAAACAAGTATCCAAGCAAGCAAGATGTTGGTTTCTGTGGGACTTCTTCTATTCTGCATGCTATCTTAGCACCAGCCCCTGTGATAATATCAGGAGTACTGAGGCAGCACTTCAGTAATTTTTCTCTGAAGTGGGGTAGGGTCTGAATTATGCATGGGCTGAGGTCACTGCTGCTAACATGCTTGGTTTTAAATTAGACTTTAAAGCCAAATAGCACCGAAACTGGGAAGTACAGCACCACCTAAGAACTGCATTTCCCTTATCCATGTGGCAGAAGAAAACCTTGGGTGGTTTAGTACTGGCTGTGACACAAAGTGCACAGTCACAGCGAAAAAAAAGAGGTAGATACTGAAAAAGAATGTGAAAAGTTTATCTTCGCAGGAATGGAAAATAGCGTTATGTCCATACAAGAAAACAAAATGTGTTTTGGAAAGTGTGATGAAACTGAATATGACATACCAAAGAAAATAAAAAAGGTGAGTAGAAACTACTCTGCACCAGGTGGTAAACTCATACCAAGGGGAAATATACAGTTAAGCTAGTGACAAACAGAAAATTCAATGTGACTGATTCATCCGAAACTAAGAAGAGGGGCATCATTGCTACAAATTTTAATATCCTTTCCATTTATTTTCTTTTTTTTTTTTTTTTCTGCAGAGGCTGGGATTGTAGAAACATTATCTTCTGATATATCGTCACCTCATATGGCCAAATGAGCTACTGTGCAACCTCCCAGACATCATTTCTGAGAAAATATATTTGTTCTGTTTGTTGATGCCAGTTGGAATTTCTTTCACAATGTTTTGAATCTTTCCCCAAATCGTTGTCATTTGTACATCTGACTGAGTGCATTTCCTCACTCATATATTTTAACACTTTTCATATGCCCTCAAGCATCAACAGAAATGTATTTTTCATTGGCTGAATTGATGTTGCTGTTTTTTCATTGCATTTGTAATGTGACATTCGTTTTTGTTTTGTTTTGTGTTTTGGGTTTTTTTTCCCTAGTACTCCACTTTAAATGACAAAGTATTTAAAGAGAGCAAGCTGGTTCATTTTATTCTGCTATATTAAGAGAATTCTTCTTACTTCAATGTTAGAGCTAATCTAATTAATGAAAAAACTCAGCATTTGAAAAAAGGGATATATGGGAATTTATGAAACACAGAAAGAAGTAAGGATTTGCACTATTGCTGTGCTCTCTGATTACTTTGGTTAACATGAAGGTCACCTAGAAAACCATTCTCCCCCAGCATCCATCCTGTGGTTCTAGCTCTCCATCTCGTGGTTAGGACAGCCTGGAAGTTTTGCTGCTATTCCAGATGTGACCCATCCCTGGTCTGTGCTCCCTCAGGCTTTTACTTTCCTGTGGTCCATTTGGCATTTGACAAAGGCACCAGTCCCCCAGTTCCCTCTCCCTAAACTCCAGCTCTTTTGTCCCCTTGCATTTCTTCTCTTTCTGTATTGCCCTTGGTAGAAATGCAGATGAGGAAGGCGAAGGCTGATTGTTGAGGACAATGCTATTACTAGCCTAGCAAGGCTATTGCATTATTATAAAATGTCAGAATTTCAGTCATAGTCTTTATACTGCCTTTCAAGTAAATTGTTCATATCTTTCTCCTAAATGAGGGAAAGGACAGTCATCTGGCTGGGGTTTTTTTAAACCCTGACTGGCATTTTTTTGGATACCTTTGAGAATCTGTAACAAGTGTTTTACACCCATTTCTTGTAATCTCCTCTTCTGTCAGACTAACTTCATGCATGTTTAACATTTAGAAAAAAAGAAAACTGAGACCTAGCTGTTCCCTTTCCTCCTGCTCCCTCCTCCATGCTGTACACTCACCACTAGTTTTTAGCCAAGAAGTGGTGCTTCACAGCTCCAGTTGCTTCGTTGTTCATATTAAGACTGCCAGTAAAAGTTTCATTTAGCTTCTGTCAGTCATACAAGAAGTAGTGAAAATAAAAATGAAGGGAAGCTTGCAATCAGAAACACAGCCAAAAAAGGTTTGCACTGAGAAGTCTCAAAAAATTAATTTCTTAACAGAATCAAATGCAGAGCAAATAAGGTGATTATTTTTTAGAAGATTGAGAAAATAATGGGGAAAAAAAATTATTGGGACTTTTCTCTATTTTAAAGTGTTTTGTTAACCAAAATGCTTTGTTTTCATAAGAAAAAAAAAATACACATAAAAACATGATTCAGAATGAAACCAGGAAAATTATTTTTACTTGAGAAATCAGTTTTAGACAAAGAAAATAAATTATAACTCTCTTGTGGAATGTGATTTTCCTTTAACATGTGCTTCTCTCCACTAGCTGGCCAGGTAAATTGCTCAATCCCCTAGTTCACTTAATCTGGGCAGTGAAATTCCACTCTTAAAATCACTGAAAAAACAGTGACTCACTTTTCCTAAGTCTATTTACCACAGTTCTGTGTTTCTTCCTTCGCTGGATGTTTCCACATTAAGAAATATGGAGAATGAAAGAGGCTGTCATGATCTATTGAGAGATGTCAAGGCACCTTTGATGTTTTCAGGATCCTTGTTCACTTGAAGTAAAACATTAGTTATGAAATGATGGACCAAAGAGCTGGTGAAGAATGTGAAATTAGTAGAAACAATGGTACAATTCATCTTACAAAAATTAAATTTGTCATTCAAAAGACAAAAATAGCTCATTCTGATGTCCAGTGTATTAAATCTACCTTCACTGGAGCACAAAGCATGTACCAGTCAATTCCTGATCAAGGGAAAAGCCATATGTCAAATACAGTGTATGATACATTGAAGAAAAATCACTTTGACTAGCATGGAAATTAAACCCAGCCCCAGATTCTTTGCATACCCCAATCTCTCACTGAGTTGAGTAGATGAATACATTAGGAAGGCAGACTAGTTTAGAACAAGCACTGGTAATAAATAACCCAAGCCCTTTTGCGGTATCATTTCATTCCCCTTTCTCCCCTTTCATCCCTTTACAGGGGGAAATATTTGTATTTTGGTGTTGCTTTTTATAAATCATTAAATTTAAAAAAGTCAACTTCCTTTTCAGTTTCAGGAGTGCAGGGTTGCACCGAGGTTTTCCCTCTTCCTTTACCACCTACAGAAACATTATATAATCCCCAGAGCTCCCTGTCCTTACGGGACCACAGTGGGACGGCAGCCAGCTGCTGGCAGCGGCGTGGCTGGTGCTGCCCTGCTGCTGGAGCCTTGGCTGCGAGCAGTGCCTGCACAGGCACACGCAGAACAGATGTCTGTGGCACGCTGCTCCTGTGGAGATGAACCATGATAGACCTCTCACACTGTTCATCCCTGTGTCTCCAAAATGTGGGTGGGAAATTGCCTCTCTGTTCTGAGTGGGATTCATCCGTCTGAAGAGCCCCATTGGTGCGAAGGATGAAGGAGCTGATTCACAAAAGGACGCAACCTGAATGCACAAGGAGCTCTAGGGAGCCAGGGAGCCAAGTGCTGAGGGCTTGCCTCTGCCTGAAGGCAGCTGCAGGTTGGCAGTGCAGGTCTGGGGGATGAGAAGAAAACATTCCGTGGCCCTGTTACGTCGTGTGTCTGGCTCTCTAAAAGTGGCAATTGGGATTTAAGAACCAACCAGAAACAGTGATGCTATACTGAAAGCAAAGTGATTCCCACCACTGTGAAATAAGGTGTGAGATGGGAGCTGGTTGGAAGAGTTGGATCTTCTTTTCAGCCTACATCACACCTATCCCACTGCCCTGCCTCCCCACTGAAATAGCATGCGTGACAGGGAATTCTCTGTGGGAATGCCAATGATTTCACATCACTGTTGTGTCACCCTCTCATCTATACCAATTTCCCTTGTTTTGCTAGAGAAGAAAATACTGTCTAGCCTCTTTCTGTGCTTTATAGCACCAATTCCCACTCTGTAAGGAGTATTCACATGCTTTAGGTTAGACATGTCTTCAGTGCCCCGGCAGACGGAGGCAGATGTTTCCCTCCTTTTGCTCCATCTGCCAGGGAACAGGGCTGGAACCAGTCTCACAGGCTGCCAGAAGAAAGCTAGCAGAGAGCAGAAACTTTTAAATGCTGCAGATTTTGGCCTGGCTATTACCAAAGAAAACAGAAATTAATTTCAAAGTATTTTCCCATAAATCTCCATTCCTTGCTATTTTAAGTGACCTACACTGTTTTGTTGTGTATGACCACACAAGGTCTTAAATTTATGGGGTTGGTTTTTTTGGTTTTTTTTAATAAGTTCCAGCTTTATGGAAATTGTGTGACATCCTTGAAGGCTGGGATCAGATCCAAACTGTCTGTGCCATAATTATTTTCAAAACTTGGTGAATTTTGTGTCAACTTTAACTCAATGCCAATATTTCTGTTTCACACAAAAGCATCAGATGGTGCTGTGTATGAACAAGTGCATGTGGACATGATAAACTAGCACCTCCATAATGACTTGGAGTGACTCCATGTCCCTGGCTTCAAAACTATGCAAATTTGGGTTTGTCATAGTGAATTTTTCTTCCCACTCCAAGAAGGAAGCAAGAAGAATGTGAATTTCAAAATCTAGTAGCAAAATGTGTCGATTTTTACAAATTCACTACTTAATTAAAATGGATGAATTCTATGGTAAGAAAAATACTTCCCAGTGTGGGGAGTACACAAAGGACGGTTGAGAGAATTTGAAAAAGCCATGCAATTTGGAGACAATAATTTCTGTCCAATATTCAAGAGTCTTCCTATCTCACATCTCTTTGAAATGATGACTCTATGCATTGGTTTATTTTTTGTACTAATGAGCCATATGGATTTGTTCATACTTTTGGTAGCTGTTATATTTGCATTTGGGAACTTTAAAAAACAACCTAATATGTAGCAGGGGTTTAATAAGGTTTTATGAAAGCTCCTGGATCAGGCTGACCTTTCCTACTCAGGTGTCTGGGAACTCTGCCTTTTTTCCATGCTTCAGAACTATGTGTTTTTTCTTTGGAAAGAGACTACAGAGAAATTAAAAGAAAATACAACAGCCTTCCAAATCCCTTTGCACTGCTAGCTATAGGGAAAGTTGATTAAATGTTGGGGAGGTAATAGAGAAAAATGCAATGAAAAGTTAAGAAGGCTGGAGTGGAAGCTGAAGATGGGTGGGGACTAAATGTCAAGAATACTGGGCAGAAATTGTAAAAATAAAAAAAAAAAAGTAGAGCACCAAAAATACCTTCAAAATGATGAAAAGAATTATTATGTTCAAGGAGGTATTCAGACTGTGCAAGAAGTGGCAGTGAGGTTGAAGTGCTAACATGTAACTGCGGAAATGTCACTGCAACACAATGGGGTTTGTAATCCCTATCACAATGGTAAGAGTAGTCAGCTGTGGAAACTCAGATACACACAGGTATTACTGAACTCAAAGGTTTGGACACCTGATAGTCTGTATGCTCTCAATCACTGATATAGAAAGTATGGATTGTTCATAAAGACGCAAAAATTAGTGTTCATTTAATAGGCGTATCATATTAAACATGTAATGTTCAAAGGAGAATGGAGTAAGCAAAAAAACCACGGTTTGTTTGTTTGTTTTTTAATGCAGTTCACTGTGAGATCAAATGTGAGCATAGGGCTTTAAGAAGGATATGGGCTAGGATAGATAATATATGAAAGGCATCCTAAGTTGTCAAAGTCCAATACTAGTGAAAGCTGTAATTCAATTGAAGGTATAAAATAAACCAAAACAACATAAAAATGCAGCACTGGATTGTATATGTGAGCATCAGAGGAGATACCACATCTGATAACACCAGGGCTGTAAATATGAGGATGACAAAACTGAGAGAAGCAATGGGACTAAGCTCATATCATGGCAATGAAAAGCCATAAAGTGGGAGGGCAAAGAATATTTATTGGAGGAAAGACATTCAGAACTGTGAAAGGTATGGGAAGACAGCAGCCTAGATTTTAAATAATAGATTTGTTGTGCAAAAGAGGCAGAATGAAGGAGATGAAATATCACGCAATAATGCATCCGGGTCACCTCAAAACCCGCTGAACAGCTGTGAATTAAATACTGTTACTGGGGGATTTTTCCATATTTCTTGACATAGTATCAGCAATAAAGAAGAATGACAAAATTGAATCTGGATTTAGGTAAAGGTGATTAAATTTGATTTAAAATATAAAATTGCAATCTGAACAGCTGTTAACTACTATCAAAAATACCAGCACACAAGGAAGAAAATATGTAAAACCCCACTGTGACTATTCACTAGCCCATTAACACATTAATTTTTTTGTCAAGCTTTCCGAATACCAGGCAATGCGGCATTGTCTATAAGATTATCAGCCATATAAATTCTTTACAAATCCCCTGAAGAATCTAAAAGACAGTATAAAGCAAAATATCCAAGTGATATATGTGCAAATCTTTCAAGGCTTTGAGAGAAGTGAAAAAAGGAAGGTGATGCTATCAGCACTGTAGTTACTTTAAGCTTCCTTGATTTCTATAATAAAGGTGCTTAAAATAGCATTTTAGTACTAAGAAATAAAATATCCTTTAAAATATTTTATTAAAAATTGAAAATTATTTTATTCCATTTGCATAACTGAGGAATTAAAGGAAAAGGTAAAAAAATGTTTGTAGAATTAAAATTAAATTATAAAATTAAAGGGTCTTCAAGTCCTTGGAAGATAATTTAGAATTGATAGACATTGATAGAGTGAGGGACAGGAAGGGACCTTTTACAAAAATAGGAAGTTTCTTTCTCAGGGGAACAAGAGCTACAGACTATTTCCAGTAACTTCTTATCTTACAAGAATGAGGCCAAGAAATAAGGACTAACCTTTTACCAGAAGACTCATCTCTCTGTTTGAAGCAGCCAAAGAAGATAAAAAAGGAGCAGAAGAAAAGGAAGAAAGGAAAATTGCTATTAGTTGCATATGCCAAATTTCTGGAAGGCACATTTAGGCTCCCTTTCTATATGCTGAGGGGATCAATGTAATGAATACTTGATTTCCTTTCAGAGGGACCATGAAGTCTAAATGACGTTTTTAGGCATCCTGTATCTCTAGGTCATAAAGCTTCTGACAATAGCCATCTAGAAGATGATGAATTGATAGATTCCAAAATATTTTAATTGAAATTATATACATCCTATACAGCCAGAGAATACGATAATGTAGTAGGAACTTTTAATTAGAATTGGTTTTATTGTATTAACAATTTGTTTAAAGAACTATGAGTTCTTATATTTCATAAAATAAGACCTCTATATTATCCATATTCTGCTATATTTAAGAGTGATAACACAGGGACAAAAACCAATGCTAATTTGTTAGTCCAAAATCTTTCCACAGCAGATAATGATGTGCCCTTCCTAAGAGGAATGTTGATTCTTCACTGAAAACAGACTTGCAAAAACCCTCAGTAAATAAGTATTTCTTCTATTGACTCTACGCCCTAAGAAGCTTGTGTTTGTTATTTACTGCTACCTGCATACTGAATAATTACACTCAATAAATTCCTTCCTGCTATGGCTTTCTCAGATGGTTGGATAAGATTAGTCACAGCAGAAGGTACCTTCATCCTTTTAAAAAGGCAATCTATTTTTTCCAGAAACTCAGGCATTCATTTAGATGAGGGAACAGCCTCATAATTTATTTTAAATTACAGTGTTTTTTTAATCGCCTTTTCACATACTAATTGTTGTGGAAAACAGTGTAAATAAATGGAAAGTTTCATATTTCATGGTTTTAAACCCATATGAAATACAGCATATATGTAATATGCTTATAAACTGTCTATAAATACATATATATACCACGCATTTTCAGTGGAGGAAGAAAAGAGTCAGAAATTCATGTTCTGGTTGGTTAAAGCCCCAGATGTATGCATAATGTAGAAATAATAATATGAATACCACTGATGCCCACCATTCCTTCCAATTTACTTCATTTTGGTTCAGAATCAAACATTTAATTTAAATACCAGTAAAATTGAATGTCTTCACTTAAGCAGGGAGGTTCTTATAGAGCAACATGTACCCAGCAGCAGGACCTGCTAAAGGCTCCTGTGTCAATTTTTTGGTAATTGCATTCACAGGAAATGAGATCTAGTGTAATTCTATTAACCTTTATATGGGTCAAGATAAACAAATCAGATATATGGGCCTGTATATAACAGGCAGAAATTTTCACTATTGACTGTTAATTTTGTAACTTTCTGCATTTTTATGGAACTCCTAAAACAAGAACAGATACTTTGGGCTCTCTAAAAAAGCTCACTTGCAATGAAAGTAAACTTTACTTTTCTTGCAAGAAATTTGATTATCATTGAATAGCTACTATCCCTGTGCATTTTAAAGGTGTGGGATGGAAAGCAACCATGGGACAAAGTGAGAGGAACTTCAGTCCCTTAAATGAATTATTATTAGTATATTTTCTTGTGACCACTTTGGTACTGTAGTCCCACACAGATAAGTTTAGCCACAGGAAGCACAACTATTAGCAGGGATCCTGGTATTGTTATCTTCTATCAGGCTTTGTCTGTCAGCCAAAGTTCTTTTATAATAGTTGAACTAATAATTTTAGGCCTGAACATTGTGCATAGATTGTTATCAAACAGTTACAATGAAGAAATAGATTGCAGTGCTTAGCTATCATACTCTGCATGGTAAAAATGGATCGTTAAGTGTCAGTCTCTAAAACAGTTTTGGCTCTCAGATCTGAGTCCTTTCTAAGTGTTCTTCCCCATGATAGAAATCAGTATGCCAGAGATATAACAAAAAGTACTTTGGTTACAGTTAAAGACAGTCACAACAAGGGCATATCATGACTTTTTTTTTTTTTTAATGGTAGTAATTTTGTGCAGGTAAGAGAGTATGCATATATTTTTAGGTACCAGTGGTAGTTATACATACTACCAATGGTAGGCTTATTAGTGCATCTCTTTTCAAGGCTTTTAATATTCTAAATATTTTTGCAGCTTCACACATCTAGTTAATTAAAAAGAACCACTTAGAGGTTTGGAAGATCTGTGGGTATCTCACTTTAAAAGCATTTGATTGGGTGTCAGATATTGATACAGTTGAAGAGGCTTAAGAATATTTTTTATTTAAATGCTTTCTTGTAGATATGTACAGTCAGACTCATCATGATTGGGGGTCTAAGTCTGCTCATTTTAATGGCAAAACCCCAATCAAAATCACTGGAAAGAATATCAAGTCCTGTTGGCTTTACTACAGCTTATGTATACACACAGAGAAATTGCTTCATCCATCACTGATACTCAACTGTCACTGTCTGTCTAGAGCTGGCATCATCACCAGTAAAATAGGGTTTTATTATTTGTCTTTAAGAACAATCCCCAGACTTGTTGCTGGATTAGTGTATTGTTGCTGGGTTGCTGTATTATTCCTAATGTTATAATGTCTTTAAGGGTACATCTTCCAAGTTGAGATATGATACTTTCTCTCTAAAAAAAAAATGAAACAACAGCAACAACAAAACAAAACCAACCAACCAACCAAAAAACACAAAAAAAACCCACACCAAAAAAAAAACCCAAACCTCCCCCCCCCAAAAAAAAACGACCAAAAAAAAGCCCAAACAAACAAAACCAAAACCAAACTAAAATAAAATTAATCTCCTCTGGAAAAAGAATGTGGTTTTTTTCACTGCATTAAAATGAATACAAACTAAGTAACCATGTCTGATTATGTGACTACTAACACTGGCAGACAAGTGCTCTATTTAGTTCCCTGTAGAAAGAGGATAAAAAGAACTCGCTCCGAGCATCATCTACATGTTGGGATTCTCCTTAAAGCACGCAATAAACAATTCTCCACCACCCCCCTGGGCAGCTTTAAAATTATGGGTTAGGTTTGTGTTGGAGAGAAAGAGGAAAACTGGCCCAGAGATACTGCTGGGTGAAGCCCCCCGCAAGCAGCCAGGCAGCCAGGAGGAGATGCAGATGCTGGATGTGGAGCTGGTGGCTGTGGCTGCAGCCCCTGGTGAGGCTCAGGGTGTCACACCTACGAAGGAGGCAGAAATCTGTGTTCCACTTGCCGGTTACAGCTTTTTGTTGGAGGGACAGAGCATTCTGCAACAGCAGGAATGCCACAGTGCTTCTCCTCAGAGAATCCAGTCTGGGATGCTCAGGCAAACCCTCCCCAGCTCCGGGATGGCAGCTCCTGGGGAAGCATCCAGCAGCACATGGGCTGCCCTTCACAGCAGCAGGCAGGACTTTCACTCCTTGGAAAGGAAGATCTGTTTTAAAAATCCAGCTGTGACCAAAACAAACGAGCTGTTTCTCTGTAATCACTTCTCTGTTATCCCAATTCTCATGTTGCAACTTTTACTGTGGTTTTTTCTCTCTCTCTCTTTTTTTTTTTTTTTTTTTTTAGTTTTTAACTTACCGTGTAGTAATTAACCTTCATCTGAAAATTAGAAACAATCTTCTTAAGCTCTCAACCTCAGGTCCATAGGGTTAGATATTATCACTAACTGTTCTGACATCTATTTCAAATGTTTCTTTACTTTCTTTCAAACTTTTGTTCTTTGAAACCAAAGGAGACACTCTTAACTTCATTTTCTCCTTTGCTAAATGAAGAGTAATACAGTTAAGATTAACTGTTAGGTCAGGCAGAGCAGCCAACATTCCCATGACTTTGGACACCAGATGGTCTCTAGGAAAATGTTGTGACTTATAGGCACATTTTAGTCCCAGCTATAATGGGTTTAGAGAAAATAGTGTGATACAAGCCTGGGACATAAAAGGTGAGCCGAGCAGAGTACAAATAACCACACTGGCAGTTGACATCAGGCAATGCTCCTAATCACTCACTGAGATGGGAATTCGTACTGTTCTACAGCACAAAACCTTCATTTCCTGCCTATAATTTGAAAGGTTTCCTGCAAAAGTTGCATCACAATGAAAACCAGTCATAAAAGATACTTATTATTTCCTGATTTGATATCGTCTTTAATTTGCAATTTACAACACACAATTCAAAGACACAGCTCAGGACTCAAATTAGAGGTTGGTTATGCATTTTCTAATTCCTGCTTTTGTGAATTGTAATAGTTACAGGGAGAATTCAAATGAATTTGAGGGCTTATCACAGGATTTTGTGCTAATAAATCTAATTTAGTAGTATGTTCTTGAGTGCAAATACATAATTGAGATTTCCAATATTTGGTCTGCTGGAGTATTTTGAAAGTACTCACTCAGATCTAACAAAAACTACATGTATCCCTCACTTCAGCTGAAAATGCATTATTTATAAAAGGTTGGTTTTGATTCCTGTGTCTAATATTTTCATTATGACTACTTGGGAGATCTTTTTTTAAAGCAAATACCTATCCAAATTGCCTTTTTTTTTTTTTTTTTTAATCTCAATTAAATCTCAGCCATGGCAAAGGTGATTATCATATATCATGGAGCTGGAGCACTAACATTACTTCATTGTCTTTGAAGCTATTTGCCAGTTGCTCACATCTGAAGAGAAAGCTAAAGGAATAACTGCTTGCTTTCTTTTTAGAAATCAAATCAGAATTAACGATTTAAAAATAAAAGGTCAGAATTAGATAAAAGAAAACATTTCTTAGCAGACAAGCAATTAGATAATGGAAAAATGCTTTCTACTGATGAACCTGAGTCACTTTCATTAATGGTGTTCAAAAATAAGTTAGGTACATTTCTTGTTGGCTTACTGTACAGGAACATCATGCTCCACACAGGAGGTCGTACCGCGTGATCTGAGAGATCTTCCCCAGCTCAGTAATCAAAGCTTTTGCAAGAAACAGGATTCATCACAGATCAGTGAATTTTCTTCATTTTTGTTCAACTGGAATATAGTAATTTGCCACAAATACCACTTGAAATAATCTCAGCATCTCTCATTTGGCTAATTAAAAACTTTTGCAATCCTTCTGTAGGAATTCACTGCTTTCAGCTAAATTCCTGACATAAATTAAGGGGTTGTAACCTGTGGTATGTGTATAGTACTAGTGGTACAGAGCTGATTAGCTGATTCAGAAGTGGAATAGGGCTTAACCTGAAAACCCTCACCTTGCTGCAGGCTACTACCATCTCTACTTCTACTGGTGACGGTTTGCAGAAAAGAAAAAAAAAATCTGCAAAGTCATTAGAGTTAGAAATTAATATGCTAGTGTGCTGATTTTGGCTGGCTTAGAGGGAATTTTCTTCCGTGTGGCTGGTATGGGGCAGCGTATTTCATTTGTGCTGAACACAGGGTTGATAGTATAGAGATATTTTTGTTATTGCTGAGCAGGGCTTACACAGAGCCAAGGCCTTTGTGGCTTTTCACGTCACACTGGTGAGGAAGCTGGGGGTCAATGGGAATTTGGGGAGAGTCACTGCTGGGACAGGTGATCCCAGCTGATCCAAGGGATATTCCAGACCATGTGAACAAGAACAACGAACGACCAAGGTTCAAATCCAGGGAAGAAAAGGGCGGAGAGAGCATCAGGGCCCAATGGGCTCCACAGCGGCGGAGCAAAAGCAGGGCTAAGGTGGAGCTCCCAAGGAGGAGCCAACAGGATGTAGGGGTGGAGGAACGAGGGCATGGGCGGATAGGACATGGAAGGGAGAAGAACTTTGTAGGCACAAGCTGTAGAAGTGAAAAAGGGTTGGGGAAAGCCAACAGGCTAACTGGGGGATATAGAACTGAGGAACATTACTGTGGCAAAGCATCCTAGGGGCAGGATTTTTTATATGCTGGATATTATGCTTCAGGGGCTTCCTCCCAGGATATTACAGTGTTGGGTTCCTGGGTGTCCACAACGTGGGACCTGATCTACATTAAGAAAGGGAGAGTTCTGTCATTGGACAGCGAGTGCTGAGCAGTTGTATTGTGCATCACTTATTTCTCCTTTTTTTCTTATCGTTATTATTATTTACCATTATTACTGTATTTTACTTTGTTTCTGATTATTAAACTGTTCTTATTTCAAGGTAAAAGTTTTACTTTGATTCGCCTCCCCATTCCAGTGGGCTCAGGGGAAGATGTGGTTGTTGGGTGTGGCTTAGTTTCCAGTGGAGCTTAAACCATGACAGCTAACAATTTCTGTTGCTGACATCTCCTACATTATCAAAAGTGCTCTATTTCCTAATATCCTGTGCATTTAGAAGTTGAAAAAATGAAGTATTGACGGCTCAAAAAGTTTTCCTGTTCTCTTTGTTAACTTGTGTTCTTCAGTAGTGACTTAAAGCCTGTCTGTCAGAAAGAGTGATGGAATTACACAGAATAATAACATTTCCTTATGATAATTCTGTCACTGGGTTTTTTTTGTGTTACAGTAATACAACAGAGGTACATTTCTAAAATCTTACATATCTGCTTTTCTTTCCTCAAGCTTTTGTATCTATAATTTTACAGTCAGGTACCATGCTTAGAAAAATGAATTTGTAACAGCTTTATTCTTTTTTGCTACTTGGTAAACAAGAATTCAAACTTGGACTCTTATGTGAACATGCAGTTTTTGTCCTCAGATGAGAGGGAATAATCTTTACACACTTTCCTCTGGTACTGTGTGTTTATGTAAGTCTAGATATATTTGCGAAAATACGAACTTTTAAAAAGAATTTTATAAGACATCAATTATGTGATTTTGCATGAAAATATAATTTTCTCATGTTCATTTATTGTATGTGGTAAATAACATTTATTGTATGTTACAACTCTGGTAACTCTTACATTAGATACAACATGAGTGCACAGATAAGCAGGAGATATGAACAGAGCTAAGTTTTCACTGAAAACAGGGCTATATATTTAGCAACCTAAGAAAAAAACAGCAGCCTTCCTCAATTCTGATTTTTAACTGAAATATTGTCTTTCTGGGTTTATCTGCCTATGTGAATTATAGGAGTGTAGGATATATAGAGATAGATTTAGATGTAGATATTTTCACTTCTGCATAACTATGGACTGGAAGATTTGTCCCATTTGAAAATTGAGAAGGTGCACTGAAGCTTCAAAAAGCTTTCATTTCTGCTTCATAAAAAAATTTTGGTCTAAAATCCCGTATCCACTGTTGGAACTGAGTATCCCTCTCCAGCTGAACTGAACAGAAAGTCGAGGCACTGAAAGGAAAGTCAAGACAAAGTGAAAGACTCAATTTACCCAGCAGGAAAATCGGTTCAGGGGAAATCAGGAAATAATTTGATCTCAGGAACCGAAGGTGACTGGGAACCTCCTCATGCTGGCTGCCAGCACTGGTGGGAGATGGGGCCCTGCTGAGCTACCATGGAACTTATCCCTTTCCCAAGTCCTACATCCCCTACACAGGCTTCACATTCATCTTCTCCTCTCTCAGCACAACCATGGCTCCTCGCTGAGAGAAGACTGCCGCCCCAGGCCATGATCTGGCAGTAGGAGTCTTTTTCCTTTTTCTAGATCAGCCCCAGGCTAAGAAGTTCCTCAAGGCAATAAACCACCCATCTGATAGATATTCTGTGCCTCCCGTCCCGGTACCTGCAGTTCACTCGCCCTTCTCTGCACAGCAGAGGAAACTGCACCAAAACACAAAATCAATGTTGTTCACTTGCTCATAAAATGTGGCTTCTTGTTAATGCACATATAACATTTTTATAGGCAAATGTATTATTTACATGGGTCTGAGAGTGAGCTGCACATTGCCTTTCAAGAGTTGCAGACACTTTAGCAGCTCTGCTAAATCTGTACTTGAGGAAAGTTTCTTTTGCTTTCTTTCCAACCTGAGGAAGAGTTTAGGATAAGAATTACATATGATTTCTTCAGCTGGAGTAGCAGTTCACCCAAGTCAGCCCTAGAAAACAGACAAACAGTGCAGCCTTTAAAGCCGAAATCTTAAAACAGAATAGCTCAACAAGGAAACATTCCAAATAAAAAAAAACAAAACCCACAAGACGCCAAATCTGTCTGAACAATATAGGCTGGTTTTGGCTGGTTTTACATGAAACCCTCATGAAAATAATTCACAATTTGAGCAGAATGTTATGAAATTGCTATAGCAGGAAGGCTAGGAGCAAGGAGTGGAGACTGTATTGGATATGCCATTAAATTGTTGGATAGTATAGGACCTGAGCATGACATAAATGATACACAATAAGGGGTGGAGAACTTTACTTGAACCAAAACCAGCAACGGACATTTCCTGAGCCAAAATGTATTAAGGTAGCTATGTTTTTAAGGAAAAATCTGAAGTATTTTCGGCTAAGCATATATAAGGATTTTTTTAATTTCTTTTACCCAGATTATGCTGGAGCAGGATGATAAGATCAAACAAAAATATTATTCATATACACATGTGGAAGATTAATCTCTGAATCCAAATCTTTAGCTCCATATTTAGAATATAATCAGCATTTTCAGATTTTTTTCATATGCATACATACAGACACACCATAATGTGTGCACATGTGCACGCACACATGTAGTACCCATAAATATATAAAAATATCTATATTTAGATGTGGATTTTCCATATAACAACACTTTGCAAGCCGTGTTTATAGAATTACATCTACAATGTAACCTGCAGCAGGACTGCTAATCAAGCAGGAGAAGAAACCGTCTAATACTTGGTGATGAAAATTGCTTTAGAGTGACTGATTGTGCTAATCAATCTTCGCCAAGTAAATCACCACTAAAAGATAGTCAATAATTATAGGATCTTTCCCTGTAACTGGGTAAGAAGAGGAATAAAAATAAACTCTCACAGGAAAGCTGTCCCCTTTCAGTAAACACAGTAATTTGCTTTGCTTCCAACTTGTTGGAAAGAAATTTGGAAAATGCGTCCAAGTTGTCTTAGCTTTCAGAAATATAATTCTTGTACTGATTGAGCTAACAGTGGTAAAATTGGCCATTAAAAATAATATATGCAATGATCCAAACAAGACATCTACAAACAGGTTGCAGTCTTACTAATTTCTTCATGATTCACAAAACTTCAACAGCTGTTATAAAAATGAGGCTACTTATGGCATTTTAAAGTTTAAAATCATTTTCCCTTTCTCCACTCTTCCAGTGTTCCACGCTGCTCTCCACAAAATTCTTAGATAAAAGCAATTGTTGGAGGCCAGTTCCAGTAGGAAGAAAATACTTTCTCTAAAATTATAATGCAGAGTAAGATCAGTAAGTATATATATGGATAAATCAGTGAGTTAATAAGCTCAGCAAAACAAATTCACTGGCTTCTGCCACAAAGATGCACCAAGCAAAATAATTAATTGGAATGTCATTAAAAGTACAGGACACCAATGAATTGTAGGAACCTATACAGATCAAAGGAGAACCTCATGTGGGTAGGGCAGAAGCACCAAGAGTTGCAGCAGGGCAATGGTCTGAAGGAATTGTGCCTGTGCTCTGTGAATGGTGAGAGTTAGGCACAGCTCTGGGGTCCCCTCACACTTACACTTAGCACAGAACAGAAGTCCCTTGGCTCAGGCACCTGGGAATGCCCACGGACCCCAATTCAGGTCCCAGCACCAGAAGTTCCCATCTGGAACATTCTGACATTGACCACGTCCGGCATGCAGATGGCAGGAAGTTCATACATGGCATATTAATGATCCAAGGGGCTGCTGTGTTGATTGCTCTGTGAGCTTCTTGCAGACTTTTAATGCCAACATAAAGGTCACTTTCAACCACTTCAGCAAGTCAGGGTCAAACTAGCCAAGTCTTTGACCATGATGTGTCAAGCTAGTTGCAATCTTGTGGGAAAAGTTAAGCTAAAGAGCCTGTTTCAAAGTATGCAAGAGAGGAAAATGTATTATTTCAGCTGAAATATTTAGTTGATAAATGAACTTCCAGGCTAATGATGACATTCAGGGTGCACGGCAGGATTCTCTTTAGAGCAGCTTTCTCACCATCGTTAAGCTAATGGGGGATGGAGGAGAGTAAAAATGCCATGTTTACCCAAAGGAAAACCTGCTAAACTGGGAAGCAGGCTCCTAGTAAGGAACCTATCATGCATATATAATTACCTGGAGAATGCCACAAAAACTCTAGTAAAACAAAAAGCTCAGAAAAACATGCAGGCTGTATTGGCCCAAATTCATGGAAGTATCTATCTGATTTTGTAACAGGTCTGACTTTATTGCATAGTCATCCATTACAGTGAAGTAGCAAAACTTCCAAAACTTACTTTCTTAAACCAGCTTCAAAGGTTGCTACCACCCATAACATTAAAATGCAGATAACATTTTCTTGGATGAACAGCTCACACTGCACTTTTGTGCCGCTCCATTAGCCCACTTCACTTATCTATCATTCCTAGAGATGACAGGAAGGTCATATATCTTATTCCCAGCTTCAGAACAAATGCTGCCTTGGCATCTTCGGACATTTCCTGCCTCCCCTTGTAATTTGTAGCTCCTGAATTCCACTGTGAAGATACCACCTTGCTATGTGAGGGGAAATTACAAGTAGTAATGAGAGACATTTTCCACAGGTGAACCATCTGTGGTGAAAATCTTGAAGAACATGGTTCCCTTCAGCCATCTGAACATTTTCGAGTGTATTGAACATAAAAAGCACATGTCTGATTCTCTTAGATTAAAGAGCCTTTTTAAATAGGTGGGTGCAAAAATTTGTGCCAGTTTATTTCTGAGAAAACTACTTTATTGCTCTTTCAAGTTTCCATTTGTGAAGGTGAGAAAAATAAAGCACAGTTATTCTTTTATTTTACTGTACTGGAGTTGAAAGCCTGTACTTTCCCTTCAAAGAGTAGCAGAATTTCCCATTTCTGTTCAGCTTGGGATGTGAGCAATGATGCATATTTCCCCTTTGTCCTTGTGGAACAAGCCAAACATCATGTTGAAATGAAATTCCAGTGCTGACAAGACTTTTTTTCCCCATACTGTTTCAACTGTTGTCAGACACAAGATCCTGGTTACTGCTTTTAGATGACAGCACTGACACTTTCTTGGAGGCACCTGCTCTTCTCTTGAGTTTCCATTGCTGCTCACTGTCCTTTGTCAAAGCTGCTGCTGAAAACTGGGTCTACAGAAAAGATATTTTGCCAGAAATTTATAGCTAGACTACAGCTCTGATTTCATTTTCTTCAATGGATCATTTTCCTCCTCCTTCAGCTGGCCCTTGACAGTGCCTCAAAGTCCAAATTTCACCCTTCAAAGCCAGAATTATTTATATTTCAAAATATAAAAATATTTTTTCCCCACCTTCTCTGAAGGCGCTTTTCTCAGTGTACATACTAATGAGTGGTACATTTCCACCTCTGACAACCAATTACATGCCCTTGTCAGTTATCAAGCTCATCCTGCTGATATTGGCAACTCAGTCAAAAAGACCATTAAGCAGGGCATCATTGGATGCATTAAAATTAAAATTCTTAATGTGCAACAGATGGTTGATGTTGACTTGTTGTTGTTATTTATGCACCAAGGAAATACATGAAGAGTTTTAAAAGCCTGTTTGGAAAAAAAAAAAAAAACAGAGGTGAAAGAAATTCATAGCTAAGCCTGGGCCTTCCAAACGTGTAACATTCTCCACATAATTCTCCACATGCCTCAATTTATTTGCACGATCAAATTTTAACTCCAAGTCTCTTACATTTGTTGCATCTTGTGTCATATCCTTACATGATTGCATAAAACATAATCCCAGATAAACAGCTTTCCTTGCAGGCAATAAAACAATCACTGCAGAGCAGTCTGAAACATTTCCTTTCTCAAGGGCTGAGCAAAACCTGGAGTGTCCTTAATGAGATCAAGAGACAAAGACCTGTCTTTCTTATGGCTGCTGAGAAGAGCAATCATCCAGGCACTAAAGGAATCTTCTAGTTTTTATATTATGCATCAGATTCAATAAGAGACAATATTTTGCTCTTTGAAAGATAACCATATTGCCTCTGAGTTCTTTAGCTGTTTGTCAGGGAATTTACTTCAGCCCTGGTCTTCTCTGTTTTCAGATTGCATTCTGTTTTCTCAACACAAGAACATAATTCCCAGTAAAAATATTTCCAGTTTTCCTCTGAATGTTTCCTTATCTCTTAATATACTGACAGATGAAAAGAATTCAAATGCTGCAAGTGTGGCAATTAATAAAACTTTCAGAGCCATTTAAAATCACAATTTAATACCTAATTTTACAGCTGTATATTTGAACGTATAAGAATTGATTTGCAAATTGAAAAGCTGAGTAATATCTGAAATGTCTTAATCTTTTCCATTCAGATTAAGAATCCAAAGTTAAGAGTCTCGTCTTTCTGCCTAAAAGCAAAGGCAAAAGGCTTTCAAAATCAGTGATTTACTAGAATTTTCAGTTAAAGTGAGCAAGGCATTAATCCACAGGACTACAACAACTTCTGTAGACAGATTCCAGTGCTTGTGAAACGGAGAGAACTGGCTACCTGACAAGGAATTCGAGTCCCTGCAGAGCTGGAAGCTTTTGCACAATACCCCCTCAACATGATCATTCCTTGACTTGACAGCTGAAAAGGCCACCTAGTCCACACCCCACATCAGGTTGGTGCCAAGGGACCTGCCTGGTCCCCTGAGCCTCTGCAGAGAGGTGGGAGCTGCTGAGCACTCACAAGCCCCCAGCCCACAGCCAGGGAATGTTCCTGGCAGCAGCACCACGAGCCAGTGCCTTTGTCCTCTCTGGATGTTCACCTTCCCACCATCAGCTGGGTTCTCACAAATGGTCTTTCATCCAGGGATTCCTGCAGCTGCTACTGAACTACCCTGAAATTTATTTCCAAGTGTTTCTTTCTGCTTGATAGGCATGTCTTTAAATCTACTTTAATCTAGCTGGACTGTGCAAGGCTTCCCTGCAGTTTTGGGATGGAGTGTTTCTGAAGTGCAGCCATTGCAAGAGGAATGGCTTCAGTTTGTATTAAAGCAGATAGCTCTGAGTTAATGAATAAAATTACAGATTTAAAAAATATATTCAGTATGGAAAACATACCAGGCTGGCAACAAAATCTAATGTGATGTGGACCTAACCAAAGCCTTTTAGATTTAACTATCTTTTGCTTAATGCATTCTGCTCTTTCCAAATCCATGGCTTCTGCTCTGCTATCTCTCCTGTCTTTTTGTGCTTTTACTCTGCAGTGGAAAAGAAATCAAGGTATCCAAGGTATCCACCCACCAATAAATCACCCTGCTTCTATGTAGATATATTTGCATACTAATAAAAATATGGAGAAATTCATTATGGTTTTTACTGCTTCCAGACATGGAATCACAATTTGGCAGAGTGAGGGATATATAATGTGTTAATATGTGATAACAACAAGTTAATTTATTTTGCAGTGAATGCCTGATTTTGCTGGTCTACTCTGTTATCTGTCCTTTGGAGGTCACTTAAACACTAAACAGCCTAATAAGCCTTTTTCCCTTAAACCTTTTAAATACTCAGACAGCTTAATATCTTATTTACATTTTTAATTCCATGGCTTATAGAAATGATATTAATAGTAATAAGTACAGAAAGTAATTAATAGCTCCACTAAGTTCATCCAAACACAGCTTTTGAGATGTCATAATAAACTATTTAACAACCAGTATGTAATTCTTTAGAGCCTAGATTTCACCTACCTTGAAGTTATTATTTGAATACCAGAAGTCTCTTCTAAATCCACTGAATTAGTTCTAAAAAGTTACCAAAAATAGTGCCAAAAGTAGAAAACTACAATTTACAGTGGTCAAAATATTAGACTTGATAGACAGAGCCTAAAAACTTACTGCCCCTTGGCTTTCAGAGTTCTTTTATATACAATACCACAAGAGTGGTGCCTCTTGTGCATATCATGCAATCATGTGAAAACAAAAACCAAAAAAAGCCTCCCAAACCCAGTACTTCCCCAAGAAACACACAGTATATTTCAGTTTTGTACATGCTGAGAGGTGCATGGCTGCTGTTCCAATTTTCAGGCTTCCACGAAAAAGAAAAGCCTTCTCTGTGACTAATGACTCCCTTAAACCTGTAGGTTTTTACAGGTGCTGATTAAAGATAAATGAGCCTAGAGGCCTGAACCAAGCACCTCAGACTGAAGAACAGGAATCAAACTGTTGCATAATAAGGATAAAAAATAAAGATAGTGAATTATGTTTATTACTATTGTAGTATTTCATACCTATGGATCAGAGAATATCCTAGCCTGGATATTTCCATAGTCTGTACCTGTAAGTAACTGTCTGTCAACTTGAACATATTTTAAACAAAAAATGGAATATGAGATTTTGCTATGTTTTGTATAATAATGACTGGATATTTTTTCTCAAATATATAAACACTAGCATATATATACTAAAATGAAAAAAAAAACCAAACAAACAGTAGGGAGGTAAGCCAAAATAATTATTCTGGAACACTTCAAACCTCTGTGGATCTGGATTAGGACACAGTACGAGAGACAACACCATGGCATAAATAGTTTTGTGATTACAGGTTTAAAATATCTTGACTTTCACTTTCCAGAACAAGATGAATAATAACACATTACCTGCAACCAACAATAACTAACATGATCTTCTCACTACGCTTGCATGCTAAGTGGGTTAGAAAGCAATATACTTAGGGAAAAAAGGTAAAAAAATAGAAAGCAGCAAAAAAGAAATGGAGCCAGTAAATAGTGCTGCAGGGCAGATATCAGAGCATGAGGAGATGACAGCTACACCCTGCAGGGAGGTACACTTGAAATGTGCTTTTATAATAATTTGTGTATTTGATAGTTATAATATTCATATCTCAAGGCTTCTTAATAATACCAGAATCGAATACAACCCCAGATTCTTCACATCTAATGCACATGATAAATTGGCCAGCATTCTCCTTGCTTTAGGGGAAAACATGAAGACCAGGTTCCAATTTTTTGAGTTAGAATACATGCAAATAAGCCCTTGCCACATCTCATTTAGGAAGCAAAGCTCTTTTAAACAACCTAATTCAGCCAAAGCCCTTAAATGCATGTTTAATTTTCAGTGCATGCAACTCCAGTAGGAAGTAAATGCATGCTTAAATAAGTTGATGAAAAGCAGCCTGTGTGTGATCCAGCTGCAAAACTACTGGCCAGTTAATGCCTTAAAAAAACAAAGGGACAGCAGATCATTTATATTTTAGCCCCACTCCAAAAGCACCTGGAAATACACAACTCATGTGAACATGAAATAATGTTTACCTTAATGTCACTCATTGCTAATAACAAAATGATCAAAAACTGACCACCACCTTTATGTTTAGTTTCTCAGTTAACTACTAAAGGCAAAATCTGATGTTCTGTAAACTTGGTGTTGTCCCGTGTAATGTCTGGCTTCATGCAGATTATTGCTATTATAAACCATACTCAACTGTTCAAAAAAATCAATAACATATTAAAAACAACCCAAAAACCCAACAAACCAAAACCGACAGCGCTGTTTGGAGCAACTCCCTTGGCAAATTGATTGTTTTACCAGACACAAGAGGTGGGATTTGTTTGACTTTCTTTCCAGTGTAAAGTTGACTGCCTGTATTTCTAATTTTTATGTTTTCCTGCTATCAAAATATCATTAGACACACTTTGAGGTCATATTCTTTCAGGTAGCAAAATCAGATTGAGGTCATTGACTTTAGAATAATTGCAGAAAATTACAATAGCAGAAAATTACAATAGCAGAGACAAACTACAAAAATCTATGTGCAATGTTTTTTCCATGACAGAAATCTGTCCAGTGCCAATCAAAAGGAGAAAAATATTGTCAGCAATCTAATGGTTAATCAGAACTCCATGTACTTATTTAATGCAACATTTAGAAAGAGTGCAGAGCTGGGTAGGTTACTAATTATCCAGGGGATTGTGGGATTTGCATTTTTTCCTCTTGTACTGCTTTAGTTATGCTCTGGACCGTTTTGCCTCTAAGTTAGGTTAAAGTGTAGTCTAAAAGCTATTGCATCTCCTGCCTTCCATGTTAAAAAAATCATGAGAACTATATTTCACCATCTATCAGTGTACTTTTTCAACCTGGCAGATGTGGGAAGCTCAGTACAGGGGAACTTTTCTCTCTTTCTTCCCTCTGTCTTTTTAACCACCCAGAAAACACAGAACAGGCATCAGGGAAGAGAAAAACACGCACAGCTGGCTCTCACAGAACGTGATGAAATCTTGGCACTTCTAAAAATTGTTAAGCTTTCAGTCAATGGATAAAATTATTTTTTTTCTACTGATTCATAAAATGTAAATACTCCACTAACAAGAGACAGTGATAGCACAGTGCATAAGCCCTTACTGGGGCTATTATTTATGAAGCTCTTTACATGGTTGTCTTGGAGCTGTCAGTTGTGGAAATGCAGGCTCGAAAAATATATAGTAATGATGGTTTCAGTGTGACAATACAAGCCATGTTTTGTCAGAGTACACTGAATCCCTCATCTTTAAGAGAAAATAATGCAATTCCTTTCCTGTCACTAGATGAGTAACCAGGAGGTATTCACAATTAGATGAAATTAGAATATTTTTTCTCTTCCAGTTATCCTGTTAAATGAAAGGCCTAGTGAATATATAACGATCTGTAAATCATGAGTTGAACTGACTAGTTAGAAAAACAACAAACTACCTGCCTACCTGTTATGATAAGCAGATCTGTAGGTATTTACATCTAAATAATACATCTAAATGTATTTCTACATTTAGTAAATGTGCCCATGTGCTTAAAAAGAATGCTTTCAGCATAGTACAGCTTATTCATGCTTCCTTCATACGTTTTGATTTCTGCCTTTGATAAAAGGTGACAGTAAAATTGGTCTGAGTCAGCTGGAATTGCAGCTTCTCCTAAAACCAGGTACATTCACTCAGTTGCTCATTCAAGAAGATTCACGTGGGAGCTTGTGACAGCGACTGATCTAAGAGGCAGGCACCATGTAATGGCAAATGGCAAACAAAACATCCTGTGGGTTCTGGGTGCTCTGCGATGAAACATCTCACTCTGAACCAGGGATGCTCTCAGCACCTACACACCGCTGTGAGCAGAAACGACGTGAGTAGCACACAGGGAGGGAGAGATGGGAATCAAACAGGGAACCTGCCTGGCTCTCAAAACCTCTGGATTCACACCTGAACGAGGAACTTCACAAGCAGCAAGCGTTCGGGAGGCTGGGGGTGATGCTTGTTGCCCGCCGTGGTTTCACAGCCCTGCAACCCCAGCCCTGCTGGGTCAGTTTTCAGCAGGGCACCCCCGGCTCCGAGGCAGCCTTGCTCGCTTCTCACCCTGCCTAGCGCCTTTGCAGGCGATTTGGGAGCCTTTGGGCTTATTGCAAAGAGACATTACAGGAGGGTCTGGGGTGCTGCGAGGCAGATGGCTCAGACCAAGCAGGGTGAGCAGAGCGGGAGGCACATCCCCATCAGCAGCCTTGTGGTGATGAACACAAGGGGAGCCGAGCGCCATGCCAGCCCCTCTCACCCAAATCCTGGTCTTCCTCCGGGGTGCTGAGCCTCGGGGCTGCTGGAGGAGCTCGGGGTAGGGATCCCCAGGACAGGGCTGCACCCAGCTCCACCTGACACCTGTGTCCCACCTGGAATTTGGCTGCACCACAGAGCCAGACCCACCCCCAGCACGGTTGGACATAGGCACTGCCATGCTGGAAAATGCTCTTTATGTGCCTGTCTACTAGGGAAAAATAATTAGGAGGATTAGGATGGGAAGGTGGTGCAGATATTCCTANACACGGTTGGACATAGGCAGTGCCATGCAAAATGCTCTTTATGTGCCTGTCTACTAGGGAAAAATAATTAGGAGGATTAGGATGGGAAGGTGGTGCAGATATTCCTATTCCAGCCTCTGCGTGGGGTTTCAGTGCAAATGTATTTAGGTAACTAAATTTCAAGTGCAGCATATGTTCAACAGTCGGTAAAGCTAACTGCTTTCATTGGAGGGAAATAAATAATTTCAAGCTATTTCACAGGTTGACTTGACCAGGAACTTTTGTTTTGATTTTCATATATTTTTGATCAGAATACATCAATTGACAGAGTTGATTTAATAAAATTTACATTTGGTAAAAATGTCAAAGCTGTCAAAGAACATTTATTTGTCATTTTCTGAAAAAAAAATTGGATTAATTGAAAATCAAATTATCTTTTATTTTGAAGTTTATTTATAGTGAGAATTAAATCAGTGCAGAGAAAATATGACTGAGAGATCCTTATATTTTAAGATAGTAGGCATCTACTGATCTTGTTTTATGGTATTGTTACCATTTGTAGCCCAGAAAGAAAAATCGGGTGATAGGTATCATATTCTCAGTGGCAAGCAAAGGAGGAAACAGAATCTACATTAATTTTAGTAGGTCACCACTCAGTCACTTGCATCCTCCTCACTCATTGTACAAATAGGTCTTATGCCTGTGCATGGGTCTCTACTAGATAAACATAAACCCGTTTCTAACGTAAATAAAATATACAAATTTGCATAAATCTAGTGCCAAAAGGAGAGTTTTTTCGAACCCAGATGCCGGTGCTGGCATTGGAGTCCTGGGGTTTGCTCAAGTTCTCTGCATGACTGCTAATTCTTACGAGGTGCAAAAATATATATCAAAAGGCATAAAATCTGAATTTTAAGACTCCTAGTATGACTTATGGAAAGTGAGTGAAAAATGATTCATGACTTCGCCTTAATGTAATCTCCCCAAAAGAAAAGAAAAGCCCTATTCACTGATTCCCTGAATTGCTGCCTGCGTGCTTAGGCTTAGTAGTTGGTGTTGGGTGCCTGTGGGCATGGAGATAACATTCTGCCAGCCCTCCAAACATGTTATGTCAGGTTGCATCGTGTCACATGTGAAATGACTTAATGGGATGTGACACGGTGCAGCCCAGCGCTGTGCCTGGCCTTGGGAGCTGAGGAGGGAGTCAAAGCCTCTCTCAGCCACACCTGTGGCAATTTGAATCGCTGCTTCCAGAGGCAATGTTTGGCTCAAATGTGACATGGATTTTAAGCAGGTATCTCTGCTCATGTCATATTGTCCTGATGGAAATCAATGGTACCTGTGGAGGCCCTGGTTGGGCCCCACTAGGATGGTTCGTGCCCAGGCTGCTTATTCTTCTCAATCTCTCATCTCAGGACAAAATAACAAACTACTTCGGTGCTGCTTCAGGTTGTTTATTCTAAGTTATCAAAGGTTCAGGAACACAGTGTCACCACTGATTCCAGGTGCCAAAATGGCCGTAGATACACGGTACAGAGGGTTTACATAAGGTTTATCATCAAATAGAAAGATTCTACGTACATCATTTTGTTTCTAAATCCAATAACTATCACTATTATTAACAGGTCTCTTCTAAACTAAATTCTCTCTACCAATTACTACATGATAGGAACTGAGGTCACAGAAAAGGGAAGAAGAAGGAGAAGAGGGAAGAAGGAGAAGGACAAGGGACCGACTCCCTAAAATCTCCATCTTGGTCCCATAGTAATATATGAGGCAATTCTTAAAACTACAAACCTATCTTTCTATAACATATCAAACATTCAGCTTTTCATTTCTGTGGTGTTTGCTGTTCACCCTGGAGTGGGGGCAGTTTCTCCCAAGGGCTCATTTGGATGGCAAAGCCTTCTTGTGGGGCTTTGTGGATAAATTCAGTCCCCAGGAGAACAGGCAAAGCTGTGCAGCTTTGCTGGTCTCCAACAGTACCTACCTCAAGCTGGTGATAGATATTTGCTCCTCATGAGCTTGGCCACGTCATCTTCTCCATTCCAGAAACCAAAGGATAAAGGGAAACATCACATCTGCAGCAAAAAGTGCTGGGCACAAGATTTCATTGCTTGCTGAGCAGCTGTGCTGTAACCCAACACAGAAAGCTGAAGGTTCTGCCTTGAATGCAGTACCACCTTGCTTGCATCAGAACTATCATGATTACTGTTCTAGCAATTTNCCTACCTCAAGCTGGTGATAGATATTTGCTCCTCATGAGCTTGGCCACGTCATCTTCTCCATTCCAGAAACCAAAGGATAAAGGGAAACATCACATCTGCAGCAAAAAGTGCTGGGCACAAGATTTCATTGCTTGCTGAGCAGCTGTGCTGTAACCCAACACAGAAAGCTGAAGGTTCTGCCTTGAATGCAGTACCACCTTGCTTGCATCAGAACTATCATGATTACTGTAAATATTTTGTGCTTATGATGTTGTAGGAGTCATGTTTTGACTTCAAGGATTCGAGGTGTGTTGCTATTGCAGTTTTAGCTCCCATTTTTAACTAGTACCTACCAGAGTATTTTACCAATCTCTGCTGGAGAAGGGCTAAAGTAGAAGTCCATCAGAAGCGCATCAAAAAACCTGTTTTGTCACAGCAATTACCAAATGCAAGTATTTTTGTAGATTGCTAGAAGCAAGGTTTACTATCCTCTTCTTCTCATTCCTCTTCCTCTTTTTTTTTTTTTTAAATATTTTGCTTTAAATGTATAACTGTGTAGTGTCAACTGTGAGATTGTTAATTTTCTCCTCTTCCATTTTCATTCTTGACCCTTCCACAGAGGATCCAGAAAGAGAGAGATCACATATTCCTCCAAAAAGCTGTTCTTTTGCTTGGATTGCCAGAACTGGGGATGTTTTGTAAGGTTCAGATGCTGACACACCACTACAGACTTAACAGTACCGATACACACCAGCAGTCACCTTGGCTGCCCCCCTCACAGAGAGAAGCAGGGAATATAAAGCTCCTATGAGCTAAATTAGGGATGCACAGCTCTCCCAGTAAAGCGAGGCCAGCGTGTTTGTAGGCAGCACATCTCTTGCTGCCTGAACAGGGACGCTTATCCATGTGTGCTGATTACATAAATGTAAATGGTAACTATTCCAGTGTGGTTCCTCACACATGGCTGCCCAGAAATCTTTAAACTAAGGATACTATCCAGTTTCATAGGTGAAATACAGAAACTGATAGTAATACAATCAGCTTCAAAGAGGAAAGAAAAAACATCCATGTATAATATTTTTTTATTAAACACAATCTAAATAATAACTACAATATACAATATTAACACATATATAATAAAATAAAAAATAGTATTCTTAAAAATAAAATATACTTAACTATTTTCTGTTTCTAGTGGATAATTCTCTGTATATGTATAGTCTTTTTTTTTTTTTTTCCCCAAAGCTCTGTTCCCAAGAGTTCAAAAAACTGTTGAAGTTTGTGTTCAAAATTACTTACTGGAACTACTCTCAATGATTAGGGCAATTTGTCTTATGCTAACTGTGCTTGCGCAAACCTCAAATGAGTTGACTGATACAAGAGAGTGATATTGTAGGACTGACATCTAGGAAACCTGATTAATAATCAGGCTTGGCATTTTACACTCTATCCTATTAAAGACAAATAACAAATGCTAGTTTAGGAGATGGAGACCCTGGAGATGGTTAGGATACAGCAAAGGAGTAAAAGAAGCAAAAATTCAGTAGAAATTGAAACTTTCACTTTGCTACTGTTGCATTTCTTACTAACTCTGCTCAGATATTCATCTGTTGGACTGAGGTCCTTTGTGTGACAGAACTGATCCCAGGCCAGGTAAACAAGTGGGTGCTTCTAAATTTTTATAGGGTTAGTCTGCAGACAAATTCTTCCTCAATCTGTGGACTTTGAAGTATGAAAATACAACTTAAGGATCCCAGAGGTTGGTAATCAGTGGCACAGGGTCCACTTGGAGGCCTGTCACCAGTGCTGTCCCCCAAGGTCCAACACTGGGCCCAGCATTGTTTAACTTATTCCTCCATGGCCTGGGTGAGGGGCAGATGCCTCCTCAGTGAGTTCTCTGGTGACACAAGGCTGGGAGGAGAGGCTGTGCAGCACTTCGGAAGGACCTTAAGAGGATGGAGAGATGGGCAAAGAACCTCCTGAGAGTCAGCAAAGGCAAATGCAGGGCCCTGCACTGGGGAAGAACAACCCCAGGCACCAGGATGGGCTGGGGCTGACCTGCTGGGAAGCAGATCTGGGGNGAGGCTGAGGGAGCTGGGCCTGCTCTGCCTCAAGACAGCTGAGAGGGGACCTCATCCCTGTCTGTCAGTGTCTACAGGGAGGGGGCAGAGGATGGACCAGGCTCTGCTCCGTGGGGCAATGGGATAAGAGGAACAGGCAGAAATTGATGCCCAGCAAGTTCCACCTGAACATGAGGAAGAATTTCTTTCCCATGCGGTGACTGAGCACTGAACAGATTGCCCAGAGGGTGTGGAGACTCCCTCAGTGGAGATATTCCAGAACTGTCTGGACACAATCCTGTGCCATTTGTTCTAGGGTAACCCTGCTTGAGTAGGGAGGTTGGAGCAGGTGACCCATTGTGGTCTCTTTTAACCTAACCCATTCTGTGATTCTTTACAGTCTTAAAGCTCTCGTGCTAAGTGGAGGTTTTTGATACAGGGTCTTCAGAAAGAAGTATGGTTTCAGCAGTAAGCCAGAAGTGAGTGAGCTCTAGTCCTGACACAGCTGCTTTTCCAGCCTTCCCCAGTTCTCCACCTCATTTTCGAAAGAAACCATTGATTTATTTTGCTGTTATGTTCCCATTTTCAGCTTGGAGCCATGCATGTATTTGTCCAGTCAAGCACTCAAAATTGGTGGCTCCTGCTGAATGATTTATTTCCAGCCTCCTTAAGGCTGAGGTTTCTCCACCTGTTAACCCAGGATTATGTTTAGGCATTTGACTTGGACTTTGCAAAACTTATTTTACTAGAACTACTAAAGTGCTTTGAAGTTCAGGCTCATGTCTACAGTCACCTGTTTTGATTGCTTTGTTTTTTCATTCTGGCCTAAAATTCATTTTCCGAGTTAAATGAATCTCTTCATCAGGCCTTCTCACAGCTGAAAAAAATACACAGAGACAGAAGGTGGGAAAGGCTCCCAAGGCCCATATGTTCTACAGCATGTTTCTTGCATAAATATGTCATGGGTATTTTAGTAACCTGCTGCCTTCTGGCATGAGATGTATTCAGCTTTCCATTGTTTGCACAGGCAGTCGGAGCAGAGGAGGGGGAGGATGAAAATCCACAGAGGGAAGTCTGATACTCTTCTGCCTTGTCAGGTCATGTTCATTTTTTGGAGAAAAACAGTCATTCTCAAATTTTCAGATATGCTTAATAGTATGAACCACAGTCTTACAGCAAGTCATACACCAGTATATCTCTTGCTGCAAAGCTTGCAGAGAAAGCAGAACAAAAGCTGGTATTGTGGCAGTTTAAGTGGGAGAATCTACTCATGCTTCTCTCAGTCCTTACTATGTACTCTATTTGTATGCTAAAGAGGAGACTGAATTGAAATTCAACGCTCTTCTCTTGTTTTTTTTTAAGATGGGCTTTCTGAAACATGAACATCTGAGGAGAGAAACATTATTTGCAGCTTTGATTTATAATGGTTAACCATCATCCAATCAAGGAATGTGAATTTTTTGTTTGTTTGGTTACCTCCAACACTTGTAAATCCTTATTTATCATCATAAACCATACACTTTTAATTTAGTGTGTTAATTTATAGATCTTGCTCAAATCTTATTTAACAGACTGATTTATAAACATTAGACAAAATGATCCAAATTATAAGTGTTAACTTTGCCATCAGATTTATGCATTCCAACTAAGAACATGGCCGTATTTCTTTGGTTGGTTTACAAATTATAGCATTAATTAGTTCTCTACTTGACTGATTAGAAAATATCTTCTATCCTGGCCATTAAGTTCTGATTTATCTTTTTGATGTATAACCATGCCTCATAATTTTTTTCCACAGGCTTCTGATTTATTAATGCAATGTGCTAAATTTTAAAACATAAATTTCAAAAGCTCTGAAAAAAATGTAAAAAAAATTAATTCTGACTGAAAAATAATTCTTGGAAGCATAGAGTAGACTTTTTTCCACACTTTTGCTTGAAACTTAGGGAAGCTACGGAGAGAGTTTTCCAGCAAAGTTTTCCTCTTTTATTCTTTTTGCATAAAAAGACTCTGGATTTCAAAGCACTGGAAACTGCTAGAGAGAGACACGAAATTCCAGTGTTACAAGCAGTGACATTCCAGTACAGGATCTGACTGAACTGAGACACTTAGAGGCTGCTGGGCTCAATTTAGGGAACTGGATCATAGTGTGGTTTCAATATACCAGCACATGCAGTGTTTTCCTTCTTTGGGAGAATAATCAAAGTATTTTTTGACTCAGCAATAATTGTATGTTTTTTACCCAGATACCTGGTGCAGATTTATGTTTATCAGTACCATGCTCTCACCTACTGAGCACTGAGTTACTATCTTCTGCCAAAGGCACTTGCTGCTCTAGGAACACTGGGCAGTGCTGGAGAGCACTGGGCAGGGATTAGCCCAGCAGAGCCACTTCCTAAGCTGTTTTATTTTAATTCTTCTTTTAATGGAAGTTACAGAAAAGTGCTGTTCTGCATTTAAATTCTTTTTCTGGAAATTAAGACTTCTAAGGAGATCTAGAGTTCCTCTGCTTTTGGTTTTCATACTTGGCAGAGGAGGGATGGTGCTGTTTTGTGCATCTGGTATGTGCCTAGATAGAAAATTTCTGTGCAAATATTAATATAGATGTAACTATATAAAAATATAACTCCCCATACATGACTAATGGAGACTTTTATAGCTTTGCTACTCCATGATTGGAAAGCTAACATTGATTCAAGTAGTAGAACAAATTAGTAAGGTCCCAGTTCTATGCTTAAATAACTACACAGTTTCTTATGCTTGAGCTAGCAGATTTAGAAAGAATTTGAGATTTCTGTGGGTATGTCTATACTTCTAAATGAAAGAAGAAAGAGGAGGAAGGCTGAGTACTGCATTCCACTCCTCCAAATTGACCACCCAAACAATGATATAAAATTTGATAGACTGTTTATTCCCAGAACTAGTACAAAAAGATACTGTTGAGCAGATGATTACACTATTTGGTCGTGCTCACCTAAAAAAGTCTTCTAACATGTCTCCAGGCTTTGTGTCCTTAAACACACCTATAAATCCTTTTGTCATGCCCTGCAGCATGAAATACATACATGTTATGAAGAGAGCTCTCCAAAGAGCTGTAGTGGAGCCCAATTCCCTGTAAGCCTTTGGGCTGCAAAGAGCCACACACAAAATAATCCCTCTGTTTTAGGATCACATGGGTCTCAGATGAGATGTGGGGCCTCAGGACGGGTCAAGGACCCAAACTATCTGCCCTAGTGAGAGCTGGTCTTACGTGTTGAGGCCACAAGCCAGCCCATGCCACTTGGACCTTGGGAGGCAGAAATCAGTCTCTGTTCCTCTTTTATTTAGCAGTGTAGGCACAGCCAAGGTGTCTTGTGCAGTGTTGGACACCTCCTTAGCATCCAGTAGCTGAATCTCCACCCTCAATGAATAGCCACATGCGTCCCCCACTCCTGTTGCTGTCAGAGTGCCACACGCAGAGCATGAGGGCTCTTCTTCCACCCCATAACCAAGGTGAAGAGAGTGCTGTGACTGCAATGACTTGCAAGGCACACTCTGGGGAAGGGAAGAGGTGTTTCTGAGTTGAGGTCTTCTCTTCTTGATGCCTATAGGCATTGTCATCACTGGATGGTGCCTGGGCAAGATGACAGAATCACAGAAGATGCTGTCGGAAGGGACCCAAAATGACGATGCAGTCCAGGTCCTGGTCCTGCACAGCACCATCCCCAAGGGTAACTTCATGTGCCTGAGAGCATGGACCAAAGGCTTCTTGAGCTCTGTCAGGCTGCTGCTGTGAGCACTGCCCTGGGGAGCTATTCAGTGCCCAGCCACCTCTGGGGGAAGAACCTTTTCCTAATCCAACCTAACCCTCCCCTGACACAGCTTCAGGCTGTTCCCTCGGGTCCTGTCACTGTCACCACAGAGCAGAGATCAGTGCCTGCCCCTCCTCTGCCCCTCACCAGGACTTGTAACTGCAGTGAGGTCTCCCCTCAGTCTCCTCCAGGCTCAACAGACCAAGTGCCCTCAGCTGCTCCTCATAGGGCTACTCCTCCTCAAAGGTCTTTACCATCCTTGTGCAAAGAAAACCACATGAGGGCAGAAAAAGAAAGGCAGAAAGAGGAAGAAGATCAGGTGCCAATCAGATGATTCTGTTGAATCCCAGGCTGTGACTGATCAGAAATTGAATCAAGGAGACCATTGGAGAACTGCTGCCTGGAGAGGGTGCAGTAGGAAAAGACAGAAAAAGAAGCAAACTTGTTCTGGAATTGGGGTAGCTGGTAGTTATTTCAATTAAAACATGTGGGTCCTTCAAGACACTGGCAAAGCACAACACTTCTCAGCCTAAAATAGATGTTTTAAATAGGTTAAACGTGTACTGTCCTATACTTGATTATAAGAGGCTCTTAGAAAACCAGATAAGACATAGGCTTTTGCATTGCTTTTCCTCCCCCTCCCCCTCTACAAAAACCTGGCCACAAAACCCAATATAATGTCATTAAGTGAGATGAACCCCACTTGTATGGACTGCCAAGGAGATGGTTCAGGACTAACACCTGGAAAGATGAACCATGACAGCTTAGAAAGTGTGGGTTGGGAAAGGAGCAATGAGGGAAGTCTCCATCCCCTGGAATATATCACCCCTTGTTGAGACAGAAGTTCAGAGTCCCAAGTCTCATCCTTTCTTTGCTGTCCAATAAATGCTTATGAAAAGCACTGGCAAAGCTATTGTGGGCTCACACCAGTACTCCCGCTTTGGTTGTTAACTACTTCATTAGCTTAAGTGACACATTCTGCTGCTTTAATGATTCCCAATCAGCTGCTGACCTATGCAAATATCAATATGAATCCATGAGATGAAAATAGTTTTGAGAAACAAAACACCAAGTAAATAGTACACATGCACAGAAATACATTAAAGAACATTATTCATCTCCACAAGCTTAATAACATTATTTTAATGTTGTTTGTGTGCACAGTAATGGTTTAAATTTCTTTGGCTCTTGAGCATGGAATTATAAGTATCCAAAATAAGACTGAGATTTCAATGAAAATCTATCAATTCAAAAACTATATAATGGGATTCAAATACGAAAACTGAACAGAGCTGCAAAATTCATTGTTAGCAACTTTGTAATACTGCTGCACAAGGTTATAAACTGGTTCCTTCCTCTTGATTGTCCTCTCTGCCCCCGTGTCCAGATGGCTTTATCAAGAATCATGTACTGTACTCCAGTCCTTCAGCATTGTCCATGTACTCATTAAGGTAACTGTCTTTGCCTGCAAAACCTGCTACATTTTACTTGTCCTCAGCCTCTAAACTCCTTAGTGCCAAAATCGTCTCAGGCTCCAATGTGTGTGAGCACAGCGGCTGACTGTCATCCTTCTCTGATGCTAATGGAGCTTTTTAATTCTTTTGTTAACCCTTTGAAAATGCCAAGTAAAGATTTACAATCTCCGTGTCCCTGCAGGGCCTCTGGAAAGGAAACCATCCAGATGGCAAAATGCAGCTCTGCCGTAGCCCTCTCCCACAACTGCCGAGCGCAGGAATGTGCTCAAGGCACTGAATGCTCAGGCACAAGAAATTTCACAACTCATTAGCAATGCCACGTCAAAATAATAAGGAACAAAACCCACACTGAAACCCAGCAGGCTGCAGTCCCCGGGGTTAGCTGGCAGCAACCTAGATGAGAATTTGATGTCACGATTTGCACGGAGAAGGTTTCCTGGCCATTATTTTGCACTTCAATAATGTTACAAGTGTAAATCTGCAAAAAAAGTTTCAAGGATTATTGACTCAGTCACCTTTTGAGGATGCAGCAGCTGAAGGATTTAGAACTCCCATGGTATTTTTTAAGAATTGGAATCCAAACCATTAGAATCTTTTTTCCCAAAGTGAGGGTACAGCTGCTTTTGCCACCCTAATTTTTACATTACTCTTCCCTGAAAGAATGCTGTGGGAGTGTGAAACTGATTTTAAACTCATTTCAGCAAAAATAAGCAGCAACTGAGCTCTGGGAAATCTGAAATTCTTTCCCCTAGAACTCCTCACTGACCTTTTCTGAGTTCAGCACTGAGGACACCATGCTATCCACTGGTTACCCACAACAAACTTGTTTTTTCCACCTCTCCAGATTTTCTGAAGGGAGAGAAATGAGTACATTTTAAAAAAAGCCAGAATATTTACTGTTGATCATTTGTACTAACTACTTGTGCTTCAAACTTCAGCTTTCTGAGCTCAGTTGGGATTGAAGGTGAGTCAATAAATACCTTCTGAAAATGTATTTCAGAAAGTGGGAGGCTCCTCAGCTGCTCAGTACAGCCATTTCTTGTAGAACACATGCAATTATAATTTGACTTTCTCACTAAAGTGTTAGAGGCCCACTCACAAATTACCATCCCTGATGTTTGAGTGATTATAGGGTTGACAGCTGGCCAGTTTCCAGGTACTCATCTGAGCCACTGCATGCACACAGCTGATTAGCACGGGGCCATGGACCTGCAGATCTCCTGGTACCCTCTGATTTATTATTTATTTGATTTGCAAGGTAGCAACCTTTACTGGCTAGCCAATATAGTACTTTCTGAGCACAAGACGAAGTCATTGGTAGCTCAGAAATGCTTTTCTGACAAATTTTAAAACAGTAATTGCATACTGAAGTTTGTATTTGCACATTGCTTCCTGTGCTTTCTCGGAGGATTACCTGAGGAAAGCAGAGCACTCCGGCGGGTGCTTCAGAGTGAAGCAGTGGGTGGTTTGCAGCATTATGGCATTTGTATGGCACTTAACTTGCATGAGTTAAGGATATTGTCATTCTTTTGTTGTTCTCCTGCTTCAGTTCCCGCTTTGGTTGTCTCTATCCTCCTGTCCTCCTTTACTGCCTCTCTCCATCCCTGACTCCTCCACTTGCACTTCTGATGCATCCCCAGGACTCCACTCTCCCTTCCCCACTACACCCTGCATCTGTTCACTGGCACAGAGATACCATGAGCAGAAGTCAGCTCCTGTTTTGTTCTGGAAAGTGTGAGCCCAGGTTCTTGGGGATTCCAGTCATTACAGACTCTATGGCAAACTTCATTGTATAGGCCAATTACCAACAAAAATTCTTTGTAAAAGCGTGGGCTGGGTTGGGCTGAGGTAGAGCCAATTTTCCTCATGGCAGCCTGTATGGGGCTGTGTTTTGGGTGTGCTGGAAACAGCATTAATAACACAGGGGTGTTTCTGTAACTGCTGAGCAGCTCTTGCACAGCGTGGAAGGGTGCACAAGAAGTTGAGAGGGGACACAGCTGGGACAACAGAACCTAGCAGACCAAAGTGATATTCCTTACCATATGGCATCATGCTAGGCACATAGAGCCGGGTGAAGAATAAGGAAATGTTTGGAGTGGTGGTATTGGCCTTCCCAAGTAGTTGGTACAGGGGACAGAGCCCTACCCTCCTTGGGATGGCTGTACACCTGCCTGCCCATGGGAAGTCGTGAATGAACCACTTGTTTTTCTTTGCTGGCACACAGGACTTTTATTTCACCTGTTAAATTGACTTTATCTCATTCACCCTTCAAATCCTCTCCCCCATCCTGCCAGGGAAGAGTAAATGAGTGGCTGTGTGGGACTTAGCTGCTGCATGGGGTTAAACCTTGACAGAGCATCTGAGCTGATTTCCGTGATAGAAAAAGGAGCAATTCCTACAGTGCACTGTGAAAATCAGCTTCTCACAACTTCTAAGGAAGTCCTCTTGTTGTGTGAAAGCTGGCATTTGATTGCTGTCTGCAGTTTCACAGGTCCCTCCTTAGGGAACTCCTAAATTACCCTAATATTTTGGCAGGCATGACAAGGACATCCTTGAAGTAGGGTTTTAATTAGGTCACATAACAGGACCAGTAGTAGATTATACAACAGGAGGGCTGCACCTTTTTATGTAGGTATGTTATCATAACGTTAGAGTAAGGACTGTTATTTCCATTATAAATCTTATTTATGTTCAGGGTTGCTATCTTGGTTGCAAATATTTTCTTCAGACTAAAATCTGACTGACAAACCTATAGCTTGGAAGCAAATATTTACACTGCAGGGACAAAAAAACCTGCAGTAAGGTGTTTTTTTTGTTTCATTCATTGCATTCAGAGACATGAAAATCAGCCTCCATTTAGAACAGTGATCTGAAATTATGTCTCTCTGGGGAAGCAAAGAAAGATATTCATAAAGGTTAACATTAGCCTTGGGGAGAAAGTCTGCCGTATTCCCTTTAAGGCCTAAAGTAATGAAGGCTTCTCCACAGGATAATTTGGAGCAAGAGACTAACTTTAGGGACGTTGAATCCAGCCCCCTGCAGTAATCTGCCTCTCTGTTGCCTGTAGGTGCTTGTAGGCTGCAGAGAATCTCTCTGAATATGCTTCTTAATGTTCTAATAATGCACTAATAAAAGACAGCATCCAGTGTTGGAAGAATTAAGCAATTGAAGCAGTTACAAGGGTTTAAGGCATCAACAAAACCCAAAAAATAAAACCAAAAACCACCCCTTTTTCTTGCTCTGTCTCAGGCGTGGGCTGAGAACCTACCTCACACAGCACTTGGCATACACTTACTCCCACCAGATCAGGCAGTGAGGACTAGCCAGGTTATTGATCCTCAAACACCCATTTCCATTAACAAGCTGGATATTTGGGGGAGAGGGAATATATCCCCAAGTTAATCACGTCTGCCAGCTTGCTTGCCTATAAAATCTGAAATGACAATCAGGTGGCTCAATTTTTAGTATTCTTAAAGGAAGAGCAAGATCCCAGAGGACTGGAGCTTATCATGACAGCACACACTGAGGTCCTTTTGAGGAAATGCCCTGAAAGCTCTTCCTAAGCTGGCTTAGGGAGCTGTCTTAGCATTAATTCATGGGGCTGTTTTGTTCAAGTGAAGTATCTATTCGAGAAACTCTGTACTTCAGAGGCAGGAGCAGACTAAGCTTCCTTCAAAGCACTCTGCTGGGCTGTAGAACATAACAGCAGGGCTTGTGGCACACGTGCATTTTCAATTCCAGTCTCGTAATTGTAGGAAAGGACTTACTTTTAATTCTTTGAAGGTAAAGCAGAACAGAGGCCAGCCCATGTATTTTCCAGCTTCAAGGTACTTAAGAGCTTCCTCTTTTTCATGTATTGTTTTTGTTACTGAAACCATCAATTTTCCCTTAGCCCTAAGCCACGAATGCTTTGTGCTTTGAATGTAAAACAAGGGACACTCATCAAATTATTTTGACTGGTTGATCAAAATTTAATTTCCCTGAGTCCTGAAGACTTTTCCTCACATTAAATTGCATATTAAAAAGATTCTAATGTCCCTCATTTTCAGATATAGTTACACAAATAGTTTAAGGCTAATACAAATTTTAGGGTAATACTAATTTGTTTTAGGTAAACAAATGCTACAAATAATAAGATCTTAAACCTTTTCATGAGATTACTGTTCCTCAAACAAAGCAGAACACAAGTCATCCCCAGCACTAACAAGTAAAGCTGAAAGATGTAATAAAATATTCTGGACTATAATTGAGGATTTGGGCAAAACAGGATTAATGTGTATTTGTCTGGTGAGCTGTAGAGTCAATTACAGCTCTTCTGAGGGAGCTACTCCAAATGGTGGCTGGAGAAATCTCTAAATCTGTGGAGAACTGTAGGGTTTCATGACACCTTAACTACATTGACACTGTGAAAATCCAAGGATAAGCAGAAATCACTTGACTTTTTTTTTCTCTGCTGCTTTAGCAAATCTCCAGTGAGAGAATGCTGATAGTACTGGGTCACTCAGAAGAAGATCTGCCCTGGATCAGACCCGAGGTCACACCTGGCTCTGTTTCCAACAATGCACATGCAGATTTCTAGGAAAGAATAAAAGCATATTTTGCTACCTCCTCATTGTAGTCTCACAGTTTCCAACAGTTTTCAACTCAAAGGTGTTTGTTTTGTTGGTTTTTCCAGTAAATTCAGATGTGGTTTCTAGGTGCTCAGTAAGGCCAGAGGTCTTGCCTAGACTGCTGGANTGTAGTCTCACAGTCTCCAACTGTTTGTTTTGTTGGTTTTCCTTTTTAATTCAGATGTGGATTCTAGGTGCTCAGTAAGGCTAGAGGTCTTGCCTAGACTGCTGGACTTCATTTAAATGTTTAGGGTTTTTTTTATAGCAAGGCCACAGATGTGGTTACAAATTTTATATGTGTGAGAAAAAACTTAGTAGCTCAGCTTAGAGCCCTTCAATGTCTTATGCAGGCATTGACATCCCTTTGCTGACCACTTGACTGATGCCCCAAACTAACTGTGGCACTTGTAGTTAAGAGCATAAAAACAGACTAAAGTTTGTAGTGTGAGTACCCACTTTGTGTGGAAACAGAACTAGCTTGTGTGAAAATAAAACTAGGGGCTTAATTTATTTCCCCTTGAGATTTGGTGGGAAGGGAGGAGATTTGCAAGGTGAAGGAGGATGACAAAAAACAATTCCTCAGAATTATGGTGTGCTAACCACAGGGGAAGTGCTCTACACCCTGTGTGCAAAGGTTGGGAGAGCAGCTCTAATTAGCAGCAATATCCATCCCTGGCTGCCCTCTCAGCATCTGGGCTTGGGAGTTCACCTCTTCCTGGATGTTGGTTACAACAAGGAAATTTCTGCCCTAGCACCATAGTCACAAGCCAAATTCCTTCCTGGAATCAATATTGCAGCACATACTCCTCCTAACCATTACTTTGTAGGTGAAGGGCGAAGAGATTATCTTTGGTTTTTTGTAGAGACTGAATGTATCTGAAGAGTTGACATTATTGCCTAGAGTTGTTGGTTTTGCAAGAAGCTGTGAACAGGCCTTTTTAATTTTTATATTTTACTTTCTATATTTTATTATGAAATAAGCTATATTTGTAGGAAAAAATCATACATTGCAAATATAATTGAGTGCTAATAATTACAGATACTCCTCAATCTGTTTTTTTTTTCAGTAAAAACCAGTGAATCCATAAATATAAATTTAGAAACACCCTTTAATTTTATTTTTCCAGTTAAAAAAAATATATATATATATTTCTACTGTACCAGAAAAAGAAAGGGGCACGCACTACATCTAAATCTAATCTTGTTGCAGTGAAATCAATTCCACAAACCACTTTTAGATTGTTCCTTTAGTTTGTGGATTTAAATTGCCTCTAAAATCTCATTAACCAAACCTCTGTATGGAAAGATTCTAGCTTTGCTATGACAAAAGGAGGCTGTTCCCGACCCATATACACCCTTCACAATCATTTTCACACCTTGTGCTGCATACATAAAAATGCTCTATTTTTGGAAGATGTGATCTGAACATTGTGATGACCTTAAATTTTGGGACAGCTTTAAAATCAGAATATGGATTTGCAATTTTACATTAAATAAAATATACTAGAATCATAAAATTATGTATGCAAATGGTTTGTTTAGGTTGACTATTAAATTATCAGGGATTCCTATAGGTGGATTAGCTCTACTTGTATGTTTCTTACCTTGAAGATTACTCACATGGCTTCTTTACAATTTCAAAGTTGATTTCTGACTTTTTAACTTGTTCAAGGTATTTAAATTAGGGGAAAATTTACATAAAATTTGCACTTTTAAAATGAGTATATCCTCATTCTAACTGTAGAAGTCAGAGGCCTCAAAATCCAGTACACATTCAACCTTCATACATATAACATATAATATAAATTTATAAAGTATTGCAGAAATTCCCTGTAGAAGGACAATTATTTTCTGGTTGGGTTGTTTGGGGCTTTTTTCCCCAAAGAATTATTTGCCACATGAAAGTGTCTGCTTTAGAATATAAGTAATTTGGAAAATTCAGTCACGTTCAACCTAAATCTCTGCCTTTTCTGGTTTTGTTTCTGTTGGATTTGTTTTATTGCACAGATGGTCACAGTGTCTTTCCTGATAGTTTGTTGCCTTTGGTATTTATTCCTGTATTGACATGATTTAAAATTGCTGAAGAACAACCAGGTGCCTGATGCCTAGATGGAGCAAATTCACAAACCTTAAATCTGGTAGATTATCATCATGTTTTAAGATTCTTGCATGGTTTACACTTGCAGCTGTATAATAACAAGAAAAAATAGTTAGCTTTAGAATAGCAGTACTGGGTTACAACTGTGTGATTTCACTAACTTTTTCCCTAAAAGGTAAGAGATGGAGATATTTGTACTTTCAAGAACATAACCCTGGACCTTCCTATAAATATATTAAAAGTTCTTTGCTTATAATGATAGTTTACCCTCATTTCATATAATTAAAATTGTTTAAATAGTAATAGAATATGCAGAGGCATATTTGGGGAGAAGATATCAAGAACTAAAGCAGAAGAGTTCTGTCTATGATCTCTGCAGGAGTAGTATGTCAGAACTGAAACGACTATTTCATGAATAATTTCGTAAAGTATTTCCAGCCTTTAAAACGTTGCTTTGATAAATGAATGCAGCTCAGTATAGGTATGCACCAAGAAATAGGTTCCATTCATCTGCTCTTTCATCTTTTCCACCCAGTGTTCACAGTCTCCCGTACGTTTCACGTGCCAGGTCCACACAGCATTTGAACATACATTAACTCAGTGTTTCCTGACAGCCATTCCTGCCTTACTGCTGGGCTCCATCTTCCCATTGTTCTCTGGAAGCTGCTACCCTGAGCTCTCTTCCTCCATTCCTGTTACTCTGGGTCAGTGTGGATCTTGGCTGTCAAGTTCTGCCTTGTCATACTACCTATGAATACTCCCTACCTTGAATACTATTTTTTCTCATTTTGCCATGGACACTGAGTTTTCTTAAGGACTCTGGTCCTAGCCCTTACTACAAGATTTCTAATCCTACTACAAATTCAGATCCTGCCTCTGGCCGAAGAAACAGATGGAAATGTGTCTTAGATGGTATTATCAAAGAACTAGCAACAAGAGGTGATGAGTCCCTTAACACCACATTAAAAAGATGGCTTCACATAGCAAAACCAGTGGTAATGGATTGCATTTGAAAGCAGCATGAGTGTGTACACAGGAATTTTAGAAGCTGAGGAAGTTTTAAAAGTTGTCAGAATGATTTTTGACATGGAGATCAGAGGTTACAAAGCTCGCTGAGTTAAAATCCTTTGCAGGGCCAGAAGCTGGCTTGGTGATACTTCTGGGTCCCTTCTAACTCAGGAGGTCCTGTGATTCTGTAAATGGTTAACAAAAGGATGGTGAGGAATTGTGAGGGATGTTCTGTCTGTCCCCTCTACCTGCTCAAGAACTGGATCCTGAATATGTTCCCTGATGAAAACACACGGCTCTGATGGCAGAGGTGGTGAGAGACAAATCCCTGGGAAACATGCAGGACTGGTCAAATGATACCCAGGTCTAACACAGTTGTCTGGGAATCCTGCAGGTTATTGTATGAACTCCAGGGCTCAGTCTGAGCACGGGAGGGGGTGGGCTGAGCCCAAGAAGAAAAGAGCTGTAACACAGCTCTACAAGTAGCAGAAATTAGATGAAATGTGGAAAGTTATAAGTGGGGAAAAAGATTGCCAGAAACAGTCAAAATAGTTTCCCAAAGTACTGGTTGAAGACCTACAGGTTTAAACACAGTGAGATAAAATATATCAATTTAAATACACAGTTTTCCACAGTCTCTCACAGGCTCCTTCTGCTGGGTTCTCCTACCATTCTGATCCTTCCTTCTGTTCCTTTTCTATCCCTAAACCCACTACACACCCTCACTTGCCATTTGAAAGCCCTCCAATGAACACTAAGCATCATCACCAGTACCTGCCACATTCCATTTCTTTTTTCTTATTTTCTAGGATGGGAAGATCTCTTGCTATTTACGCTTTTTCTATCTAAAACTAATGACTTGTAACATCCTTATTTTTTCCTAGGTTTGAAAATGTAAAGTAGGAAGGATGTTATTTTTTCTCATTTTATATAAACACATGCATATTTATTAGGAAAAAAGTGAACCAAAAGAACAAATAAATGAGAACAAAAAGAAGAAGAAGAGGAAAAAGAGGAAGAGGAAGAAGAAGAGGAAGAGGAGGAGGAGGAGGAAGAGGAAGAGGAGGAGGAGGAGGAAGAGGAAGAGGAAGAGGAAGAGGAAGAGGAAGAGGAAGAGGAAGAGGAAGAGGAAGAGGAAGAGGAGGAGGAAGAGGANGAAGAAGAAGAAGAAGAAGAAGAAGGAGGAGAAAGAGGAGGAACAATTGTTCTATTACACTGACATGCTTTCTGCAGCCACACTATTAGCACTTGCTGTAGTAAGGGTCTCTCTGCCTGTATAGGGGCCTTACTCTGGCAGATGTAAAAGGATGAAAAACCTCAGAGATCAGAAACAGGATTCTCAGGATGATGTCCCAAATAAAGAACTAGTTTCAGATATCTGAAATAGGGTTTTTCTTCTTTTAGGACTTTCAGATCTCTACATCTATTTGAGTTAACTCATATTGATGGTCCCACATTTTCTTTCCACTGCCTAAATGAGATTTTCTACTGATAAAACATTCAGAGAAGCCCATTTTAACTGTGCATATAGAATCTCTTTTGCATTTGAAAAACTGTGCTAATGTGCACAGGATGTATTATTTATATCACGCCTGCTGTAATTTACATACCTCAGGAAAAAGTATTCACATTCTGGGTTTTCATTTGTTGCACAGACAATACTGATAATGCTCACTAGAGCTGTGTGGCTGTCTTAAAGTACAGTTGTTGGTCACCATGGAAATTTAGTGTAGCTAAATAATCTTAACACACAGTTCACATGTCTTTATACATTAGTATACTATTCCTTATATTTAGTAGCAATATTTCCTGAGCCCTTGGCAAATGCTGTGGTAATGGTATTCATTTACTCAGAAAGAGAAAGAAAAAGAGTGTCCTTTTAAGAGCAGGCTTTTGCAGCAGGTGCTGTAGGGCTCCCTATGTATTTCCATAATTGATCAAAGTTTCATAGTATGAAAGCAAAAGAATATCAGTCCTCTATCTTCCTAATTATGAATTCTGCAAATTAAATCTGAAATTTGAAATTCAAGATTAGTGTTTCCAGCTTTGATTATGAAAAAATTGTGCCACAAGGACTTTATTAAAGTTTTTCACAAGAACTACAAGACAATACAGCTCCATAGCCCAAATGTAGTTCCACTAGAAATAATAAAAATTACCAGACTCAATTTTTATCTTTTAAAGTAAGTAAAGTCCAAACAGAGACTCAAATGTAGCTAATGAAAAATTGCTCTCACAAACTGACATGGGAACAAAGAGAAAATACTCTCAGGCCAAAAATAATCCACTTTTTCTATAGGCATATAAATAAATTCCAAAGGAGAAAACTGTCATAGCTCTTCCTCTTCCTTCTCTTTTAATTAGTGAATAGTACAAAGCTGCCCTTGGGGCCTAAAGTTCTATACAGGAAGATGCTGGGACTAATGAGAAGAGTTTACTATAATGTTTTCCTCCCCAGAAGAATTACTATGCCATCAGAGATTCTTTTAAGACAAGGCTGGACATGGCACTTAGTGCCATGGTCTAGCAACTGTGGTGGTAGTGGATCAAGGGTTGGACTTGATGATCTCAGAGGTCCTTTCCAACCTGTATGATTCTATGATTCTATGATCTTGTTTCTCTTTCCAGTGCCGAGGTAGCTCTTAAATGCTTGAATAGAGAAGGGCTTTTCTCTCTGTAGGCTTAGAGCCACAGATAATGTATGTTCCTCTCTTGCATCCCACCTGATGCCTTCGGGTCGTGCTCTTTCCCTGGAAGTTTGTAGCAACTCTCCTGCTCTCTCAGAGATGTGGATTCGTTGCTGCTGCCTCTCCTTACCCATCAAGACCTGCTTCACCTCTCAGGAGGGGGTTTGTGCCTTTTTCTGCCCCTTACTGGCAGACACACTCATTTTTCTCAAGGCATGTTCATTAAAGAGGGCTCCAGGCCTGCTCCTGCCGCATTTCAGCTCTGTGGCTTACACTTTTCTCTGTTCATACCAGGCTTCCTCATCCCTGCCTTCCATGACCCTCTTTTCCTATTTCACTTCCTGGCACCTATCTCTGCCCCGTCCTAATGCTGATATTCTGGAGTAAGGTTTTGAGCTCCACACATAGTTATATTTTTTCAAGAAGCATGAAACAGTGAAATTCTGTACTCAACTTTTGTGAATTCAATCTAAGTCCAAAAATCCATCCCACAAGCTGCATATCTGTCACCAAAGCTGCTGCTTGCTGAATGCTCCTCTGTTGTCTTGTTTTCTGTAGGACCTCAGAAACAATCTGGTCACTAATCAAATACACTTTAAATGCAGATTTTGCCGTACTGCTTTAGAAAACCAGCTAGTATCTTTAACACCATTCAAGACTTTTGCCTGAATTCCCCACTGTATTTGATGAGAGGTAGATGAGATCTGAGCTCCCTGTTTCCTGATACTATTCTTGGTTCAATAGATTCTCTTTTGCCAGGACCTGCAAGTGTGAAACCAGATGTTCCCTGACTAGAAACTAATGCCTTTTAGCAAGAATTGTTTCAGGCAGTAATATCTAAAAAAGTGCAGAGCAAAATGTTCTCCTGCAAAGACCTTTAAACAAAAACTCATCTAAGTCAGAAATCCTTCCCCTAAACCACCCGGTCCTGCTCACTTTACAAAGTTTCTCTTTTACACGCAGTTTTTTAAGGTATCATTTATGTCATTTACAAGTTTTCAAAGATCAGGCACAGAGTGCTGTCCTTAATTTGAGGACAATGGGTACAGACTGTTCCTGCAGCTTCCTGTGGTTGCACAGCTTTGCGGGGAAGGAGCCCTTGGTCAGAAAGCAGGGGCTTGTCATTTACCAGATTCTTCTTCATTTAGGGGATGAGCAAGCTACTAAGCAAATCCAGCTGTAAATTTAAGTCTATGCATACTAACAAATACTAAAATAACAAGTACTTGCCAGATTTGTGCTCTGACAGAATATGTAAAGCTGTCTCCCATCATTTGTTAGTCTGTCGTAAATGCTTATGGATATTTGTGATTTCTTTTAAATTCTCAATCTGTTCAGTAGGAAAAACGACCAGTTTAAATGAAAGAAAATACAGGCCTCATGTGAGTTTTATTCATTGTATTGCAGAAGAGTTAATTGCAATGGGGTCTTGTTTTGCACCAATGACTAGAGTCTACTAATGGCCTATTTAAAGCTAATACCTAAAAAGCATCAATAGAACCTTTTAATGATCCCTCTTGGATTACATTTTTCCCAGTTATCCTGACAGGTGAGTTGAGTTTAAGCAATTTATACTATGTAATACTGTAAAGGAAATGTGCTGTAGCAAGTCTTGTAGGACTAAAAATCTCAGTAAGATCAACCTTCCCTAAGCACATTGCTGTCAAATATATGCTGCTATTTTTGAAGTGTTTCCACATTACAGAAGAAACACGTTAAAGAGAAGCATCCAAATTTCCACATTACAGAAGATGACCGAGGAAATTCTATTGCAATAAACAAATATTGCTCCCATTGATATAATCAGGTTCCTCTCTGGTGCAATAATGTTATTCCAGTTTTATACCTGTTTAGCCAAAATGGGAATTGGTCTATTTGTTTTCTCCAGGTTAATATTCCTACAAACTGCACCATGGCCCTGTATAAAGCTGAGATATTCATTGCAATTTTCATAAACACTCACTACATTGAATCTTAAAAACCCTTTAGAAAGTGCTGGTGTCAACTTATATTTACAGGTAATGCTTGTGTCACTGAAGTGCAGGTTTTTTTCTAATCATTATTGTAAAACTGGTGAGCCAATAGAGAATCCAGATAATCAGTTTTTTCCACACTGTACTTTTCCCACTGTATATTTAAGATCATGAAGAATATTTTTGCTACAACCCCTGAATGCTTTCAAGCAACATTGAAAAGGGGGCTTTAAAGAGATTGCCCTAAAGTCCTGTATATTCAGTAGAGATATGGTGAATACATTGTATTTTTAGTGTCACTGGTTTTAGTGACAATCTAATAGCAAACAAAGGAAAAGAAATTTATAGGAAAATAAAACATATAATGGAAACATGAATTTATTTTTCAAACTATCTACAAGTTCTGCCATATAGAGGCCTTGGAAGGAGCACACATTCTTGAGAATTTCAATCTAAATTGTGGGAAATAGGGAAAGGTATATCTCTTGTATCTGAAAATCATTTACAACATCTATCCTATCCTTCTGTTCCACTGTAGTTACTTGAGCCTATTCTGCAGGGAAGCTGGTACAGACCCTCCTGCCATATTTCCACCACTGCTTTTATTTATGCAGCTAAATCCTAATACTAAATAGGAAAAATTATGTCAGCTTTAAGTTTTTGTAAACAAATCTGGATAACAGGCTATTTTTATTTGTTACTTATTTATTTCGAGCTCATGCAGCACTGCTGAAAGACGTATTGTCATGACACATGAGGAGACAAACATTGTGGAGTACCAGACTGGAGAAAAGAAATGAGACCTCGCAGTATCATTTATACAACCTAGTGAAGCATCCTGACAGCAATCTAAGGACTGAACCATTCCCAAGTTATGTCAGGGACCAGCAAAACCAGGTTACTCTGAATGGGATCTCACCAGACACTGACATGCAGTTTAGCAACAGATTTATCTCAGAGACAGGTGTTTCTGATCACCTCTAGAAGCATCTATGTTTGTCCTGTTTTCCTGGCAGAAATTTATCAAATCATAATTTCACAGGTTCCTGAAAAGGCTTTGTATCATACTGAAAGAATTCCTCTGGACCAAAGCACTGGTTCAGAATGAAAAACTGACTATGATAAATGCTTCTGCAACAAAGCAGTAATGACTTGCAATGTGCTGCAGTAATGCTTTAGGTGCCTTATCTCTTTGATTCATCTGAAATCGGGCACTGAACTAACCACTACTAATTTGTGTTTTATCCTCGTGGATGTCATGTGCAATCTCACGAGGCTTCTCTTGCAGCTAAGGAGTAATTTAACTAATCATTAGAAAGAGTATCTTAGCCTAGTGAAACATTTTCATATTCATCATAATAATAAAAATATTAATGGATTCATGTGATATTCTGTCACTGTCACATGCATTGATACAAAAATTCCATTATAATTTTATTATACTAAAATATTATAATAAATGATCAGTGGTATGGGGGTGAGATGGTATTGTAAATCTGTAGGACATTATATTTTCATACAGTACCTTTACACCCTGAAAAAGCATAGAAGTGCTTATTTTCAGAGAACACCAGTTGTAAAGCAGCACCTATAGGTAAACTATTTATTAAAATAGGATGTCTATTACACTGAGATTAAATCTGAGAAAGAAGAAGTTTTGCATTTATTTTTGCTAAAGGAGAAATAGAGTGCTTGGAGAAATTATTAATCCACTATTCAGAAAAGGCTTGAACCTCATGTCAAAACATTCAGAAATTTTTAGGTTCATATTGTAGCAAGTAAATTTAGTCCTGAGAGCTGTAGCTCAATAAAGTCTTATCTGCTCAGAGGCTTAAAAATTCCTCCCTGAGTCATGAACTGCAAGCCTATGTTTCGGGTTAATAACCCTATCTCTTTCTTGTGTTTTTTACCATTGGTAAGGTTTCCTTCTCTTTGTTGTCAACACTACAATGAATTTGCAGTTTAGTTTTTGACTTACACATATGAAAATAGAGCCTGTTGCCACCCCTGTTTTTCTATTCAGGCCTGGACAGCTGCCTTCTCATTGCAGATGACAAGGATTTCAAGACAAAATCCAATGATTCCCAGGTAAACCACTGTGAATTGTTGTGAGTGAGTAACTGTAATTAGTGAGCAACTATGCGAAATTCTAAGCCAAACTATTCAAAACACTACTTACTAATATGTATTAAAAGATTAATCAGTGGGAAATCAATTATTAAGTGGATATAAAATAGGGAAGGAATCTGCCTGATGTACAAAGGTGAGTGCTTAACTTTAGCATCGTGCCTGTTGCAGTGTCCTGTCGGGTGTCCCTTGATCCTCTGCCAAGGGATATTAACTTTCTATTTCTCACCATTGACCTTACTACCCTCCAATCTCTATTTCTTAACCATTTATCTATTTATCCTCCTCCACTTTCTCCTGTTGCCAAGAAGTGTCCCGTTTCTATCCTGGCTATTAACTCCCTTTCTTCTCCACCTCTTCTCCAGTAGCTAATTTTTCTTTGTCCAATTATCCCTTCCATCACTCTCTTGCCACAAGTAGCTACAGTCTTTCTTATTTTTGAAAATATGCCACCTTGGCAAGCCTGAGAATGATCAGGGCCGAGATATTTCTCATTTTCTTCTCCATTGATTGCAGAGGAGTTGAAGTTGCTGAGAATGGGCATTCCTTTAGCTGGAACTCAGACAGGCAGCTGCCATGACTGCTGTGATCCTGCAGCGAAAGATTTCAGTGATGCAAGTGACAGCTCCAGCCACCGTGCCAGCACAAGTCAGTAGAGGTCATATTGGGAGGAAAAAAGACAAAATTTTACTCTTGTTGCTGAAACTCTCATTAGCCAGCCTGGTTATCAGTGCAGGCAGGCTAGCAGTGGGATGGAGATAAGCACCATTTACCACAGGCTGTGAACTTTTAGGGAGATCTACCTGCACTGCTGCCTCATTCTACTTCTTTTTTTAACTATTATGAGCAAGGAAAAAATTGTCTTGAGGCTGCAAGAATGCAGGAGGAAGGGCAGAGGTGTCCAGCTCTCAATGTCTGGCTGCAGGCTGGGCTGCAGGTCTGAATGGTGGATCAGAGATTGTGAGGCCGAGTTAGGAGAGCCTGCTGGTATATGGGAGGAGAATCAGGTGGATATCAGGCAACCATTGCCTCCAGGAAGAGGGGATCTGAAGCTCCAGAAGTCTCCCAAAGACTGATACTGTGCAGACGTGCTGTAAGAGAGAAGCAGCAAAATCCTACTGGGATCTCCAGCCAGAGAGTCACAGGTTTTAAAGGTCTCTGGGTGACTTAAGCTGTAAATCCCTGGAAAAAGGATATAAAAGCCTTGTCAGAAGAATGATCCAAACAGCATTTGTGTGCTCTGACATGGGTTACAACAGCACCCAGAGACACCAGCGGCACGGTGCAGTGCGTGCCTGTGCTCAGTGGTGGAGGTGCTGCTTGCTCTGAAGGGCTTCCCTGCTGCACTCCAAGGGTAAAGACGAGCACTGCAAACCCTGCAGCTCCAGAGGAGCTAACTGACCTTCCCAAAGTCACAGCCCCTGACAGGTGAGAGCTGGGAATAACACCCCTCTCTCCCAACTCCTCGGTCAGAGCCCTACCTGCTAGACCATATTTCCCAACCACAGTCACACTCCTCTAATTAGTCTTGTTTCCTTGGAAACTCGCAGACCCAATTGCTGCTTGGTTGAGGCTCTCTAAGGCCAGCTCTTGGAATGACAAAAATATTCAAGGCCACCAGCACCCCACCAAATAATGTATCCTTTTTTCCCTCCCCTCTCCTAATTTCCTTTTTTAAGAAACATAAATGGCTCAGGAAACTCGGGTATTTGTTCCCTTCAAAAATCAAGAGAAAAAACATTTGATTGCTTTTTGCTGTTGCCTTTTCTGGGCAGATGATACAGACATGGTCAGTATGCAGGACCCTGTCCATAAGATTTGCCTTCTGTGCACCTCAGTGTCAGCAAGTATCCAACATGAATGTGATTGAAGCCGGATAAAATTTATAGACAAAGGACAAATCACATCCTGCCTTCCTTGTCTCAAGCCCCTCCCAGATATTAATCTTGCATAATGCTTCTGTGGATGCTACAGACAAGACATTTGAAGAAAATCACTGCTGGAATAGAGTTATGGTTTTGATTTGGCTACATTTATTCTGCAAGTCAAACAGCTTAAGTAGATCTTGGCAGCGTTGTAAACAAGACATTTGCTAAGTCACAAAGCCAGGATGCAAATTTTGAATGCCTTGAAACTCTCAGGACACTGGACCTGCAAGTCCTATTCTTGAAAACACAGACTAACAAAGTCTATTTGAAAAATTCTAGTAGATATTACCAAGATACACAAAATGTCAGTGTGTTTGGATTTAAGGTTTTTGCTTGGAGCCTATTATATCAAAAATTTCAAAATCAAACCTGGCACTTTAATCTTTTATAAACCAATTTTGCAGGGATGTTATTTTGATTTAGAATGTTTACAAACTGTAGGCTTTTCAGCCATTACACAAAGTACTGGACACTATCATGCTCAGAGCAGTTACAAGTTGCATCTGCTTAGGATGCCAGAGGACAGGAAATTTGCACTGGAATTTTGCAGAAGATAAGAAGCTGTGATGAAAAAAAATTATACTGTTCCTTTTTGTTTTTCTTGCTTTTCTCCTCCTGCTTTTCAATAAGAATTGGGGCACTGTGTTACTTAACTGATTCTGACACATTGTGGATAGCATAAACTTGCAAATTTTGCTATTCCAGGCAAATTTTACAGGCAGAAGAAGAGTCAAATATAGAATCTGAGAAGTGAATGTTTGAGATTATTTTCAAGAACTGTATCCTCATGTTCATGGCCCGTGCCTTCAGATAAGTTACCTGAAGCAGAAAGCAGAGACAGAGCAGAAAGAACAAACTATACTGAATTGAGAGTGCTGCTAATAGGGTATGAAGATCTGGAATAAAATTTCCAGCATAATTTTTACACGTACATGAAACCTGTAACAGTAGCAGTAGTAGAATCCCTGCAGCTATTGAATAAATAGCAGGGTTTTTTTCTTTTTCCCTTAGCTTTTTTTTTTTTTCCCAAAAGGTATGCTTCAGATTAGATAGGGAAAGCAAGTCCCTTTTGGGAAAGACCATCTTCCATATTGATATCCCTTTGTACACTGCATTAGAGTCTCCTCATTATTTTAATAGCAAGCAATAATAGTCAACTGAATAGCCCTGTCAATTCCATTTGTATGTTAATAATTAGTAAATAATTTTTTCCCTTTTTCTGTTCAAGATATCACTAGGCAAGGATTCACACCAGTTATGTACTTATCTTTTGCCTGTTTTCCCTCTCACTCTCTGCTTTGCAGACATACCACCATCCCTGCACAGCACTGCAGACTCAGCAGTGGCTTTAAACAACCAGTCAAGCATTGAGAAGGTGGAATTCCATCTGGGCAGGCTGTTTTCACATTGACACCTCCTAAAAGATGCAATAACCAAGAAAAGAACAGCTGAAGTAGCTAAAGACATGTTTCAATTTCTCTTAAGACAACAAAGACATTTAAAATCAAGTAATTTATCCTCTCTGCCCCTTTATACCCCACGTGACAGGCAAAATCCCCTTCCTTGGTACGAGTGCTGAAGGTACTGATGAAGCTGCACATGAGGAGAAGGCTTGTCTCTGGTATTTCTGTTAGGCTTTTTGCCAAGACATGAGTCTCAGCATGACAAATTTCCAACATAAATACATATTCTCTCTCACACAGTTGTCTTACAGAAATGGAATTGACCATGTACCCAACCAGCATTTCAGCATATGTGCACACCATAACTCTGAACCATATCACTACAATGTTACCCAGAAAAGCAGATTACTATTGTATAACCATTCAGGTAACAGCTCCCTGAAACACAGCTAAATTGGTATCAAACTAATTGTTATAATGTGAGTGTGCATTAAACAGGAGATTGGAAAATTACTTCAACATATATATCTATTTATTCTGCAGGCAGACAAGAGAGCTCAAGGGGTGAGCAAAACTCCTTATTTCCTACTCCAATGCACATTTGTTTTAGGCAGAAAGAAAGATTGGAAAGGAATAAATGGCAGAGGGAGAAAATAGCCAAAGCAATGCCTAAAGTAGACAGATAACAAAAGAAACAGAGGAACGAGAAGGTAAGTAAACAAAAAAATCAAGGAGGAAGAGGGAATGAAGGTGACCAAAGAGGAGAAGCTGTCTCATGACATCACCTGCCTTAATACTCTCTTAGGAAGGCTGGCCTGAAGAGCAATCAATATTTCCCATGGAGTCATGCCATGAGAAATGAAACAGAGATGTTCACTTTCACCTCTGGTCCCAGTACCCACGAACAGCTTTGCACAAGAGCCATTAATGTGTATTGACAAATGTCCCTTTGGGATAGGGAGGCATCACCTTCTAGTCTCCAAAGTAACACACAATGAAACTAAGCAGCTTGTTATAGGTCATACAGGACTTCTGTGACAAAGCTGGAAACTGGCCCAGTCTCCTGGGTTTCTGTAGAATGCTCTTAACAAAAAGATCAATTGTGGGGGAAGGGTATCAGCTTGGGGACAGCAGTCACAGCATTACACACTCCAGTGCACTGGAAAGACACATTTCTAGAAGGTTGTTTTGTTAATGTCTGCACATCCCTAAACCAAACAACCTTTTCCCGAAGCATCTAGAGTGAATATTTTCCAAACATACCATGCTCCTTCACAGGTGCTGAAGCCAATGGGGGAGATGTGGATTTGGCAGACAGTGCAACAACTTTGTCCAACATGAAGCACCGGCCCAGGTGCAGCAGTGACATTCTGGCAGAGCTCCTGCAGTGTGAGAGGGACAGCAATGAGCACTTGCCACAGGCTGTGCCCAGGGCCGAGCCTGGCTCCTGGTAGTCCCATAATTACCCTCCCAGTAGACTTCCCTTATTCTTGTGAAAATGGGCTCACATCCTTGGCTCTGAACTCTTCTCTCCTGTAAGGCTGAATCAAAGCAATTTCCGTGGAGGGATTTCTCTGCGACCCTCTTCAGGATCTGGCTCAAATCAAACATCAAAGGTTTGAAAAACCACCAAGGCTTTTCCAAATTCTTCAAAGCTAGAACTTTCCCCTCTCACTATGATCAAGCTTTTATTCTTCCCAGACGGTTTCTCCACTTCAAACAGCAATGCCCCTTCCTCTGTCATGCTCTTGGGGAAACACAGGCAGATTCCTGCTTTCCTGTGTAAGTTTCACCCATGGACAGGCCTGTGAACACACGATGCCTTGTTGGTCAGTTCATGTGCCATCCTCTACACCTGATCCCACTACTGCACACTCCCTTGCTGGGGCAAAGCCTCCAGTCCACAGCAGGCTGAACGAAGAGCTTGACCTTCAGGCATCAAAAGAGGTGTTTTGGAGACACTGAAAGATTGTCTACACCTGCTGTAGAGCTACCACAAATAAGGGGGTTCATCTTACTCTGAATGAACTGTGTTGAACAAAAGACAGTTTCAGTCTGCATAGGAAGAGGCTCCATTAGGCTGACACCTGTTCAAATTGTTTGCCAGAAGGGGTTAATGAAAGAAGGTAAGGACCATGACACTGCTGCATTTTGATTAAGGAAGTGGTACATATAGTGAGATATGTTGTAGTGAGGGTGCACTTCACTACCAGAATGTAGGAGACAAATAATTTGAATGTAGACTTTTCAATACCTGCTTCTGGAAAGGTGATATAAATGCCTTGTTTTTCATGCAACATTCTTCCTAAATTTTGATCAATCCCTACTCTTCATGCTACCAAATACTAATCCGTATTTTTATCACAAACCATCCCGAGTGCTTTTCAGTTTTAAACTACTTGATAGCAGAATTCATAAATGCACAGAAATTATGCAGTGATAACTTACAGCACCAAATTTCAGAGTTCACAATGGTCAAACTGATTGTTTTTTAAGTTTGTTTTGGTTTTAGAAAGCAGTGTTTCAGGGAGGAAAGACTCAGAGCAAGTAAAAGTTGCAGGGAAACTGAATCTGAACTGTAGTCTTTCAGCCAGTGAGTCTCACTGGCACTCTTAGATTTAAACCTCTCCCTCTAATTCACAGTAAAATCTGGTGACACAGGTTTAAAGACAAGCCAGTATTAGAGTCAGCCAACAGTTTGCAGCAGCCCTGCGCTTTTACCCAAAGAATATCTAGCTAGCTATGACTTATCTCATTTGGGAGTGATATGATCTGTTATTTTAGTCTGCAGTTAAGAACAACAGCAACTAAAGAAATAGAAAGTAGGCAAGAAACCAGATTTATATTGAGATCACTGTAGCAACAAGAGCATATTTCCAAATAAGTGGAGCCAAATAGCAGTTGGTACTTCAGGAGATAGGATTTTGTCCCAGTGAATGCTGGCATTGTGTCAAACCACAGAAAAGTGCTGTGGTAGATAGGGAAAAAATACCTCTCCCTGAGAACAGTAACCTTGTCTCATTCTGCATTTATGAATTCCTTCTCTTTGCCAAGAGGGAGGAACTCTCATCACCCTAAAAACTCTTCCCACCCTAAAACCTAGCAGTGGCTTTACATAAATTGTTCGCTATCTTCGTTTCTCTCCATCCAACATAAAAGAAAAATCAAGTACTTTAAACCAGGCCAGATTGGCTTCATTTTTTTGCCCTAACATTAGTCAAAATAAATGTCCCTCAGGAAATAGTTTTGGCATGTAACTGAACAGCTTAGCTAATTTTTTTCCCTCCTAATATGGATGTAATTACGGACAATACAGTATGTTCTTATTGCAATCATTGTGATAGAACTGCATTTGCACAGTAAGCTGCTCTGAGACAGATTTTCTTGTATCACAGCTGCAGTGGGTGTCTTCTTGATTAAAAAGAATGACTGTTCAAATAATTTCTAATACTGGCTCTTGACCCAGAAGCATTTAAGGAAACTGACAGCAACCAAAACTTCTAGCTGCTGGAATGTGGAAATTCTGAAAAGATAAAAAATAAAAATAAAGGAATTTCATGGTCCCTTCTTCCCTAGCCCAACAAGGTGTTTAACTGTGGATGTGTGTTCATGGAGCTGTGCAGTTACAGAAAATAACAGATAGAAATTACATTAATCACCCCTCAATCCAAGCTGAAATTAGACTGGTGGAAGTTTTTGGCTCTATCCCTGTTTCTGCCTCTGTCTTTTTAATACTTGTCAGGATATGGCACTTAAAATAGTTTTATTGCATGAGTGATCTGTTCTTCATGGATCTGGATATGCTTCCTCCACTGTGTGATGTCTTCACCTTGTGAAGGCCTCCTCTGCAGTTTCCAAACATACAGATGGTAGCTAAAAAGTACAGAACTTTGGCAACATTTTTGGCTATTAATTCAGTCATGTAATGAATTTTACTCTTTCAGTGTATAATATTTCAAGCTGTTATTTCAGCAAAAGACATGTGGAAAATTGTTTGAGGAAGTCTTTTTGACTCAGTTCTTGTTGGATGAATGAATCCTGTGATTAACTATGTTATCTTCATGATTACATTACCTGTGCTAAGCAAGATCCCTGGCTGATAGAGCCCTCATGGCAGGTAAGAAGTTGAGCTTGAAAGAGCTGCATGATCCTCTCTGACATCAGCAATCCTGCAAGGCAGCCAGCCCCAGTGGAAGATGAAGAGTGTGCAATGGCATCTGGTTCAACACTTCTACTTTCTCCTGCCTTCACATCTTGCAGCCTGGTAGCTCACACTCTCATTGCTGAAGGGAGTCACAGCCAGGGAATGACCCTCGGATACAGAGGATTTCAAACTGGCCTAGGAAGAAATTGTTGTTTGAATCTCAATGTTTTGGCTACCTGCCAGATGACAAGGCCTAGGAGGAATGAGGTCAGAGCAGCTGTGGCTGAGTTGTGTCGTGATTTTGTGATGAGTCCCAGCCGACTGATAAGGAACCATGAAAACAGCCAGACCTTTTCCATCTTCTTCTCTGACGTGTGACTCCACTTTGCACTTCAATCTGAGCCCAGTGCACAGTGAGCTCCTGCTGGAGATGTCTTCACTGGCAGCAGGAGTAAAGGAATCTCAAGGCAGAAGCACAAGTCCTCAACTCAGCTGTGTTGTTGGATATGATGGGAGTATTTTCTTTCTATGGTCATATGGAAGTCATGGCTCCCCAGCCTGTGGCAGTTTCTCTGCTATAATTGCCAGAGGCCATGGAAAACAGAGCTTGTTCCTCTTTTTGGTTTTTTTTTCCAGTTCTACCTTCACAAAAGGAAAGGACTAGCAGGACACAGAGGATTGTTATGTTCAAAGCCTTGATCTCTTAGGCACATGAATTGCTCCTCTCTAGAAACTAAGGCAGTATCATTTGCCCTCCCCACTGTAACAGACTGAGAGACAGACTTTTGAGACTCTAATCTAGTTACTGAAAAATCTAGTGACAGTCTTAATTTGCAGATGCTAAAGATGTTTATAATAAAATAATACCAAATGACTCCTCCATTATATATGGTATGTGGAAAAAGCAAGGTCTATTCTATTTCTCCCTGTTCACCTAAGCTCATTCAGTCCAGAGTCCCATGAATTCTGATTTTTCATTAGGTGTACAGCGATGATGGCGTTAGGCTCCTGTTTCAGACTGATGATTATGTGAACCTTTAACCAAAGGTTAAGGCCATGCAGTCCGAGATGGGAGCTGGTAAATCACCCCAAACAGTGAAAGCAGCCAGGTCTGTTGGGGCTGTGGGACATTGACCAGCCCTGGCCTCAGGCCCAGCTGACTGGGCTAACGTGAGAAACCACTGGCTGTGATGTGAGAAATGGCTGGATGTGACAGATAACAATGACAGAAGCTGACGGGAGCTTCCGACAGCACCATGAGGAATGGCTGAGTTTCACAGGTGGTTCAGAGGGAGTAATGCGAGAGACAGAAAAACCCTCCCTGAAAGAGAGCCTTGGGACCTTGTGCAAGACCAACAGCAGCTTCATAGCCACACCAGCCACAGGGTATAGAGCTGAGATTAACTGTCCCAGTAATGGTGTCAGGAATTCTGACTGGGCTATGGATGTAGTAAAAATGGAACCAAGAATAAAAAAGTAAATGAGGCTGGGTTGTTTATCTGGAGAGGATTGCAGAGGAGAAAGAGAGGGGCAATGATGGTGAAAGAAAACAGCAAGAAATGGAAAATAACGTAACAAGATATTTAAAAAGTGTCATGGTGGTTATCCAAGGGTACCTGCCAGGCACCCCTGCACTTCATCACTAGAACAGGACATCAGTAGAGCAGGACAGCAAATTTTTTTTCCTTACCACACCACAGGTGTCAGGCGTGCTTCCATGGCCTGCTGGACCATGTGATGTGCTGGATGCCTTCCCTTGCTGGCCAGGGAACAGCCAGAATGGCTGTCTTAAGCATCATGGTGTCAACAGAATCCATTCCCATTTCAGGCCTGAGAGCATCCTAACGTCCTCAAGGGAATAAGGCAAAAGTGAGGTGAGCCCTGCACTTGAGACAGGGAGAGGCAGAGTTTCAGGATTCAGCCCCTACAAAAAATGGGAGCTGAGCACTGGGAGTGGGTGAGAGACCAAGAGCTAAACTGCTGGGTTATTAAGTGAGAGAGGGGAATTGTCACAACCTTGCCCCTCTTAAAGAATTAATGGCTGTAACTGCAGTTTTTGCAAGCCAGATCTTGTTGGAATCTTTCAGGAGAGCTTTGAGAATTAAATGTGAATTTAGTCCCCTCCAGGATCTTACAATTCTTCTGATCCCATCTGGACTAAGAGCAATTCTGCATAGCAGTTTATTGAACTGAATCTCCGTGTTGTCTCCACTTACTGAGCTTTAGTTCAACGCATGGAGAGCCCTCAGGGAAAATCAAATTGGATTCTCTTAGTTTACACCAAAGAAGGACTTAACTGAGGAGCAGCTGGGAAAGTTTCAGAGTTTCTTTTTACAGGCAATTAAACCCCTTTGTCCAAAAGTGTCATGTAAGCCACACAAGTTTTTTCAGGTCCCTTTTTGACTGTCAGACATTTTTCTTAGGTGGGTTTGCTCCCTGTGTAAGGGATGCTCATCTTCTGAATTAGTGAATTCATCTGTGCACCTCCATCTTTCCTTCTCATCCCACTACAAAGGTTCAAAGAGCACTGGTGTGAATCTGTGAAGCTGCAAGGTACTTGAAATAATAACACTGAAAGAATTTCAGAGAAGACATGCAAGGAGATTATAGAGAATATGGGAGAGCATAAATGGAAAAGGTCAGAATTCTATTTTCTTATCAAAATAAGTTGATTTTATGAATCAACATAAAAAGTGAGGTTTGTACAGTGACATTCCTCTAAAAATTATATATATCATCACTGAGGGCAGAGTGTGTCAAAATTTCTTCATATTCTTATTTTCCTCTTTATTGCATGAAATAAATATATGGGCCTTCTCAATTGAAAAATTTCTCAAACATGATGTCAGGGGAGTCTTTCTTCAGAAACATGACACAATTCTGCAGTGTCTGTTACTCTAAAAATGTAAACAGAGTCAACTTGATAGTTTTAAATTTTGTCCGCTTCTGCTTCAGACATTACTGAGGAAACACAGTTCTCTATTAAGCAGGTATTTCTTTCTCTGAGCCCACGTTGAAATAAATGGTCAATAATGTATTTTAATTTAATTTGGTTTAGTTTTTATTTTATTTTATTGTTTTCTATCCATTTCCCTGGGTTAGATTAAACCTCCCTGGATGAAATTAGAGCTTTTTCCAGAAAGCCCTCTTTTCCCAACTTTGAGTGCTACAAGACAATCTTTGTCACTTACTGAATTCTTAGGTACTGGATGTCCCAGCCATAGAACCACAGAACCCACAAAGATAAAACCCAGAGGGTTTAAAGTTCAAACCCAGAGGGTTTAAAGGTTTAAAGTCAGTGCAGTGCATGTAAAATGAGGAGCACCAGCCTCATTTTACATGCACTGCACCACACCAGGGCACATCCTTCTCAGTCATAAACACGGAGAAGAAATATGGGAGCCCTGCAAAGACCTTGCAAACGATGAGTGGAACAAGCTTTAGCGGATGGAGATGGACATGTGGAGGACTACAAGACAGATGGTGGTCTCTGCACACCAGCAGCTCTTACTGAGCTGGACCAGTTGAGAAATGGTGATGATGAACTGAAACCTTTTCCTGATGTATCATCAGCCAGAGTGTAGTCCAGCTTGGAAAGTCAGAGCTCCACTGAAGAATATATTTTTTGTGTGGACAAAGACAAGCAGAGTAGCTGGAGGAGCTTAAATAGGAAAGGAAGCCTTTCACTGAACCTTTTAAACAACAAAAGAATTTACAAAGAAACTAATCATGACTAAGCAGGAAGCATGAACTGTGTACTGAGAGCAAATCAAAAGCAGATAAATATTTTCACAATTAAAACTATTTAGTAGGGGTCTTTCTCTTTGTTGACTGATTGCTGTGCTCTAGTAACATGTAATTTGCTGGATCAACTCTTGGTTGGCAAAACTGGAATGAGGGTAGAAAGAATGTTTCCTCTGGACATGTCCAGCAGCTGAAAGCTCTCAGAAAATTAAGAAACAAAGGATTATTTCCTGTGAAGAAATAGATAAGAACATTGCAAAAAATAGACTGAGAGGCCAATATTTTTGTTTATATTATAAGTTTTTGAATCCAGAGAGAAGAAGGAGTTTTTGGTGGTGGTAGTGGTTTTTTGGGGTCTTTTCTTTTGGGTTTTTTTTGCCTTTTTTTTTTTTTTTTTTGAGTGGAAATCCTCCACTAATCCTTTGTGTTGGAAACAGAAAAAGGTGAAGCAAATTTATCAACAAATCTGGTACACAGGAAAAAAAACCCCATATAATTATCATCACTGTCTGATTCCTGAGAGATAAGTGATTCCTTGCCTCTGTCTCTTTTTGCAGTCTCAGGCTCTTTAAAAAGCATCTGATTGATCACACTGACACATTTTAAATCCATCTCTCCACAGCAGAGATCTGCAACAGAAGGAGAGGGATTTTAATCTAACACATGATCTCGTGTTCTCCGAGCACATCCCACAAAGCAGCCAACTGGGGGAAAAAGGGGAGAACTGAGCATTCCTCAGGTTGGGGGTCCCCTCTCAGCCCCAGAGGGGAGTCCTGACCCCCAACCACCACAGCACACACAGAGAATAGGTGAACTTCATTCTTTCAGCCCTTCCTGGAAAAAGGCTAAAAATGAGCCAAGCTNCCAGACTAGCTCTATATATGAGATACAGATAGAAAAGATGCCAGTCTCATGTAGTAACCAGCAAAATGATTCTGCTTTGGACACTGATGTTCTAAAAACCTTTAGGAAATGCCAGGCCCTCACCTGAAATAATTTAGCATGGTTATTATGAATTTACACAACCTTTAAAAAAATTAAAAACTCTTTAAGATTCATTCTTTCAGCCCTTCCTGGCAAAAGGCTAAAAATGAGCCAAGCTGGCGGAGATGTGGGTGGGAGAAACTCATGAGCTGGGAATTGCAGCTGTAGCTTCAGTGGACCTTCGAAGCTGCAGGACCTGGGGAGTGCTTTCAGTCAGCCAGAGATGACAGAAAACCATCTATGTGTATTATGGCCTTGTCGAGGTTTCTAACTGTTAGGTTTTTTCAGAGAATTTTTCTGCCTGGACTACCTGTTCTTGTTTCAGTCTGATTCACACTCGATTGCTACAGTTTTATGCTGATATAACCCATCTGGAAATCAATCAGCCGGACTGGTGCTGGTATAAAGCTGGAGTGATGCAGTGGTGAATCAGACCCATGGTTACAAAACAATGTTTGTAGGAAATTACATAACTGGATTAGGAATATTTTGAAGAAATTAATCACTAAAAAAAAACCTCCAGATATGATTATGTTTAAACTTTCCTGACAACAGAACCATAAATATATTGCCCATTACCTAATCACACACTGACCTGTTTTGAAAAAAAACTAGTTTCATTACAAAGCTGAAGAAACCCAAAAGATATGAAGAAGTATTGCTACCTGCTTTATATTGACAAAACATCTGGTATTCTCTCACACTGGAAGGCAATGCTTTGCCCTTGCAGCAAATTTAGGAAGAAAACTCAACATTTTCCGTAGTGAGGATGTGAAATGCATCAGGAGGAAGCTTAGTGCTGAGTCGAGCTAGTTGTAATGAGATAAACACCCATTTTGTGTCTCTGGGATGGGACCTACTTTGTATGAGTGAATTGAAAATTGATATCCTGCTTCATCTCATCTACTCCATCCTTCTGGCTCTCCCTTAGCAACAGGTGCTGATCACCAGCAGAATTCGATCTGTGCCACTCTCTGCTCTCACAAGTAGAAACTGGGGCAGGATTTAGTTCAAATCCTTTTGTATGAGAGCTTTTGCTGTCTCATCTACACACACGGGAGAATGTTCATCTCATCAGCTGGTACTGCTGAACAGGAGTCCAATCTAGTACAGCCTTCTAAAAGTCACCAGCCATCAGCTCGAATGCATTGTTATATATTCAAAACGAGATCCAAGAGAGGGTGGAGGTATTTCTGTATAAAGCACAACTACAGTGATTACATCAGATGTACTTTGCCACAGCATGTGTCATAGTGCCCAGCTTTGCTCTTCAGGATGGGTCTGTCCTCCCACTCGTGGGTATCTCAGGACACTGCAACATTCCAACATGGCAATGGTGGTTATTTGTGCCCTCTACAGCTACTGTGTCTTCACATATCACAAGGGGTTTTTTTTGTATTGCAGTATTGAAAGGCCTCAGACATCTCTGTGGTTTCAGTATTTGCTGCTTTCTCAAACTGAAAGCCCAAATCTGGATCTCTGCACACCCCTTGTGCTGTAGCTGTACTTTACCAAAGGCACATGATCCGTGTTCAGTCTAGCTCACCTCCCAAACTGAGAAGAAATGACAAGTTTTACTTTCCTATTATCTTGGCAATCACTTTTTCAGCTGCATTAGGTACCTTTTAGTTATAAATCCCGGAGCACCCTGAAAGTGCTTCTCTTATTAACTCCTTGTGAGTTCTCACAGTCATTTTCTCAGCTGTTTTAACCTATGATGACATCGAAGAGGGGGTTTTGCTCTTTTTGCCATAACGAATGAATTCCCTGCATTAGGCTTGCAAATGAACATGGAACTCTTGCTCACTGAACCTTTCAATACCACAACTAAGGTATTATCGAAATAATTTGATGGACGTGGTAAAAGATTGGTTTAAATTATTAAATTAAGTACTTTTTGCAGAGAAAATAGAGATTTCCTGGAATATACAGCCACAGGGAGTTAGTGATGCAGATAGTGATGTTTTTATCAAAGTCTGAGGAAAAGATTACACATATCCATGGACATCAGGTCTGCAAAAACACATGAAAATGATTAGACAGCATTACATTCTCAAATATCCCCGATAAAACAGTTATGGATGCTAGAAGAGAATGACAGGAAGAAAAAGCCTTCTCTTGTTGGAGATAAATGGGTTAAGTGGACTGCTGGTCTGACTCTGCAGGACATTTTTTCTGTTTTTACAGGACATGTACTTTCACCCATTCTCAATATAAACACACCATGAACTTTGATTTATAACTCTTCACCCCAAAAATTTTCAGAATGAAAGCCTGTATTAGCCTTAAATACATCAAGACTTTGTCTCACCTCCTTCGCTAAACTTCAGCCCAAGCATTTCACTATAAGATGTATTTTTTGCTTTTTATCCCATGAGTATGATATCAGGGCTACTGCTCTTACCTCTGTCTCAAAGGAATTATGTTTCCCATCCTCTTGGCCTTTTTACTGTGTGTTCTGTTGACATTTGCAGTCAGTTTTCAAAAGATTTCTTTTTCCTTTCTTTTTTATAAATTCCTACTCTTTGTCCTGCCTGATGTCCATGCTTCTCAAATCCGCTGATAGACTCAGAGAGTACTTTAGAAATCAATACATAGTGGTGGCTGCAGAAACTGGCTAAGTTGTTTGTAAAACATCATCTGGGAGCAGGCATGGAAAGACAGGTCCTTTGTCAAGCACAGTCTCTTATTATTGATTGTCCTCAGACCAAAGTAAACATGTTTTAAGATGTACTAGATACAAGATAATTTCCAGCTGCGGAGAGAGGGAGAGTCCCTAAACCCTTCACATGAAAATGGGAAGGCCAGGAATTGAAGACTGGTCTGGTGGGCGCCCTGCAAGCATGCAGAAACTGGTCTTTCCAAAAATATTTCTCCCATTGCTAATGAATGCATCATTTCACTAGTTCTAAAACTGGCCTCGTGCTAATAAATGCTTGCTTACTTGGAATGCTTGTCTTTCATTCTTGCAGGCCCTAATGATTTTAATTCATTCCCTCATTTGCCCTTTTCTTCCTTCTCTTTGAATAGATATGGGAGGAGTCCCTGCATATTAATCTTGTTAAGTGGAGCTGATGGTCTGAAATCTAAACTGCTTGATTTAGCTGCCAGAGGTAAGTTTCCTCTTTATTTAATCTCCCTCTGGAGACTGATGAACTGCTCTGGAAACACAACAAGGTCATACCTTTGCAAAACAGTGAAAGCAAATTAAATGTGACCTTTTACAGATCTAGTTCATGGTTTCTTGTAATTTCTAAATCCCACCAGAAAAAAAAAAATTCTCAGAGAAGCATGTTTTGGGTATTTTGGGTTACTTTTATTTTTCTTTTTTTTGACTCAGTGAGTTGTTTTTATTACTTAATACATTCAGTCTTTCCTCTGTGGTACATATGTCACAAGTACCCGGCCACTTGTAGGCTGTAGTTGTCATCCCAGGGTAATAGGCTGCAGCTGTTTTTAATAACTTTTAATAAGTTACAGCAGAAATTGTCAATATGTTAAATCACCAACTCCTTTTGAGAGAAAACACTCGAAAAATGCAATCAACACTTACTTATTGTTACAACTAATAATTCAGTATTCACATACGCAGCACTCCATATCAACACCACTGTATTTCAGGTCTGCTTTGAAGGAAAAGAACAAATGTTTGTTACACGATCAGTTCTAGGATGGCTCATTCTTGAGAATAATTTATCCCACGGTGATGAATTGTGGATGTGTTCAGAAATTGACCATGATATCCAAGCTGAAACAATATTCTTGTATCCCTTGCCTCCCTGCCTCCCTTCAAAAAAAAAAAGCACATTTTTCAAGAAGCAAACAAGACATTACTTTGGAGTGGGATCCTGCTTCACTTACTCTGTCTATGAGCACTTCATATTAACTCAGCTTTATTGCTTCCGTTGTCTAATGGTACTGAAACACTTCTTTGTTTTGACTGATCGTAGCAGCAGGGGACAAAATTAAAAATCTTTTCTTCAGACATATATATATTTACGTGTATACTTTTATGTGTCTATCTGTATGGTCATGTATCTATACACATGACACTGTGCAAAATCCCAAAGTGGACAGGAAAAGCATAGGCACAGATGGAGAGTTGGAAGCCACTGCACAGGGGGAACTATGTAATTCCTAGTGAGTTTGTAAGACAAAAAAGCCCCTTCATCTTTCTTTTTTTGCTCTAAATGTAAATAATATGAATAACAGGAGACAACTTGCCCTGATGTTTATTCTCCCCACTAACTATAATGTTGATACTCTGCACAAAAGCATTCTCCAGTATCTAAATTTCCTGCAGATAAAAGACTCATTTTCTTCCAATTCATCCTGTTGCGAACTATATCCCTTTGTTCAAGCAGGGAAAAATGTTCTGTAAGTGCAAATGTGCATGTATTATAAGAGTTCTACGAGAAGGCTATTTTATATGTCTAGTGATACTGCCAGCTCAGTGGTTGATACAACCAAGCTTCTCATCCTTGCCAGTCTGCTGTCCCCTGGGGCTGCAGGCACAGGGGGCAGGTGAGTGTTTATTGTGTTGGCAGCTAATAGGCAGAGCCATTATGCAGCTCTCCTGGATCGTTAATGGGGAATATTATCCAAAATTGACCTTGTTTAGACATCGAGTGCCTTTGGCCTCGCTTCAAGACACTTAACATGAACAAGGATCTGATAATATGTGCTTTTAAGAGACTGTATTGCTTAAGCAATATCTCACTGCAAGAAGCTCTAGTGTGCACCAGAGCGCTCGTTCCAAAAGGTTGCATGAAGTATAACCTCATGTCATTTAGTTTGTATTTGTCAGGCTGATGAGAACTGAGGCCCAGGAATTTAGACCCTGTAAGTGCATTTTAATTTACTGCAGAAAGAGCTATTCAGCATCTCTGTTTCACATGATTGCCCAGATTTCTTAGCACATAAGCAAGTTTTACCTTTTTGGCAGACATGCTGATCTGAAATTTCAGATTATGCAAAAGTTTTGACAAAAACAGAGATGGGACCACATGAGCCCACAAAGAGGTTGCTCACTGTCTCAGGTACGTTTTGTATCTTTTTCTAGAGGCACAAATGCCTGCTGTCAACTCTATGTTCTCATGGGGCGCCATTTTTTAGACACAGGAATTACCAAGAATTCTGCTTGAACAGCTTGCTCCAGGACTGATATTTAGACATCTAAATAAAGTGGCTATTCTTAGAAGAGACTCATGACAAAAGAGAGGATGATAAAAATTCTTGTATATTGTAATTTCACCTGCCCTAACTAAACAAAGCTGTATCAGGGCTGTCAGCAACTGGGACATATTAGGCTGATAGAATTTATTATTACTTTTAAAACATAAATATGCAAACAATAGATTACAATTTCTCTATAATGTCTAATTTTCAATGGTAGCAGGAGAGATGGTGCTAAGTATGGTGAGAGCACATGCATTTAGACAATCAATGGAAAGCAGGAATCTGAATATTCTTTGTAGCTGAAGCAAAGAGGGCAGTGCAAGCTCAGGCTTCTCCTATTGGAATATTGGACTTGCCTCAGAACATAGTTACAGTATAAATCAAAAGCCTGAAAAATGTTATTCTAAGAGCCAAAATAAAAAGAAAATCTCTTAGAACTTCAGCTTACCAAAAAGAGATTCCAGATTTTTTTTAGAAATGCATATAAACATGCTCGAATTCCTCTACTCCAGGGAAATATAAAGTATGTGGTGCCTATATCCTTTCAGCAGTGTACTTCACCTGGGATAAGCTGCAAGACTTAGCTGCCCAATCACTCTTTTCTGTTTGGCATTGCCTTGTCTCTCTGTAATGTTTTGGTGTCAGTCTCAAGCAATATGGATTTATCTAACTGTACTTTTTCCATAACATGGGTTCCTTGGACTTAGCAGTTATTCTGCCTCTCACCAGGATGTGAGTGATCTGGGGTAGCATAAACTGGAGAACCTCTCTTACTCAATTTAAAAGGCCAGCATATCTCATTGCAGGAATGGTCACATCTTCCTAAAGTTAATGATTTTTTAAATAATAATTCATTCACCTTTCCAGGCTATTACAACTACAGTTCATAAACTACAGTAAAGAGCTAATTCCCATTTCTCTAACCACTGCAAGATGGTCAGGATCTAAGTAATAAGAAAAATATTGGGCAGAAGAAATGTCCATCATGCCTGGCACACAAAGAGCTAAAGGCAGATAAATTGTTCAATCAAAAGACTGTGGCAAAACTGATAATTGAAAGTGGGCTTTTTAAATCCCAGGCTTGTGCCTTAAACAAAATTGCCTCCTTCTTCCAAAACATCAGTGCTTCATTTTGGTTTTATCTCAGGATTTTATATCAGAAACATGAAGCAGCTTTCATACACTCATACTGAAAATAAATTTGCCACACAGCAAGATCAAGTTTTTTAACCCCATTGTTACAGTGTTTATTTCTTCCATCATAAAGTCTTTTAAAAAATAATTAAACTGCCTGATTATGTCACTCATCAATTAAACACTTACTAATGGCCTCTCCAGTGCCCCTCTACTCATGTGCTGTGCTAAAGTACATATAAGAGAGATATGACACAATGCTGCATACAGACCCAGCAAAGAGCCATTACTCTTGACTCTGCCTGGCATTTAGAAAGGAGTGAAAAAAGGGGGAAATTGTGACTTATTAACTCAACTGTATTTACAACATCACGAGGTCTAGTAGATGAAGAATTGCAGTCATTACCTAGGAACCTAACAGCCCATGAAACCAAGAGCCAAGGTTAAACACACTGTCTAAACAACAGGGTTTTATTGTCTAGTACATCAGATTTGCTCAAAGAATAGGAATACAGTTTATGTGAATTATGTGTTCATCAAAAGGCAGTTTCTAGCAGAGCATGGGGTGCACAACTCCCAGTGCAACCCATATGGATAAACATCTACTCTGCCTTTAGGGGACAATTTAAATGTCTGCTGAAACATACACTCAGGCACTGGGGAGACTAAATTATTCCAATTCATTTCACATGTTCTACCAATAGCAATTTTATTTCATTAAGAGTGTGGACAGGCCCTAGAGATCTGAAATGAACTTCAGTTATAGCTCAAGGTGTTCTTCAAAACTTGCACATAAAAGGGGACACAAAAAAGAGAGAAATTAAGTACAAGGCAGGAATAAGGTTAAAGAAAGAAACAATGCTTTTGACAACAAAAATACCTACATCAGACAGAATTTTTGCAGAATGCTAGAAAATTGTTACATGCCTATAATATACATGCTAGAGAAAGGATCAAGGGGCCATTGTGCAAGGTACCACACAGTTTTTTAATAGCCAATTCCTCCCTGTAGCGTTTTTCTCTTCATTTGTTTGCTTTCTCTCTTTCCATCTATACCCTAGTCTCTGAGGGCCAGACTTCCATCTGTCTGATGCTCTGCCCTTGATGGGACTCCTCAGGATAACATACTTTTAAATACAAGTTAGTTTGGGATAAGGAGGTGAAGCCAGGTAACGTGTAGCCTGCTGCACAGTGAGTCAGGAAAAGGCTCATGTCCTTGGCTTAGCTGAAAGCTCCAGGCTGCCTGGCCAGCCTGATCCCTCTGCACAAGGCTGAATTTCACCCTGAGAACTCGGGTAGCAGGGTACACCACTGCTAGGACATGGGGCTGGTCCATCTGTTTGCATTTCTACCTGAAATGTCTGAAATTTATCATCAGTTGGAAAAAACCAGTGCTACGATTTCATTACTTCCATGTAATGAAAACATACACCTAAGCTTAAAAGGAGGAGACAAACCAATATTCAGCTGAACCCTGAATCTGCAAGGCTTGCAGGTCAAGATGAGAGGTCTTGTGAAATATATTTGTGGCTGGTCATTCTCTAGCATCGGTTCCCTGTGACTGCCACTGCATTTTCAATGTGGTTTTGTCTGCTTCCCATTGGAGAAAAAATAAATCTGTGCCAATGCAGAAGAATTACCATGGATAATTATTTCTGTGAGTGACATGATTTAAATAACACCTTAAAAGTAGCTAGAGAAGCAGGAAGCCTCTTAGTTTTTGACATGGCAACAGAAATTTAGATACTTTTAATGTAGCAGAAATAGCTGACGAAACTCAAATTACCATGACAGATCTCAACTGTCTGATCCAGTAGGCTAATGCCAACTTACAGCAGTTTAAAAATTGGGCCAATGATATATGAACAGAATATAGCTGCTTTTTGCAAACGAGAATATATTTCTATATCTACTTAGTGACCATACTTACTTTAATATAAAAAAACAAAGCCCTTTCATATAAGGCTTTTCTTATAGGAAAACCCGTGACTTTCTAAGAAGCCAGTGTAATGATTGCTCTTCTTGAAATCATGAAAAAAGATTTGATGTGTTGATTCCCCACAAGAAAAAAATCACACACTTAAATTGAACGAGTCCAGTCCAGATCTCGTGATTCTGAGGATTTCTCTCTCCACAGAGGTCATGAATTGTGAAATTCCTCACATGCATACCTATGCTTGACAGGAGAGTAGCCTGATCTGCCCAGCCAGTGTTGTTAAAGAGCATCATCTGACACAACAGTGTTCGTGTAAAATAATAGGCTCAGAAAGAAATAGAGAGGAATTTAAGCAAACGATATCGTTATAAGCAACTAGCGATTATCTTCAAGCATTTCAAAGCAAATGAATCACTCTCTTGTGACTTCCCTTTCAAAAATGCAAGCAAATTGTCATGGTTATTGTGGTTGTTTCTGTAATTGATCTAGTTAAGAATGTACAGGGGAATGTATATATGGATTTAAATCAGCAGCTAAGGAGGTCTGATTAACCTACTGGATTTATTGAAGCAATTTGGAAGGCTGAAGGCAGCAAGTTTGCCAAGAGTGTGCCACAATACAGAGTTGCTTTGCCTCTTGTTCTTCTTGTAAAGGGCCAGAGCTGACACAAACACCCAAATGCACTCAACACCAAGGCAATGGAAAAGGAGCTGATTGCTAATAAAGGAGTCCCACAGCAAAGTTCTACCTGCCTTTCTGCAGTGGGACNTAAGCTGATTGCTAATAAAGGAGTTAATGCTTCAGCCCTCCCCACAGCAAAGTGCTACCTGCCTTTCTGCAGTGGGACCTCTTCCAAAGGGGCACAAGGATGGTGGGCACTGAGGAAAACAGGTTCTGTTCTGTATGTTCACAGCCTGGCTTTCTACCTCCATAACCGGGATCTGAAAACTGCACTTGGGACTCAGAACCAAGAGCCTTGTAATTTCATATTTTCCAGAAAAGGCTCTAAGAATACCTGGAACAGGAACTGGTTTGGGTGCAATTTGCCACATTTATATTTTTTCTCCTGTTTCTACTTAACAGAACTGTAAATAAAGGACTGGGTATCTAAGTCCCTGACCTAATCAGGCTCAACCTCATTATTCCAGGCCCAAGTTTTTTGTTATGTGGAAAAGCGTTGGTTTCTTCATTGCAAAGTTTTCCAACATTTTCCTGTGTGAAAAGTCTCCTCTTAATGCAGCGGTACAGGAAAAGCCAGGTTCTCAGGAATCCTACTGTCTATTTTCCTCCCTAGTTCACACAGAGGTTTCAAGATATCTAACTTATTTGTCACCTCCTTTTCATAGTAAAAAAAGCCCACACTTTGAATTTCTTTCTAGAAACAGTTTTCCATTGCCCCAGTTGTCTTCCTCATCAGTCTTTGTGCCTGTGTTAGTCTGAATTCAGAGGTATTACTAACGTCCATATGTTCATTGTAATATTCCCATTCTATGCTTCATTTCATTAGTTATGTGTCTTGCAACTCAGCAAACTTCTGTTCAATGGTGCACAAGCCTCTTTAGTAAGGCTCAGTAAAACTTACTTTCCTATGATAATTTTATTAATTCTTGGTTTAGTCACCTGCATATCATCTTGTGTTCATCAACTCTAAAGTTTTACCCACAGAATGCTGAAGTTTCTCTTGTGCCCTCAGAGGCTGAAGAACAAAGGAGGGGAGTTGTCTCATCTGCTTAAAGAAAATTCAGATGCCTAAAGGACAGTTCAAAATGTCAGAGTTTAATATTCATGTCTCTTCCATGCAGGCAAGAAAGAAAAGTAAATTCTCACCTCGTGGTTGTTAAGGGCAGACCAATAAAATGTCTTAAGCATAATTATTTGCCAACCTGAATAATTTTATCAGATGCATAATGTTCTCTTTGATTCCCTTCTTCCAAATTAACATATATTTTAAATAAAGAAATTAATATTAAAATAATTCTATTTTTTGGTGGTGGTTCTTAACCTTAAATTTTGTTTTAATTTTCTGTTGCTCGTGGTTGATTCCCTGTTGCAACTTAGTTTCAGAGAACCCAGTGAAAAGTTCTTGGATGCCCTAAATAAAGTATTGCCAGTTATTTTCCCTTTTCAAAAGGGATGATTGCAGAACCACAGAATTAAAGAATGGTTTGGATTGCAGGGGGACTTAAAAATCATCTATTTCCAACCCCTCTGACACGGGCAGGGACACCTCCCACCAGATCAACCTTCAGCTTTCGGGGATGGGGCATCCACAACTTCCCTGAGCAATGTATTCCAGTGCCTCAACGCTATCACAGTAAATAATTTACTCCTGATAGCTGAGCTAAATCTACCCTTTTTCAGTTTAAAGTGCTACCCCTACATGCCCTTGTCCAGAGTCCCTCTCCAGCTTCCCTGTAGGCCCACTTTAGGAGCCAGGAGGCCGCTCTAAGTTCTCCCCAGATGGTTACATTCAAACAATCTGGAATTTTGAAAGCTTAGCCATGCCTTCAGATAACATTAGCGAAACCAGTTGATTTGAGAGTGACACAGTGATGCTTTTAGGTAAAAATGGTTGTTTTGTGCTTTGGTAGGGAGGTTTGCTTTTACTGTGCTTCTAATTTAGTCAGGCAGAACGAACAAGAGTATTTCCAATGAGCAGTGCCACAATTCAGCGTGTGTGGGATTCGAGGGGACAGGAGACAAGCACAAGCTGCAGAAGGGAAAATTCCAGATGGAATTACATTGCTGTTTGTGCACCCAGGTAGCTGCTATGGTGTGCTGAACCAGGTCTCCAACACAGTCATTTCAACAGCCAGGCCGTGGCATGAGAGTGAGCCTGCGAGGACAAACTGAGTTATTCCACAACAGGGCAAAGACTGCTTGAAAGCTGCTGGGAGCTGCAGGAGACTCAATGTAAACAGCACAGAAATCTGTTTGTAGAAGGCTCAAGGGCAGTTTTTGAAAAAAGCCAGGGGTAGAATTTTATCTTATTTTCCTTATCGCTTTAAATGAATGGCTTATTCTATTAGCCCAATTCTAACTCTGTATTTCTGATCAGTAAACCTGAAAGTCTCTCACTGTTTTTTAAGTGTGGCTATCCATGATGTGTATAACTTGGTGAGTAGAATGTACATTTTGTTGGTTTAGGATTGTTAGCTGTCATTTCCTTTAGGATTTGCCAGGAGATAACTTAATATCATAGAGAGAGTTTTATGTTTTATCACAGCCCCAAACACTCAGGTAGCAGGTACCCCAAGACTCAGAGCACATCCATGTTCAAAGTCTTCAGTTCTACTCTGAGAGTAACTAGGAATCAAAGGTTCTGTGCACTTAATACATTAGATGGCCATAAACCCAGGGAATTAAACTCTTGTGTGACTTCTTAATGGCACCTTTATTCCACCAAAGGAAGAATTAATAATTTCGAGTTATTTAATGTAGTTTTTTCTGGTAATAATTCCAGTACATTAAATGATACGAAACATAAACCAGTCCCGTTATATTACAGGAGCAGACAATTTATACAACAGCTGGGAATGAGATCAAAGCAGTTTTTTCTATCTGACCAACTAAGTCACAGGACACACACACATTATGCTGGCTGCTGTGCATAGAACAGCAGTACAAACAGAAAAAAAGAAGTTTACAATGCACATGTTTTGGGAGGGCTTGTGCTTGTATTGCTGCACAGGCATGTTTGTTCACTGTCGACTGAAGGAGTGGAAAGGCTGACAAAGCTGCTTTGCAATTTGCACTAGAGCACCACTGCAACTAAGTACCTAGAGAGTCAGAGGATGTGAGTGGTGATGTTCCCACATTCACTGCTCTAGAGCAGAAAATGCCTGAGGCTACAGATTGGGCAGTGCTCTCCAATGCCAGTGAAGAAGGACCTATGAAAATTACTGTTTTCAGCTTCTTGGTTTGGAATGCTCACACTGGACATTTTGGATTCTTATGTTCTGCATATTTCAAAAGCCAATCTGCCATGTAAAACTTCTGATTCTCTCAGGAGCCTTGTTCAAAATTAAAAGGAGACTATAAAGAAAGTTCAAGTCCAAGCAGTTGCAATTTCCTTTCTTTTAGTGTAGACCAAGAAGTGTAGTTGTAGTTATTAATAAAACAAGTAGCATTTGGAGAACTTTTCTTACATGTACTCCCTATTCTTTTAATGGGAGTGCCAGCAAAGGAGAGAGGGCATCGAGAGGTGTAAAGGGGATAGAATTAATCCCAAATTTTCCAAACAAAAAAACTGTCAACAGCTAATTGCTTCACATTACAGCACTGAAAGACAGGTGGGCAAGACTATTGTCATTGCCTGGCTGCAAAGTAGAATTCAGGGTTTATTACATTTCTCTTGAGACACAGAGAGAAACAGAGAAAGGAATTCTTGTCTTATATCTCTGTACTGTCTTGTGAGCCCATGCTTAGCATGAAATAAGAAAGAAAAAGGCACTGAAATTAAATTTGTTTGAGTTGGCAAGCTCTTAAGAAGCAAACTCTTGGGGAGGCAGGGAGAAGGCGGCTGCAGGGACAAAAGACTGAGTTTCATTAACAGTTACACCTACAACAGTTCAAAAATAATTACCATGCAAAATGCATATTTGTTAGAAGCAATTATTTAATAGTCTTGTAACAAAATTTGCTACTTAATTGGGAATATTGACAGGTAAAATAGTGAGTAAATATTTCAGCAGCGTGACCCTGTACACATATGACCTCTTCTTAAACACTTCCCAGATTTCTCTAAAACACAGAGTGGTTATAAGCTAATTTAACACCTCTTGCTCAAGTTCATATCTGGTCATAAGATGCCAACATCCAAACCCAGCTACGTGTTTCTGCTTCTGCATGTCCTAGATCCTTTAGCTGGGTTGGCAATGCTGATCCCACAGTGGACACCAGGACTGCTCCTCCTCCCCTGCTGCAGTAGCTTCTGCTCCGTGTGAGCTCAGGAAAGGAGAGAGGCTATGCTGGGAGACGATGGGACATTTGTCAGCCAACCTCATTCAGAATTCATGGCATGGACATGATGAACATCAGAAACCAGGAAAAGGCACCAGTGGAAGAGTGAGAAAAGACCACACGGGGAAAAAAATTTACTACAAACAGAAACTATACTAAAATACATAGAATTTTTAAGAGGTGCATAACTACAGCATATGAGCACTTTAATTGAAATATTGTTTTATACTAAAAGCATATTTAATCCCTTCTTTAGAATCACAGACTTTGAAATAAATGGGTGCTTTTATTATCAAGTTCCCTTCATGTTATAGCAAATTAACATTCAGTTTAATTACCCATAACATATTCCACTTAAAAGAAAACGGCATCCGTTTTGCCTAGCACAGCAAATCATAAGTTCTCATAGAAATGGACTGCTTAATGCAGAGAGAATTCATAATTTTCTAACAGTGAAACCAGTTATCCATGGTAGTAATACAAGAATATTTCTGGCAGTATTGGAGCAGATTAAACGGACCAGATTAAATACACCTGATTCTAGCAATTTCTGTGAAGCACTGAAGCACTGAAGATAGAAGACTAGCCCCATTCCTAATCCTCCCACCACAGGGGAAAATCATGCTCATCTGTTTCCCTTCTTTCTGCTCACTGAATATTTAGGATGTCTACAGTGATTCTACTCCACTTAATTCTTGACTTCAGTTAATTATAAGGCTCTAGTCATCAAATCTTAATATGCTCAAGACAAAATTAAAGTGTGGACAGTGTCTCTGCAGAATGCCTTTTCTGCAGGTTTCCCTTTGGAAATAGAGGGGTTTAAAATCCTAATATTAAAAGCCCTTCCCAGATTGTAAAGGCGGCAAAAAAAAAGCCCCAACAATAAAATCCCCCAGAGATTGAAATAAAAATTATTGTGGGGAATCTAGTAAAAATCAATTTTAAAAAAAGGATAAAGTAGAGCACCATGGATCCCTGAAAGTATTTTGTATAAAGACTTGAACATACTGAGGAAGGAAAGCAGATATCACAGAGATCCTGACCCAACAAACCTCTCCCTGTGAATTCGATGAAGAGGCCACTTATTTGTTGTCCCAGAGTGAAAAGAAGAAGGAAGATGTTGGGAAGTGCTGTTGCTAGGCTCTCTGTTGGAAACAAAACATTTCTGTCAAACATGCAAGCGACCTCAGGTTTACATAGAAGTGTCTGAATTACTTTTGTCTGACTTCAAAATGTTTCGGTGTCAGAAAAGAGCACGTTACTAAAATTTTAAACAGAAAATGTAAATAGAAATTAAAAGAGCTTTTACTTTAAAATAAATCAAAAAGTTTTCAATTAAAACTGGAATTTAGTTCTTCATTGTTTCTTCTGCAGCTAATCATTAAATTCCCAGAATATTTTGCAAGTACTTCCAGGAAATAATTTATTTAGATTGAATAGGTTGGGGAGTTACTGGTATGAAATTTATGAAGATGCTTATGGCTTCTTTCTTTGAATTAGTATGGATAAATACACTCCAAGTGACATAAAAATGTTCTCAGGTTTCTCCTGAGACAGGTGAGCTCACGTAGCAAGTAACAGAAATTTCATTTATATTTGTTTGCACTTATGAACAGTTCCATGCTTAGGCTCAGGCTTCTGTTGCTGTAGTCCTTCATGTATCTCCCAGTGTGATCATGTATCTCCTGATTCCTGTGCACTCATCTGCTGTATCCTGCTAACATAGTCCATGTTTGATATGGTTGACTCTCTATCAATATTAATTCTTTGTTGTATACTATGCTGCATGATAATAGTTATTATATTCTCCAAGACCCCAGATATTTGCATTCCCTGTTCTTCTATTATACTAAAAAATAATATAGTTCATTAAGATATTTTAAATATTAATACTAGTATTAATACAATTAAAAAAATGAAAATTTATATCCACTTTGGAATTGATTTCTTTGGAAAAAAAATCAGTTTGTTTTTTCTCTGGAGCTTGTTGTTCATCTACAGTGAAGTGCCAAAATGCAGTCTTCTTATTCTTCTCTCTAGAGACTGAAAAACAAAGCAAGACTCAATTATTTGAACCACACTGAACAATCATGCTGAGCTCTACCAGGACAAAATTATGTTGTGGTTATAGGAATTCTGAGCCAGGCCTACAGTACATATTTAGTTGCTCCCTGTGGACAGACAAGGGTGGTTCAAAAGTGCTGATTTTGTTATATCAGTCAAAACAGAGTCCTCACATGAAGAGTTACACAAACACCAGTAAGGTGTCAAGGGTTGCCCACACCAACCTCTTCTTAACCCTCTTCTTCCTCTTCATCATATACAACAGTTAAGCAGAGACAGTTAAAGTGAGGGGAAAATATTGGAGTGTGGGAGGGCTTTTCAACACATTTAAATTTTAAATAAATCTTATTGAAAGCTTGAGTTTCAAGCAGATCTATGTCAAAGCAGGCACTAATTATTAAATATATACCATGTCTTTGATGGTCATCTGTATGTGATGTGATCTGTGTAAATCTGTATCTTTGATGGAGCTCTGTATGTATGACCTGTTTTTTTCTGGGTTATGTTCAAAAGTGAGGAGATCAGCGACTAGAGGAAATTCCAGAACAGTCAGATCAAATATAAAAAAATATCTAAGATATATAGAATCAAATAATACTTTCTTGGTTTTCCTACTGTCAAGCAAGTAGCGTCCAAACACAAATGTCTAAAAGGGGACACAGATTTGGAGACATGAGAGTTATAACTGGTTCTAAACTTCCCACATCTACTGCCTATAAATATGTTCTCCAAAATTATGTGTAGGAAGTAAGCATTTTTACTACCATGTGAAGGACAAGAGGTGTCCTTTCTCACCATAAAGGAATGCTGGAAGAACTCTGCTTAATGCTCTACTGCACAACAATTAAAATTGTTGCACTTTATGCTTTTCAGAAAGATCAAATTCAAGCCTGGTTGTAAAAGGAAGAAGAATTGGATAAGTTCACTAAAAATCTCATTTTATATTCTTTTAAATGGCATAAAATCTTGCATCCTGCACATTTAAATCTAAATGTTAGTGGAGGTGCACTGAAAACATTCCCTCAGAAATTATCATCTATAACGCACCATTTAAGCAATTCCAAAATATTGTATTAGACCATTTTAAACCTCTTTGTAGAATAATAGGAAGATTCAAATAGCTGTCCCTGAAGTAAATATAAATCACAGCTTGACTAATCATAAACACCTATTGATATAAAAAAAACCTATTTTCTTTCTAAGGGAACCTTCTAATCAGTGCTGGGGTTTTTTTTCAAATCCTGCACTGGGAGAAGTGCTGGTGGCTTTATCTTTCATTCAAAGCTGAGTGGAATCTAAAGGTTAGCTTGATCATCCAGGCTTTAAGGGGGCTTCTATTTTCCAAACATTTAGTTCAGACAAAGACCATGCTTTCCCTGATTCACAACAGCTGACATGTTTTATTCTAAAGGCACTTCACGTTGATAAGGTGACCTTCCAAACAGACACTTGAAATCTGTGTAGGTGGACTTGCCACCTGGAGAATTTTGTTTGCTGGGGTTTCTCGTTTTCCAGAACAAGAATGTGTCTTCTCCCTCTGCTTTTATTTTCTGCTTTGTGACTTGATCCCTTGCTAACAACTGGATGAAACAGCCCCTGCCCAGTTACACGTGCGTGTTTATGTCACTGCCAGTGCTGATGTGTGTGTGTGTGTGCACAGACAGGGGAAGATGGAAGAGAAAACAGTGAGGAGCTAAAACCAGGGTATAATGTTATAAAACATTTACAGCTAAATACTCAACAGTTTCAAACAACTGCTTCCACCAAGAAGAGCTTCTCTTCTCCTACCTGAAATGTGATGGATTGATTTAAGCCCATGATTTCCTCACAAGGTAGTATTTACTGCCTTTCACAGAAAACAGGGTAATTTGAGCTAATGGAATCATCTTATTTCTAACAGTCTTATGCATAAGAAAGGAGAACTAGTTAAGAAAATCTCTCTTTCTATACCAGCAGCCCCCATGCCTTCAGCTGAGAATTACTAATTTGCACATCAGTATTGACTTTGAAAGTCAGTTCACTACCAGATTTATTACAGGATGTAATCAAACTCTCACTCAGCTCCACGTTCCTCTGGTGGCACGACATAATCCATTTTCTGTGTGTTAGCACCAGGGTAAGATCTTTCTAGTGTTGAAATGTCAACTGTGCAGCCTGACACATGTTTTGATTGAGTTCGGACGTCCTGTTGGGCCGCCGGAGAAAACTGCTTTTAAAGCGGTGCTTATGGAGAGCCTTTGGTACATTTATCTTTGCAACTGTTCCTTTGTTCTGCTCACACAGCATGCTGCAAAGCGAATTTATTTCTTTCAGTTCATAAAATATAGCCAGCCAAGCATGTTTTCTATGTAAAATTTAAAAATAAAATCCATAATTAGATAAGAATCAAATTAAAACCTGACAAAGGATGTTCTGAGGTACATTCCATTAGACACCACAAAGGAGCAGAACAGCAGGACAGATCAGAAAAAGATAAAACATAAAGGGACTTGGGAAGAGTAACTGAAAAGGGAGAGCTGATTATGAGATGAGACAACAAATTGCAATGGAATTGAAAGACGAGGATTTAAGAAGACATAAAAAGGAAAAGGAAAGATTGAAAGGAGACTGGTATTGTTCAAGATACAAAGCTATAAAAAAAGGTGGGGAGAAATTTTTTGAGTCCTTGCAGTACAGTTCTGGCCATCTGATTTCCTAAAAAGACAAAAAAAGGTGGAGGGGGTGATTCACTTGTTAAATCTAAACCACTGATATGCCTCACTTTGTAAGAGTAACTGATGGCTGAGAATTAAGGACAAATATTTAATGTTATACATTGCATATTGTTGCAGTGCAATTTTTCATTAGGAATTTTAACTTGCGTATTTATCTTATTCTGGATTGGGATGCAATCAATCTTCCTTTTCCTTTCTCATATAGAGACCATTCAATTATAAAATAATCAGCAACAGGGGTTCTATCATAGCAAAAACATCAAAAAGGATTTCGAACAACGCAACTTTCCACTCTGTATACCAAAAGATTTTGTACCATATTCAAAGGAGATGCAGAAGGAATTTGTGGCAGAATTGCACATTCTACCTGGCATATAAAAACTGGGACAAAGTTTGTCAGGGTCTCTTTCACAAGCCTGTCAGAGTCTCAATTAGATTTGGACAGACCTTGGGAATGTTAGCATCCACACTAAGTGGACTACACAGTACTCTTCTTTTTGCTCTTTCTTAGTATACCTGTATTGTCTTTACAGTAATTTAGTGGCTTTCAATTAAATCTTCTTACTAAATACATAGAACCCTGTGAATGCTGCAGCAGGTTAGACTGCAGGTTTCTGTGGTCATTGAAACATGGACACAATAGCCCACGCTTCCAAAACAGAGCTAATGTTAAACATGATAATCTCTGCTGTCACAAGAGGTGCATTGGTAGCTCTCTTACCTTGGATCCTCTTAGCATAAACAACATCTATCCTTGTGGTACAGGAAGAGAATTTCATCTTCTTTTGCAATGAAGTCCTTCATTGTACACCTAGGCATAGTGATTTTCATTCTCAGATTGGTATCTAGCCTCCTGCAGGGAGACAGAATTTAACAAAATGTGTCACTGAGTCTGGTAACACAGACTGGAAGCTCAAATATTTATGATTAACACCTCTTGTTTGAATGCTTAGATGTATTAACTTACTCCAAAGTACTCCAAGAATGAAGAGATATTCATAAATTTGTAATCCATTCCAAGGATTCTTCCTGTTATTCAAACAATCATTTCCATTTGTAGTGGTTACAGGCAACTGAATCAAAGGATCATAAAGTGGTTGGTGTTGGACAGGACCTTAAAGCTCATCTTGTTCCAACACCCCTGCCATGGGCAAGGACACCTTCCACTAGACCAGGTTGTTCAGAGCCTGATCCAAACTGAACCATACTAACTCTCTTTAATAAGTCTAAAAGTTATCCTGAGTGTGAAGGACTATTTCATTAGAGTCCTACAGCACAAGCCAGTGGCGTCAGAAACACTGCTCAGCAAAGGAGGCTGTGAAGGAACACTGCCACTTCCTCCTGTTTTCTTACGATTATGCAGTGAAAATGAACTTTTAGTTCTCTGTAGGTGTATTGACAGAACTTGTTTTGGTTTTAAGTAAACAAGCGGGATCCCCAGACATACTAGGATAAGAGTATTTGGTTATATTTTAATAAATTAAGGGTTTCTTTCTATTTTTTGAGTAGTCAAATAAGAGTAAAACTGGCGGCTTGGAAAAAATGCTAATGCATAACAAAATTTGGGCTATATCCCGAGTGACTAAATCCTATCTAATTAATGCTAGTATAAATCCAGAGGAATTCTATGGAAATAAAATTACTTACACTTCCTTTCTTTGGCCTAATGGACTGCAACATTCAGTCCACATTGTTTAATGTAATAGAATTTACTTTTGATATGCAAAATATTTCAACTGCCAGAACTCTCACGCAAGAAGAAAGGAAGAATCTGAGTAGCTGCCAACATGAACTCTGAATGCAGAACATTTTCATCTCATAGTCTCAACAAACACTTCTTCCATTAACTTTACTCCTCACTAAGAATAAATCTCCCTCAGAGTTTCATCAGATCAGAAAAATCCCTTAATTTGGAGGAAACCTAATGGTATTTAATGGGAAGCTAGAACTATTTCTGTCATCATATACTTTTTGCAAATGTTAGAAAAGAGACAGGTGAAAATATTTTGAATTTTAACATTGATTGTTCCTGTCTGATGAAGCATGAGCTTACTTCATGAGCAGGACATTTCTGCATGATTCATGACATAAAAAAATAACACAAGTTTAAAAGACATTATGCCAGTAGCAAAAAAATAAAGAAAAAAAATCAATACTTGAAACCATATACATGTGACAGAACTCATAATATTGTAATTTTTCCCATACAAAATAACAAAAAAATCACAGTAATTCAAATATGCATAAAGATTTCACTATGCTATTTTTAAAATTCACATAAACAACACTTAAACCTAAAAGATAATGAATCCAATCCCTCAGGCTTGCGTATATATTCAAACTAACTTCTATGTTCTACAGCCAAGTTTGGTATTTTATAATTTTAATGATTCAATCATGTGTAATGAAGTAATTTGCTACAACATCTCACTGAATTCCTTGCTCATACATGTCTGCTGTTGCCCTCTTCTTGCCCTCAAAGAATTTTTAATACGGATTAGGAAAACAAATAAAAATACACACCCAAAATAAACTAGGAGAAGTTATTTCCTTGTCATTGTGTCCCAGCATCGCCATCATCCACCCCTTACAGAAGCCCAGAGATGTGCATGGAACTTTGCAGCAGCTCCCTTGCTCCAGACCAACGATCAGAGTGGTGTTTCCAGCTGGAAGGGCCAGTGTTAAACTGCAGTGATGTGAAATCTTGCTCACGAGACTCTTAGAAGCTCGAGGTTTCCAAGGGAGCTTGACAGGGAAATTGCCTTCACAGAGCCAGAGCTCCTGCAGGAGATAACAAACGGAGCAAGGCTTTAGAGGTAGGGAAGCATGTGAGTGAAGGTAAAAAAACTACATGACTGCTTGGATAAACCATATTCCACTATACAAACATACATTAACTCTGCTAGATGTTAATAAAGATGGATAAGTATATTCTGTGGAATTCTGAAAGGTTTTTTTCCCCCCAAAAATTATTCTTCCATTGGTCAATAGGATCTGTTCTTTTCATGCTGGTCCTCTAGCTAAGATACCTGTGCAAACCTAGCAACTAAGACTTTAAAATAACACCTGACTGCTCCACAACTCAGAAAAACATAATGAGTTCCCATTAATGAGAACTTTATAGGAAAAAGTATACACACTAAAGAAAGGGAGCTGAATAGGTTTCATGACAGAAAAGGTGAGAAAATTGATAACACCATGAAGCACTTAAATACCCAATTAATGAAATTAACATCCCCTCAGAAAACACTCCTTTGTCATGTGAATGATGAGCAGTCTCTTCACATCTATTTTGCTGAAAATAAATTGGTTTTTTGAGGCTCGAAGGTCTAGAAATTTACTATAAACAATGATCACCACCACTCTGATTACTTCCCTGAACATTAACTATAAGAATTAAACTTGCAGCTAGTAACATGCTCAAGCAAGTGCCCAAAGTAGATTCTTAAGCAAAATACATGGCTGCAGACATGCCAAATGACTAATTATAGACAGAGAGGTGACCACCCAGAAAAACATTTTTTTTCCCAAAGAAATAGAAATTAATAAATGATCACAACTTATTTTTATCCATCAGCACTTACCTTATGAGCAGAGCATATTTCCTTCAGTTGCAAGTCTGATCTATCGTGTCATTAGAGCATCAAAAACAAAGAGTGTCTTAGTAGTAGATGCAGTCATGATCTGAATGAGGATACAGGTGTGGAAGAAGAAGAAAGGATTATTGATTATTTGGTAATTGATACCCAGATGCCAGGTGAAGACACCTGGGCACCCTGTGCACGCTTTGTTCTTAGACAAGAGTTCACTGGTTTTGGAGCCTTATTTGGCTCTCTCCTCCACAGTGCAGAAAGGATTAGTGGGTCCTCCTTTTATGAAATACACAAGACTAATCCAAAACTTAGGACTCCTGATTCTACTAGCCACTGCACAAATACAGAGCTAGGGACAGCCTCTGTGCTAAAGAGATTACTATTGAAAAATAGATTAAATAAAGATTACTGTATCCTTCTTATGTAAAAAAGGTGGAGGAGCTCAGTTCCAGGGAGTGAGTTCTACTAGTCACAAAAAAAGGGAATAGAGGAACACAGATTCAACCCTAGATGCATTGAATATTGCTCTCATCATTAGAATTGTTAATATTTTTCATGATGCTTGTGGAGTCTATGCATTCATGAGCCTTCCTCTCACTATAGCATCTTCACTGCCAGGGACTCACAATTCAATTTTATGCAGAAACCTGCAGAAAATAATGCCTTGTGTGTAAAACAAGAAACCACTGAAAGCTTAAAAAAAACCTCTTCTACTCTCCAGATATATTTTTCATACATTACCCGGTCACACATGGCATTTCTGCACGAAAGGTACACCAAGGAAAGGCAGGTCAAGGATAGGAACTGCAATGGTGAAAATGGACTGGAAGCAAAACTGAAGAATTTGTTACAAAGCTACAGCCTTGGCTCTGAGGGATTCTATGGACTTGGGAGCTTACATGTCTGAAAAATGAGTGAATAAAAATTCTAAATCTCACAGATCATCCATAAAAACATGCCCAGCCTTTACCAGGCAATCTAAGCCCTGATAAAAACCCAGTAAGTGTAAGATCTTCAGCTGAGTCCAGGTGAATAAATACACTAGCACGCAGTCAAGAATTTTGACTCTGTCTAAAGACAAAGATCTTAAAAAAGACACTTTTGCAAGAAAAGAAATCCCTTCCTCTCTAGCACCAGTGCTGCCTACATCAGAAGAAAATGAAGTGGAAAAGAGCATTCAGGCCACTGCAAACCTGCACACTGGCAGTGAAGGCACCAATGTGTCATCGTCTAGCTCAGCAGGGATAAATTCATCCAACTTACTCCGTGATGATAAAAAATTTGGAGGCTGCAGATGCTAAAAAGCAGAGTTATGGTGCTGTCAGAGCAGAGAAGTAAACATTTAAATCATCTGAATGCTAAAAGGAAAGTGACACAGCAGCGTCCTGGTTGTAACATGCGACACTCGGCGCCGTGAGCAGCCTTGCATCTGCCCGTGCCTGTGTGCATGATGTGATCAGGAGTGGGACATCCACAGGGAGGTGAGCCAGCACCACAGCACGACTGGATCATGGAAGGAAAAAGGGAAGTGGAGAAGGAATAACAGCTTTCACATTCAAATACCTGTGATTTTCTCAGCACCCGTGTGGGGCAAGGAAAAGACAATGTGAGTCTCGGAAGGTGAGACTGCTTTTGCCTTGGGAGGCCAGGAGCCTCACAGTGCGAAAATGGACACTCTGCTGCTATCAGAGCACATCTCTGGAGAGAAGGGAAGCAGAATACAAAATGCTCTGTACCCTGACTGCAAAACGGAGGATTTTATTAAAGCTCTTAGTAATCTGTAAAAGAAATACAATGATGCAGAGAGGCCTCTTTCAATTCAGGAAGAAGGAAGGAAATACAGCACTTAAGAGAATGTGGGTTATCAGTTCCACCACTACTAAAGAGGCAATTTTGAGGCAATTTTGCTTCTGCAGGTTGGCTAATGTGTTTGGTGTTTTCTTATATCGAAGAAGAATAAACACACATCCCAAAGAGCAGACTAGGTGGAGATAGGCAGAAGAACTCTCAAGTACTGACAGTTTCAAGAAATTACGTGGGAGTTCCCCTAATGCCCACTCCAATGTAAAATTTTTCCTGCAACTGGTGAGCAATATATTTTTAACATTTCTTCCACAAGTCTATAAGCTCAATTTAGACAAGACACAGCTGTACTGCTGTGAATTATAATGTTGTGCTTATCCACTTGAATTAACAGCAACACCCCTCAAACGCATCTTGCATTTCACACAGCTTCAACAGCAACAAAGCAAATAAACTATACGACACTTAGGAAGACCACTGCTGATTTCAGCCAATGCATAAGAAAAAACATGTGCCCACTACCCAATTTCTCCTTGAGAACATGGAGAATAAACACAATGAAGCCAAAAAAGCCCAATTGCATCAGAAAAATACAGTTTGTTCTGTGGTTGCCTGCAAAATAAACACGTGAGGAAAAAATTATCCTGGGGAGTAATAGTAGTAAGAGTGGTCCCTTTTGTCTGGCTGTGAAGTATAGACCTTTTATCTTTGCAGAAGCATAGGAACTTACTCACTGCATTGCTCACAGTGTGTCTGTACTGTCACCATCATCACTGGCTATTCAGATGGCCAGGAGCTTCAAACTCTTCGTGTCTTCCTAAGATCTCCTCTTTGAAAATGTAGTATGGAGACAGAACAAATAAACAAGAGACTGTTCAAGTTAAACAGGAAACACCTTTGCATTTCATGGAGGAAAATCTAGATTAAAATGCTGGTGCCTGGCAGTCTAAAAAAAAGACTTAGGAGAATTTTGAGTATCTGAGCTCACGCTGTCTGTACATTTGCATAGCATATTCACTGCATGCTTAGAGATAACAGAAACCAAATCTGTTTTGTGTCTGGAGTCAAAGTGAATTACAGACTGATAGGAAATAAGCATTTTTAAAAGAAGAGAAAACATACAATCTTGTTATTCATAGATTACAAAGGCTTGTCCACAGTATCTGTAGGACAACAGAACAACAGTTTGTGGTTCAGGATTTTGCACCAGACTGTCCATACTGATACAGAGGGGAGTCACTAACCCAGGTGCAGCACGAGGTGCTTGCACTGCTCTGGTTAACCTCAAAGTACAGTGCAGCTGCTGTAGCTATGGGACCATGAATTGCCAGGTAAAAGGGAAGAACAAAACACTTTTGCTCAACAAGCAGTTGTTAGACAGAGCCATTAACACCAGTGCCTGATGCAAAGCATTTCCCACTCTCAGTAGTATTTTAAAAATAATATGTAGAACATACAAAAAGTCTGTGCAATGGGACTTCTGTAAGCCACAACGTTCAGATAGGTCTGTCTAGAGACAAGAAAAACCAAATAACTTTGTAAGCAGCATTCTTTTTCTGAGGTCTTTGCTCTCTGGTTTGCTTTCAGCCAATTCTTTGGCTTCTGCCTTACAACAAACTCTATACTCTCCCCTCTTTGTCTTTGGAAATTTCTCTCTTCAGGCGTTCAGAGACCTCAAGGTCCTTTCACTCTTAGCCCCAGAAGTTGTCTCTCCCCAGCCGGGCCCTATTCTCCTGTAGAAGGCTTCTGAGTAGCTTTGAGAAAACAACACCCAGACTGTCACTGTTCATCACAAATAATTTTAGAAACTAAATTATTCTGGCTGAGAACCAAAGGGAATGAAAGACATTTCCCATGAAATGTTGTCATTTTGGGTAGAAAACATTCCTGCATCAGAAATTCAGTTTAGCACCAGGAGGTTTGATGGACCCATTCTGACAAATTCTCATAAGGGAAAATGTCTTCAGAAGACAAAATTTCCTTTTTAAGCGAGGTTACTCATTTACTTGATATTACTAATGCTGCTTTGGAAAAACAGTATGTCCATCTTTAATGCTAACACATAGAAGGAGATTTGCATTGCACAATGAACTGCAATGTGAATACTCAAATTTTTAAGTTTCATAGCTACCTTAAAAGAAAAGTTAAATGCGACTCAACTAAACAAGTTGCAAACTATAAGCATGAAGACTGTAAATGAAAAAGGGAAAAGTATTGATTTAACCAAGTAATTATCCTACAGATTTGTACAAATTGTCCACTGCAATTGTAGAGCACAACTCAAGGCAGCTCAGTTATCATCCCAGGATCCTGAGGCATATCAGAACTTGACTCCTATTAAATAAAAGTCAGAATTTTGAGGCATACCTTCATTTTATTGACTCCAGAGCAGACACCTCTGAATCTGGGTCATTGTGAAGAAGGCAACACAGAAGTTATGATGCCAGAAGGAGGAAAGAAATTTGAATGGCCAAGCACTGATCCCTCATTGCAAAATTCTCATATCCTTCATCCAGCAACTTGTTCATGCATGAGCAGTCCAAGGGAGATGAAACTTGACACATGTGAAGGCACTATTCTTGTCTCTAGGCTGGGGACTCCTGTTCCTTTGTGCTGGTTTCAGTGGCGATAGTGTTAATTTACTTTGCATTCTCCTGCATGGTGCTAAGTTTTTTATTTGTGACCAAAGAAATGTTGATAACACACTGCTGTTTTAGCTGTTGCTGAGCAGCATTTGCCCAGCATCAAGGCATTTTCTGCTTCTAAGACTGCCCTAATAGTGAGCAGGCTGGGAGTGCACGAGAAACTGGGAGAGGACACAGAGGGAACAGCTGACCGCAATGAGCCAAGGGAATATCCCGTGCTGTATGACCTTTTGCTCAGAAATAAAAGCTGTCAGGAAGAAGGAGGAATGGGGACATCTGAAGTTATGGCATTTGTCTTCCCAAGTCACCTTTATGCATGAGGGAGTCCTACTTTTCTGCCAATTTTTCTGGCTGCCATTTGAAAGTAGTGAATTAATCCCTTATTTTGCTTTGCTTCTGTGCTCAACTTTGCTTTACCAATTAAACTGCCTCTATCTCAACCCTCTAGTTTCTCACTTTTGCCCTTCAGGTTCTCTTCTCCACCGAGTGGCTGTGGGACACTCAGCTGCCTACTGGGGTTAAACTACAATATCCTTCAAGCTCCTTTGTCATTAGCGTCCAGAAACTTCACAGCAATGGCAAGCAGAGAGTGTCTGACTTTTTTAGCCTTCTTACTATTTTGCTGTCTTGGGAAGACAGGCTACTTGTATTGATAATCTCATGCTCAGGAAAATGTAAGTCTTTTTTTTAGAACAGGCTTCAAGCTCTAGGCTGCAATATGAAAGCTGGGTTTGTGCTGCCATCATCAACTCCTTAATAGCAAAGGGAGGATACGTAGTTAGTTGTTGAACTGTAATAAGGCAAATTTTATAAGCAGATCTCTATGTTCTTTAAGAGCAGATGTGACATTACACTGCAGTGAATACTCTAAGCCATACAGGTGGAATTCCTTTGTGATCCAGCAGAAAGGACTGGACATGCTGACTTCATGTAGCCTCCCTATGTGTGTCATTTCCCCAACAGCTTGAGTCAGACTTGGTACTTAAATAGGAGTTGAATAGCAAAGTGCCTGTATAGACTGCACTCTCTCTGTCACTTGGTCATGAGTGTAAATCATATCCCAATTCTGGCAGTTCTATTTTATAATCAATTGTTATGATTATCCAATAAAATACCATCTGTGTTTACGCTAGGTGTCTTTATTCCATAAAATATTTTCAATATAACCAAAATATAATTGAGTCAATTAATAAACAGTATTATTCCTATCAGTGATAAGAGATAAACACATGAGGGTGGGTAAAAAGGATAGAAATATAACCTCATCCACTCCCTTTCAGTGGAGGATCATGTACTTGCAACTTTATGATTTTTGACTGCTGCAAAGAAAGCAAAACCAAGTATCCATACAACCATCTCAAAATTATTCTTCTCAGTTAGAACTAATAAATATTTCATTCAAATTAACTTTGTGAAATTAAAACCAACTCCAAATAATAAAAGAAAAAAAAGCACAATGCTAAAAGCCGTAAGTAATCTAGGTACATTCTGTCCTCTGTTCATTCATTAGATCAAAACTAATGATGGTGTTCAGTCTAGGGGCAGTGAACTGTAAAACAGCACGGAGTGAGAGCTCATGTGCTTTGTGGCAGAGTGTTTGCTTCCCATGCTGGTGTTCCCCAGGCAGGATTGCTTCTCTGCCCTCAGCACAGGAAAGATGCAGCCATGGATCCTTGTGGGCTTCTCTGTCCTTAGGAGCTGCTCATTGTTTGAGGCAATACCTTGTCCTGCTCCCTCGAGACATTCACTCAGAAGGTTCCCTTTGCCACGGCACGAATGCAAACCAGTTACACAGAGCTGGTGGCACTGGGCTCAGAGAAACAAAGCTCTGTCTACGAGGGGAGCTGTCACTCAGCTTGTGACAGCAAGGGGGCTTCCCCACCAATCTACATCTTTACAGCAATAAGAATACACACACACATATATAAAATATACATGCATTGTATGGTCAAGCATAAATACTCACACACTATACATATATTTAGATACACGTACATAAGCCTATGTATATGTATCCTTTAATTTTAGAAATGAGAGACTCTGAAGCCGCAGACGCTGTTATGCTCTGCATATGGATCTGAGAGGATGGGAATGGGTGGAGAACCTCTTGTGGAAATTTGAGAAGTTACCCACCTGATTTTCTGTGAAGAACAATACAGTATTGATGAAGTCTCAAAAATGTGTGGAAAGAGTTGTAAAAAAAGCGGCCTCAGACTGCCTTATTATAGATGTCCACAGGGTGTCTAGACTTTATAAACAATCAATAATCTTGGTGATAAAAAAGTGAGTCTGTTTTTGAATTATAACCTCATTAGGCAAGTTCAGTGTGCTGCACAGGATAGCTCTTTGGCCAGTCCTTCCTTGGGAGCCATTGCTAGTATAATTACAGAATCATAGAATCACAGAATCAACTAGGTTGGAAAAGACCTTTGAGATCATCGAGTCCAACCTATGACTTAACACCACCTTGTCAATAAAAGAGTTTGCATCTCCTCCTTCCCCCCACAGCGAAGAGCTTCTCCCTCCTGCCTCCAGCAGTGGGTTTTTCATTTAACACTCCAGTGCCTCACCAATAATAAAAATACCCAAATCACCCAGACCACTGAACAGGTGATGATTTTTTTCCAGGATGTGACCCTCAAACTGTTAAATTTACAAAACAAATTTAAGTTTCTCTTTCTCTTTCAGGTTTACAGTTTCAAATAGCAGGTTTTTATGTGGTATATTCCACTCAGGGGCCAGACACCACTAAGGTGTACCAAGGGACTTCCATTTGTACCTAGGGATGTGAGCATTCCCTTTGATTGTTATGGGATTGAAGCAGATCACAGGTGCTTTGGTGAACAGGGATGAAGTCAAGTACATACCTAAAATGGGCTGGCACTTAATCATTTTTAAGCTCAGGCTAAATGTGGGAACTTTGGGTGTCTGCACTGTTCCAGAGATACTCCACTGAATGAGAGCTTTCCACTGTGCTTTACAAGTTCTAATAATTCACAACTTGAGCAAAGTTTGTCAGGCTTAGCTCTACAGAAAGTTGATTTGCCTGAGAGATCAGAAAAATGCTTCTGATATTCAAAATCCTCTTTCTCTACACCACTAATGTTAATGCAACTTACCACTCCCCAGTGTTTTTTAATTTACTTTGCAAAATATGCTTTTGATCTGTTTAAATTTCACTATGGCCAAACATCCAGATGGGAAGCCATCAGTACCTTTTCTAGCAATAACTTTAGAGAGCCATGTCCAGAGTGACTAATGAGCTGCCTCATTAGATGAGGTACTTCACCCAAGTGCATCAGCACAGAAATGAGGAAGAAGCCGCTGGTGGTGGTGGTGCAGGCAGGTCTCACAGATAAATAAAGTCCATTCTTCACTATCAGCCCAGCGTCTTTTTAAACACTATATTCACTCAAGGGAAAAAAACTGCCGAGGAGGATTTTTCTATTCCTCCTTGTGAGATGTTTCAGATCTTGGTGTCATCATCTACAAAATTCATATTTCACACATGACAAGATTCATATAAAAATGTCATGAAGTAGTGCTCATCATAAACCAAATGCAGACTACATTTAGAGAAAAATATATACAGAGAACAAGGATTTAGGTTTGGATGGATCAAAAAGTTAAGCGAGAGGTACAACTTCAAACTGAGCTGGAAATAACTGGTTTAATTTTTATTCAGTTGCTAAGGTACTGAAAGCCATGAATGTTATCAGTAAGCAAGAAAAAAATTAGCAAGTGAATCTGTTTTCCAAAGCAAGCAATATAAAACAAATAAAGCAAAAGCACAGTAATCTGTTGTAGAAGACACTGAATGTGTGGATCCTGTATCAGTGTCTTAATTTATGTTACTTATGTTCAAAGAGGAATGCAAGTATAATAAGTATATTTTAGCTTCATCTATGAATTAGTATTATTTAGTGTTCCTTTGATTTCTATCTAGATCATAAAAAATTTTATGTAGATGTATTAGAGTCTGATTAGATATATTCCTGTCTCACAGAAGACAGCTTTAGGTGCCAAACATTATAAAACGTTTTCCAAGCTAGACAGCTTGGAATGAGACCAAGAACTTCAGTTCTCAGAAATGCTGGATTTTACTTGCAGGATGCCTCTGCAAGTGATGGGAGCTCAGTCCATATTAAAGGCAATCCTATTTAAAAAACCCTCAACTTTTCACTGAAGTAGTTCAGACTAGGAACCATTTTTAAAATCCCAATCACTATCTGATATTATCCAGTGATCCATAAATAATCCCACTGCACCAGGAAAAATCAAGTGAGAAAGAGAATGGGAGAAGGAAGCTTGAATACATTCTTAGCTGAAATCCATGCTTGAGAAAAACACAAACCAATATTCAAAGGGTCATGAGCTAAGTATACAAAAATTTACAGACCATCTACAATAATTATGCCAAAATCAACATCAGCAAAGAAATTACATAATAAAACAAACACAACTAAAGAAGACACACATTTTAAAGGCGTATCCATCATCACTTTCTCTTCGTTTTATGATCTGCCTCTAATGTTCCTCATTACTCGCTCACCGACAAAAATATGCCTTCCTTTTTTCGTATTGTTAGCTTTCTGGGGAAGAAATCACAATTCTTTGTACCGATTAAGTCTTTTCCAGATGATGTTACTTACTGCAAAATTAACACACAACTTCAGAAAAGAAAAAAAAGAGTTTTGCTCCAGCCATGTCTTACCACTGGCATGTCTACAAGTCTTAGAGAGGGGCAGTTCTAGGAGCTTTCTGAAATGAAATGATTAGTACAGAAAAGCATTTATTTACTCTGACATTCCCTAGAAGCAGCCTTTGTTGTCAACACAACACAGAATTCATGGAGAGTTTCTCTGCTCCCCTTACCGAGTTTCAGGCTTGGAGCAAGATTTCTTCATGCGCAGTACAAGACCACAACTGAAATTGTGGTCTGCTGTGACTGTGAAACCAGTGATTCCTGTGTAAACACATTTCCCATCTGTCCAGGGGGGTCCTGGGGGGACAGCAGTCTGCAGCCGAGCGGTGCTGATCTCCTCCAAGCCAGTGCCAAGCGATGCGAGCACAGCTCATTATCACACAGCAGTGCCACACGCCCCGACACAGATTCCTATTCCCACTGTGGTTTTAAATGCCTCCTTACAAATAAGCTTCTCAGAGGATTAATAGTTGGGTTTTTTCTGCTATATAGAACAAGTTCAAGAGAGGCAGCCTCAAAAGTCTTGTGCTCTGGCGTTTGTTTGTCAGGTGGGACAAGGAAACCTTAGTGGCACTTCTGAGTACCAGTATGGTTTACAGCAGTGAGCATCTTCCCTGTAGTCTGTATAGTGACAACAAGAAATCAAAAATTGTGGGGGTGCTCCAGTCCTCTATCCACTGCTGGGTTTTAGTCACAATGCCATTTTTTGTTTGCCATTCCCTGGGACAGTGGTTCTGCTGGTAGAAGATTAAACCAGAGTGGGCTACTGAGTTCTGTAAGGTTCAGAGTGCTCACCCAGGAAAGCTCTTAAGTGTTTTTCATGTTAACATGTCCAGCGAAATCATCTTTGAAAAATGAAATGCATCTTGTTAAACTAAATTTTCACAGCAGGATCATATTAAACTCACAGTGTCAACATCTCTTTTTGAGCTTCCTTTTGGGAAGAAAATGTATTTCTAAGTACTTTTTGTTTGCTTCATTTGTTGTACATACAGTTATTTGGTCAGGTTGCCTCACCACGGGCAAAGCAATCATGTATTAAAACAAGTATTTTGTGCTTCAGTTCATAGATAAATAAAATATATATTTATGCAGATGCTTGCAAACACTTAAGTGATTTAGGTGCTCAGCTATGACTGAAGTTTTGCGTGCTCTGGACATAAAAATAAAATCAGGGCCCTGTGGAGATTCCTGATTTAGGAGTCTTCCAAAATTGAATTTACTGGGTATGTACCTTCTACTTTAAGAATTATATTTTCAAAGCTCTCTGTGTAAAGCTGACCAACACAACAGATATTTGAGAAATTCTGTAAGATGAGTGTGTTAGTGCTGCTAATTTGTAGCAAAGAAAGCATGTGTGAAAGTCAAAGGCTCATTACCATCAGCTTCTTGCCAGTTTTTCCCAGATGCCCTATTCTATATACAAGTTGGGTCAGGCAAATTCTAATTTACTTGAAGGTATCTATGGCGTTGGCAATTTGTAGAAAGACAATACCTTGCAGGCCTAACACACTGACCCTGAAGCTGAAGAGATATATTTATTAATGCAAATGCCTGATTTAAAAAAAAAGAGTAGCAATGATCTTTCCTAATTATACTTTTACTTTCACAAACCATTTACTCAATCAGTAAACCTATCTGTCAATCTATATCTGTCTGTGTATGGGGAGAGAGAGATCGAGACATTTAAGCCAACTAGGAACACAAAATTTAGCAGCTGTAGCACTGCAAAACAGCGTGTACTCCACAAATTAAAAGAAAACAAGAAAAGAGCATTAGCTAAAGCAAGCAATCTCAGCCTTTTTGCTGAGAGTCTTAATTTAGAAAATCTACTTGGTAAGAATAATTGTTCCCATTCGTTACTTTGCTTGGATGACTTTTACAGAACTGTTTTTGCCGTCAATTGGCAAATTCAGTGGAAGAAACAAATTACCCTATTATTAAAGCATATTTGCAGCAAACAATAGATATCCCATATAAGCTGTGCTTATCTGGCCATTTTCCCTAACAGCTTCCAAGAAGGTCACGCCTTCCTCTCATCAGGCCTCTGTGTCACTGGTGTTTAACCCACTGGTGGGGCTGATCTCCAGCAGAACATGGTCCTGCTCGCTCCACGTGTACCCACTGGGCTGAATCCCAGGCCAGGGCTGCCTCCCTGACCGAAACCTGTGACCTTCTCAGAGGGATTCCTGCTCTGTTCACACTTTCTGTGCACAGCTCAAGTCCAGCCCCTCTCACTTCTTCTGGGTAGGGTTACTCTCCATCAGCATTCCTGTTACAGGCTGCCCCTGTTTTTACAGGTGGCAATATAAGAATGTTTGAAAGATTCTTCTGGGCTAATATTTTGCTATTTTTCCCTATTAATGAGAGTTTGATTTTTATTTCACTTCAGTGTTTAATTAGTTTATAAGAAAAGTTGACTTGGGAATTGACCTGAGTATACTTTTCAAAGTCAAGTATTTAGAATTAAATTAATCTTGCCTAATTTTTGGCAGGTGTGAGTTAGCTAAGACACACTCGGTTACTCATGTATGATCCCTCCACACTTAGTGGAAAAAAAAAAATTATCTTTTGGGCTTGCAGCTTTTTCTTCCACTAGTGGTCAAAGCAGTTAAGATTAAAAGAGACCATGAACATCTAAACAGGTGGCTTCAAAAAACAGGGAGTTAAAATCCAAACCTGTAGTGTGTTCACCTCATACATTTTGTTTTCCTTGCAAAATCATATACATTTCATTAAACTTTCAGTGGAGGTCTTGAAATGCAGGTTGGAGCACAATATTTATTCCTCTCATTTAAAATAAAAAAGGTTTAGCAGATCAATAACCAATGGAATAATGAGTCAGTGATGATAATAACAGCGATTTGCATTAGCAGCACCTATTATCAAGAGCAATCACAAAGTACTTGGGAAGTAGATTAACAAACTATTTCTGCTTAAGTGGTGCCAGAAGCCAACTTCCTTTGGAAGCCAGATGAAGAAGGATAGAAAATAATGACCATTAAAGCAAATATTGAACTACAGTTGCCAAACAATTGTGTCGAAGCCACGGTACATCACTACTTCAAGAATGTGAAAATAGCTCTACATCTCAGCTGTCTGAGCATGGCTCTTCTCTGCCAGAAACCAGGCTGGGCACTGAATTTTGCCATGTGCCCTAAATGCCACCAAATAAGAGGTGTGTTTGCACACAGTACGTTCCTAATCTGAAAGGCCCTCATGTGGAAGATGTGACCAGTCTGTAAACCAGTCTCCATGTCCTAGGTCATGCCAAGCCTCATCAGCTGAAAAATGAGCCTTGCAGTCTCCAGGGATGCTTAATACTGCAAGCAAATAGGCACATAGCCTTTCCATAATGGTCTAAAATACCAAGAATTCTTTATATTTCCTAACAGAAGCAGCAAAGAAAATGAGACAAAACAATGAAACACTGGTAGGCATTTGAATTTTCTCTTTCTTTATCATCTGATCATTCTTAGATCACCTTCTCAGATTATGAGCTTTCCTCTCTATCTGTGAAACTGAAAGTGTCCCTGTTCTATTCTCTACTTTCTTTATGGTTTGCAGACCATTTTTTTCTTACACACTACATCCAGAGTTGAACTACACGTCTTTGCTATGAAAGCACAGTGCTGTTATTCTCCATTTTTGTATTTCTTTTATTTCTGTGAAGGCAAACTTCCTAGTTTTTCAGGTCCAATGTATGTACCTGACCTCCTCATTCTGCTTTTTGGTAAAACCCCTGGTTCCAACTCCCTTCAGCTGTGGTTTCAGCACTGCTATCCCTTCGTGCCACGTTAATATAAAGCATGAAGACTTACACTTTTCCTTGGCACTAGGCTGGAAGTGACACACCAGGACCCCAGCTGTAGGCAGCAGACTCCTGGAATCCTGATAAACTCAGTAACACAGCAAGTCTGTGAACGCATGTGGTATTCCCAAGATTCATTTAAATATCCTTCACACACAAATAAGCATTAGTCATCGCTGCTTGTTATAATTGTGAATGTATTCAGCACAGTCAAGATGCCAAGTTTGGTAACAAGTCATGATCAGAAAGGTAATGAGCTACCTTGACTGGAAAACATGGATAATAAGTTCAGTGTGGTGGGGCCATGTAGGTCTTATGTCCTCTGACAGTCATTGAACTTAAACGGCAGCAATCCTTAAACTAGAATTTGTTTTTAAATGGCTGAAGGAGAAAGAAAATGGTCCCCTACATTTTATTTTCCCATTTCCACTGGAAACAGGAAATGTTCTTGTTCATCATTTCACATGGAATAAGAAATGCAAGTCTACCTCCATAAAGCAAAGACACAAGGAAAGAGACAAACACAATACAAAAAACAAGGAAGAAAATGCTGCAAAATGTGTAAACATTTATATGTCTGTCTGGTTTGGGAAAGAAATAAAAGCAAACAAACAAAATATTTGCAAGGAAACCTTTCAAGACATAGGTTTTTTTTCCAGAAACAGCATGACTGGCAAACTGTGACCTGCAGTGACCATGACTTTGCAAAAAAGGTGTGGATGAACTGCAACCTAACAACCTGTGCTCACTGAAGTTAGCAGAAGTTTTACCACTGAAATTAACTGAGTTTCATATATCCTTATAATGTAATGCAAATGTAAGATTCCAAGAACATCTGCATAATTTTGTCTGTAATTCCACAGATCTTCAAAAAAAGTGTCTCAGAAAAGAAAATCTTTTAAATATAATCCCTTTGGAACTTCACAGGAGTGATTCTTAACTTCAGAATGTATCACTTACCAACACCAAAGACTTAAATACAAAACAATAATGACAAGAGGCAAATAACAAAATAGCTTAAGGCCTGTAACACCATATAAGAAACAACTCTTAATTTCCCCTGTGGTTTTCTGTAATCTTTGACACTGCATTTACATTCTGCATAGCTCTCCAATGTGTGCTGGAATCCCAGCACAGCAATATAAAAGTAAAACAGTTCCAAGGGGTTATATTAGGATACTAAGGATCTCAAAGACAAGACATTAGCTACTGACAAGTTTCATGAATAATTTTACTACATTTTTAACACTTTGTCATAAAAATATCTGTACAAGATGCAACATCGTTATTCTTTTCCCTTTACTTTCAAATGATTTTTTGATATGTCTAAAAAAATTCCATTTTCAATTAAAATCTAAAAAAATCACACTTCTAGTTTGAATATAAAATGTGATTAAAATGCACACTTCTCTGTTAGAGCTAGATAGGCATGAAAATAAGAAATTATTTTTTGCCTTCTTTTGTAACTTAATGTTGCTTCAATTTTTAAAAGTCCATTTTTTAAAAGCAGGAATATTTTAGTTAATAATTTAGTACTCACTTCAGTTAGAATATTTATTAAAACCTTCAATGACATTACAATTAAAAGTCTGAAAATAGTTTTAAAATTTCTAGCTTGATACAATTTTCTGCTGTGAAAAGAAAGGTAATGCAAAATCCCTTTTTTTAATCTTGGTTTTGTTTCAATATAAGTCTTTAAAACTACCGAGGAGGACTCTTAACTGACAATGTATTTCAATATATCTGAAGATGTTCTGCATGCAATGGGTCAGCTTCTTTGGTGGCTGTAAAACTGATGCAACCCTACTGCCTGAAGGAAAGGCATTTGCTCAGGATCTTGTTCCTGCCACTCAGCAGAGAAGGAAGAACTCGTCAACACGAGAAAACCTTTGTCTAATTGCTATGTTCCATCTTGATATAATTTGCCATGAGGCCAATCATGTCCACTCACATCAAAACTGTAAGCCCAGCATCACCTGCCTTAGGTAAGCCTGAGAACAGGACGGGACCAGATGTAGATGGGAAGCACGATTTCCCCATGCTGAGCATCCAGTTATGTGCATTTTTTCAGGGTAAATGCGGACAAGAGACGCGGTGTTGTTAAGAGGGAAAAGCAGCAGCAAACAGACACTTTACAGAAATCTTCCAGATTACACAAGAAGCCAGGCAGGAGAGAGGTAGACTTAGAGAGCAGTGCAGCAGCTCTGACAGCTTTCAAAAGGCTAAGCCCACCACCACTTTAACACAGAGTGAGCTGTACTGGATATGTCTGAGGTACTCTTACCTAGGCAAAACAAGAATATTTCAAATATATTGCAGTGTTTCAACAGCTTCATGTACTAATCTAATGTTACTAATGCTGCTAATAATAGTAGCTGCAATAATATACAAACCACACTCTGTTCCCAAGGTTCATTAAAAGGTTGTCTAGTACTGTCTTTTCGCCCCTTATACCAGTACATTGTTTTACATGGTACTTTTAATTTAAATCTGCAAGACTTTGCTTGGCCATAGGGACAGAAATTTTCCATGTAATTGTCTGTCCCATGCTTCATTTCCTCTTTGTTGGAAAGTCTCAGCTAGCACAAAGTTAGTTATTCCTGAGAATGAGGCTGAGAAAAATTTTATTCTGGACTTCAAAAGGACTGGATATTTCAACTGTGCTGAAGTTGGGTCACAAAGAGGGCAGGGAAGGCCTCATTTTGTAGTATGAATGACTTCTCCAAAACGTGCCAGGTTATCAGGTGCTCTATAATTTTAGAGACTTGAAGGCTAAAATCTCTTGACAATTTTTCTAGACTAAGGCTCTCCAACCTTAAGCTTTCAGGTACTGAATTGAGAATTGCTCTGCAAATGTGGGTCCAAGCTGCTGCCTGTGGGCAGCAGAATTGAGCAGAGGAAGACTGTCCTCCTCCATTCCTCCAAATCAGTGAAACTGCAGGACCTGTGATTGTTCCCGAGGTCCCAGTGCATTCCTCAGCCATGTCCTGAGATTAAACAGATGCAAGTATGGAAAGCAGAGCCTATTTTCTACTATTCACAGGAAGGAAATCTTTGTGCATGGGATCTACGGGGTCTTTGGCGTATTCTGGTTTAAAACCCTTTTCTGTCTGTGAACAGTAATGCTCAGTATGGGTGAGCATTACATGGGGATCACTGGCAGCCCCAGTGCCTGACACAGCTCCAATGTCAGAGGAGGGAAAAAAGAAGGAGCTGCAAATTTTAATTGCAAAGGGGAAAACAACTAGAACTGATAGGGACCAAAAACAATAAAATGGGTGAGTAAGGTGTGAGTGAGGAACAGGGACTGAGACTTGATCCTGTCCAGTTGAGGCTTGAACAGAGTAAGAAGATTAGATCTGGGGTGAATATAGGAGTTAAGTCTGAGTAGAAAGGAGATCATGGGACTGAGAGACTGCAGAGTTCATCACAAGTTTTAAATCTTAAAGGATCCATTAACTGATACAGTTAGATTTAAGAAAGATTAAATGGAAGAAGGATTCAGTCAAGGAAGACTGAAGAAGGTACCAGGGACAGGGCAGAAAGATGGTTGACACTACTCCTGTCTCCAGTGTCTGGAAACTAAGGCTGATAGACCGAGAGTGGAAGAGGGGAGTGGGAATGGTTGTGTAAGGAGAAGAAGCTTCAGAAAAGAGGGGATGGAAGAACAGAAGGAAGGTGAATGTTAAGGTGGAGGGAACAAGGCAGAGGATATTGTGTCTGGAGTGATCAGAGCAGACGGCACAAAACTTTCCAGAGTCTGGAGCATGTTGCTGAGTGCAGCTGTCCCACCATGCCCTTCCCTGCCAGGAGATCCCTGCAGGAACTATTAGGGAATTGCTGCAGGCCTTTGACTGCCTGTGCACAGGCAGAGGAGGAAAACCCTCTGCTCCTGTCAGTTCCTGTGCCTGCCTGGTGTGCCTGTCCCAAAGCACTCAGCCTTCCTGATGGTCAGGGGGGCCTCCACAGGTGCTGAGTGAGAGAATTTCCCCCTGGCATTTCTTTGTAAAGCACTGTAGAAAAACACACCTAGACTGTGGAAATGCAGGCACCCAAGAGTTAAGGAAAACCACATTTCAGGTGTACTCTTCCATACTTGTTAACACATCATTCCTGTTCTGCAGCCGTGAAGTGGACAAATAAACTGACTGTGTGGGATTTCTCCCTTATTCCTTGTAAAACTGTATTGAAAGAAATGAGCAGGAAATTTCAGGAGAAGCGAGGACATTGTCAAGGAAGTCAAATGCTGAATGGAACTGCCTTTTAGCCCTGTCTCAGCCACAGAGTTCTTCTCTGATGCTAATCAAGTCACTTAACCAACCAGGATAGTCATTATTCTTGGTTTTATACGGGTTTCATGCACAGAAATGCTTAACCTTCCCAGATGCAATTGAAACCTCTGGGTGCTAAGCCTTAAATGAAAGTTGAAATACAACATGAAATACCCTGCAATATCAATTTCCACAGCGAGACTCATCTAAAAGTAGTGTATACATTCTTAGCTCAATGCCTCTATGTAGTGGAAAAATTCAAATAATCTCATGCATATATATAGGCAATATAGGACAAATATAGGGATTGGTTTCTTGTGCAGTTAGATGATGTGGTGATAAACCCTACAGAATTTCACTTTCACTGCAGTTTGACTAATTTGAAGTAATGGGATATAGAAACAAATTGAGAAATGAAGGTTTAAAAAAAAAAAAGTATCAAGTAGTTATTCTCTGCCCTGGGTGGTTCAGGGCATGAGTAGAAAAAGGAATATGCAATTAAAACTTTATCAGCATCCAGTCATGAAAAAGATTTAAGATACACTTGCACTGTTAACCTGAATTACAACACTTTTTAGTTTCTTACCTAACAAATTCAATAACGTTTTCAGGTGTTCCTAATTTGTGTTGATTACAATATGTGCAACACTTATGTGTACCTTAAGGAATTTGCCACATCTGGTCTGCCATTGTTTGGTTTTTTTTCTTGAAAGTAGAACTTCTTTAAAAAAAATCTTTTATGTTGCTTCCTTAATTTCTCTTTACCCTTCCTTAGATGGAAAAACAGACCATGCTTCGCTTAATTCAGCATGGCCCCTAAATTCCTGGGCACATATCTGAACATCAGATAAAAGAACAGTGACTTGGCACTCTTCCACTGTATCTTGAAAAAAAGCCCAAAACAAAATGCTGAAAGCTTTAAGCATTTTCAAACCTTTCTCTTCAGCTTTGAAATGAGATTTCCACTTATTTGGTCTGAAGACAGGTAAATAAAGTAGTTGAAGTCCCTGAAACAATAGTTAACCGTGTGGTTTCCATAAAACACAACAGAAAATGTAAATTTCATAAGCTATATTAAGGGGTGCAGTGTTCTTCCACTGCTCAGGATCTGCTAGACCAGGCTGCTCAAAGGCCCATCCAACCTGGCCATGAACACTGCCAGAGTTGGGGCATCATATGGAGTAGATACGAATTATTTCCAAAAATTTAAACTGTTACAGGATGAGTTTCAAGCTACAGCACTGCAAAAGATAGGTTTGATCACGAATGTTCCTCATGCCTTTGCAGAAAACAGCTGTTTCAGGCTTTTAAAGTTTGCCTTTGCCAAGCATTATCTCCCTCACGGGAAGCCCCCTCAGACAGTGGCACTATGCATAAGCACAAAAGTTTATTTGCATATGCCTCTTTTCAGGAGTGCAGGCTTAATTTAAAAACCACGAATGTGAAAATGAAGCACCACTTATTAATCTTAAAATTTAATTATACACAAAGGAGACACCTGAATGCAGAGCAATAGGTATTAGATCAACAAAAACAAAACTTCCACCTCTTTTCTTCTCACAAGTGTGGGTTGAGGTTAGATCCCCTTGCTGTATTTAAGAGAAAGGCTGGGGAGTGTTTTGGTAACTGATGGAATCTCTTAAGGAAACGAGAATTTGGTATCTGTAATAAAATCTCCTATTTCACAGCTTCCGTCCAGGGGATCAGGAAGGAATATCCCATATCTTTAGAACATCTTGTATGTTTGGTTTCCTCCATTACAGCCTTTTTTCAACTTCTTCAGCTCTGCCAAATGCAAGCGTTTGGAACTGGAGCCCAGGGTCTGTGGGTGCTGCAGACATCAGCTGCAGAGCTCTGCCTGGGTGTTTTCTTCCTGCCCTGCAGCAGACAGGGAAACCAGAGAGCTGCTGGTGCAGCCAGACTTGTGGTGCCTCTCCTGTGGCTGTTCCATGACACAGCTGCCCATGAATTTTAACAGGTAGTGAACTAAACCCAGGGGCAATAGGCTTGCTCTACCAGGCCAATGCTTTCTAGATTTTTTTATTTTCTAATGCATAGCTTTATAAATATTCGATTACTGAATGCTCGCTTTCCCAAGCTGCCTATAGATGCTTTTATTTTTCTTTTTTTGGTTGTTAACTGAGACTGTCTTGCAAACATATGACTGTGAAACTGTGCTAATTATGGAATTAGTTCCAATTTAATGTCTGGTTTATCATAGACCTATTTATGGATAGGCCAAAAGCTGTTCTGGCAAATTAGCAGGAAATGGGAAAAAGAAATATCAGTATGAGCTTCATAACTGTTGGCACTAACTGTGCCTTACTTATGCTCTACTTTAATGATGTTGTTTTATTTTTCTCAAAGAAAAAGCTGGTATAAGAGGCCTCTAAATTCGCAGAGCTATTAAGTTCATGACGAAAATAACATTAAGCTAATGTTCCCTGCTTATTTCAGCACTAGAGTACTGGTGCTATTGGATCATTAAAATGTTTTAGTAAGTTTATCAAAGAAATAATGGTGACAACATCTTTAATGCCTGTGGAATCTTTTTCACCATCTTATAAAAACCCAAATTACAGTATCATCCCAGCCTGGAAAGCCCACAGCTCCCTTCTGCATTGTAGATGCATTTTAAGACAGCAATTCAAGTTATTTGTGTCTTTTAAATAATGGGTGAATTAGTATTATACAAGGTTTGAGAAAACTGATTTTTCTTCCATGAGATATTTAGAATGCAGTTCTTATCTCCCATTTTCTACTGTGTTGGGTAAAAGCAATTAAGAGTGGCAAACATATCGGGGGCCAGATAATTTAGCATCGTGTTGCCAGCTGTGGCCAGAACTTGGTCACATACTTTCTGGTGGCTCCCATCAATATAAAAAATCTTATCCATTTCCTACTGCATTAACAGTGATGTTCACTCTTGTTTAGAACTGGCTGTGTTTGGCTGAATTTTCTGTTGTATCCACAATGCAGACTAATTGTACTCAGCTGCACTCTCCCTGGCTGCTGCCAGCCTGCACACACAGGTTTGCACTGCACACACACCACACAGCAGAGGTGTGGGTGGATGTGGTGTCAGGCTGCAGTTGGTGCCTCTCCCTCATCTTAAAATTAAAAGCCAAACATGGTTAAGGGAAAAGGGGTTCTTACCTTGGTATTTATTTAAGGATCCTTAAAGGTGCACCACTTCGTTTGGGTGAAATGTGATGACATGCACCCCAAAGGCACACACACACGATAGATATACAATTTATAGTCCTTGAAAATTAGCATATCTATCAGAAATTCCCCAGCGAGAGACTTGAATGACCACCCCATCCTGAGGAATGGATGGGCCTATCTTAGTTTACAAAATGTGTTCTAGGCAAGACCTTGGTTTCTAGGGCTTTCTGGCCCCTAACTGTGAGGCTTCCAGGATGTTTTCTCCCCTGGTTTAATGGAATATGAGGTCTATGCTAAGTTATCAGACTTAAAGAATTATAAATATGCATGCTAGAAGAACTGAGGATATAAAAGCTATACAAAAGGGTATATAAAAGTGTGTATATAAAAGGGGTATAAAAGAAAAGGAAAAAAATCATCATGTTTTTTTCCACGTGGCAGGTACCCAGATGTGGAACCTGCAGAGCTCTCCCAAGTCCTGTCATCTAGAAAAAGCCTGCATGGGCAGTCTGAACAGATCTGAACATGAAAAAAAACCTGAAAAAAACAATCACTAACTTGAAACTTGCAACTTCAAACTAGTAAATAAATAAATTGACTAGACTTCAAAGCAAACATGTGGTCAGCTCTCTGCTTGAAGTAGTTTGCTCTATAGATTCACAGGTGGGAAAGTGCCTTTATGCAGTATTTAAACAGCTTCCTTTGCTTTTCAAGTGGAAGCTGGCTGGAACGAATAATGTGTTTAGGGAAGGAAGAGTCATTCCCTGATGGCTGGCCAAGAAACAGTGAAGACAGCAGCTGCAGAGGCAGCTGGAGTTACCTCCCTCACAGATGGAGTGAAAGTGCTGGGCTGTAGCTGAAGCAGGAGGGAATGAATGAAAACAGAAGGAAGGTAAAAACAGGGAAATAGCAAACCAGATAATGTGTTTTAATAAGATCTGAAGGTTTTCCTGTGTAACACAGCCTGGAAGAATTCTAGGCTGTTTATAAAATCTGTATATACATATACACTGTAGAAAGTTTCATTTCCCTGAACAGGACTATAACAGAGACTGAAAAATCTTTAAATATCCAAATTAGAAGAGCTTGGGGAGGCCTTATCCCTGGAAGTGATAAGCCTTTCCTAGGCACTGGGCTGTTCTAACAGCACAACCACTGCTGGATTAGATGAGAGGCAGATCAATGGCTGTTCTCAGGCTGTACCCAGCAGCAGAAACAGGAAAATATAAAAAGATCTGGTCATAAGCACAGTCTGATAGCATTCAGTAACTTAAGGCCCACTGGTCTTACATAACTAGTTCCTTTTCCCTAATATCCAGGATCTCACAAGATCTAAGCACTATAACAGAGTGGAAATTAGAACCTCTTAATTTTTCTTTTTTTTTTTTTTCCAGTGAAAACTGAAAGAGAATGTATTTTAAGAAATCAGTTTCAAGCAGAAATTTGAACTAATAATTTGGTGTAGCTCATTAAGCAGGGATGTCTGTTTGCACAAACTCAGATCTTTTCAACAGAGAGAAATAACCCATTGACTAAAAGGAAGAAAAGGATAGTCTTTTCCATTTTAGACTTTTTTCATACTTTCTTAAAAATGCTGTGAGAAAGCAAATTTTATGCCAAAGAACTTCAGCCTAGCAATACTAGGTACACATGCTTATGTGCTTAGCTGCTGAGAGAAAAGGAAAAAAGAGAAATGATAATATGTGAATGCACACCAAGAGAATGTGCTTTTTTGGGGACAGAAAATATTAAAGAGAAGAGCATAAATAAAATTTCTACATCTGGGCATAGCTAGGGTTTAAACATTTAGTCAAGGTTCGAACACAACGAGTTATTTTATTTCTGAGTTCACTGGTTTCCATGTCAGTCAAGTCCTCCTAAAAAAAAAGTTTCAAACAAAAATCTGTACATGGACTCAAAAAATGAAATACACATTTAAATAAGCAGTGAAAATGATCTATTCTTTGCATAAGTGACCTATATTAAAAATTGTGTTTGATCATGAATGTCATGTTTTTAAATATAAACAATAATCCATCTTTTAAAATTAAAAGGGCTAGCTAGCTTGTTTTTCAAAGGATTCTAAAAGTAATTACAAAATGGCCATTTTGGTGAACAAGTCTATGTGGGAGTCAAGTGATTACCCAAATACCAGTGAATCAATTTCACTGAAAGTGAAAATCCATTGCAGAGGTCCAGAATCTCACAACTGAGAGTGTTTTGTCTCAGTATGGGACTGGACAGATAATCTGCATCTTCTAAATACCATCTGCAACAAAACCGATACCAGATGCAAGAACTAAATCTTTATGAGCGAGGTGACCCTTTTTAAGGAAAATGTTACACAGACCTGGATCTGTGAAAAAAAAAATACACTGTGGGGGTACATGTCTTAACTTCAAGGATTAATTAGTCACCAGCTGATCCTTCCTAACTGCTATCATCAATCTCCAGCTTAATTTATTCCTAGAACTGCTGTTGTTCCATAGGGTTGATAATGGATATTAGCATTCTAAGTCCCCACAAGAGAGTATTTGTCTTGTGTGCTTAGTTCAGTGAGACCCAAATGTCTGCACATCCATCCCCAGTCAGTCCAGTTCTAACTTTAGGCCTTTGCTCTGCATAAAATGGATTGTGGATGAATGTCAGAGCTCACAAGGATATCCTCTTGTTGTTGAGTGAAGCAGCAGGTTGACAGATATGTTTGAGCCCCTGGTCCCTTATGAAAAATCACATGTTCCAGTGCTTCACTACATGGAGCTCATTCTCAGATCAGATCTCCTGGATAGGAAACCTGTCAGGTTTATAGCTTGAGACAGGCAGAAAAGTCTGGCAGCCTCAAGTGAGGTAGCCAAAACCTCCCTCACATCCCCAGAGGTACAAATAGGCTTAAAAACCACTCTTGAAGAAATAGGTAAACAGGAATTCCAGTGTGTTCCTTGTTTTTGAAGGAGAAACAAAAGCTTGTATGGCTGTCTTTTCCAGACTTGCTGTAGTACTAGATTAGAAGCTAATTTTAGACTGTATTTACTTTAAGTAAAAAACAGTCCCTGCTAAATGAGAACACAGGGATTTCTTTCTGCTGGAATACTAAACTATCAGCCATGACAAAGTGACAGTTAGACAGCCAGCAGAATCCATGGTATTTACAATTTTGTCAAATGAGTCCCCTTCTGCAAATGTTTTGGCCTTTGCATATTTACATTCCTTGTGCCTCATGCATTGATATGCTTCATGTAGCACAGCTTCTGCACTCTGTCACTGCTGCTCTTCCTGGTTTCCAGTCGGCAGGTTTCCATTGCTTCTTTGTTTCCTTTCTGAATGCAATAGATGCTAATTTTACAGTAAATGCCAGTTTACATTAGCTCAGCTGTCCTCATGACATAATTTGACTTGAAGTTATGCAAATTACTTCTTTCCAGATACCTCTGATTAGCTGTAAAAAACACTCCCTAATTAGTCCAGAGATAATCAGGGAGAAATCACAGTTGATTACATATATTGAATTTGCTTCTCCAACTTGAATTGCTGTATTTCCTACCACAGGACCTGTGAGCACCGCTATAGAGTTTGCACCTTCCAGTGCCTTAAAAAACACTTCAACTCACAGTTCTGTCAAATCAAACATTTCTTTTCATACTGGCTCTACCCAGACAGCGAGAGATCCCTGCTGACAGCCGAAGAGAAATGCCAGCCAGGTGCAGTGCAAGTTCTGCCCATTGCTGGAGACACAGACTAGTAAATCTTACTGGAAATACACAGGTGTCAGAAAGTTTTACAACTGGCAGCAAAGGGAGAGAGCACAAAAGCAAATTTTCTGATAAAAATGACTTTGTCAACTGATACCAAAGTGACAATTTTAGAGGTCAGTAATTTATACTGAATTTCCAGTGGAGATTTGCTGGCTTGCCTCACGCTGAACCCTTGTCCCTTACTGATGGCTCAGTAATTTATCATAATCCATTTTTCAAATAAACAGGGACAAGTGAACTTCAGAAGGCTCAACATTCAGATTCAATTTGAGTAAACAGATAAATGTTCAAAGGTTTATTCAGTTTAGTTTCAATTACCTAATACATCTCGAGTCTTTGAGTTACCAGGGCTGGTAACCTTTTCTACGTGGTCCCTAAACTCTTATAAAGCGCCCTGACAAGATAAAGAATAGGTCATGTACCTCTTACAAAACCTCTTTTTTTTTCAGAAACAAGACCACAGGCTGATATTTTCTGTAAGAGAAGGAGGAGTGGTAGCTGAGCTTGAGGTCATTTATTGCTTAACAACTCCAGACACAAACACAAGCAAGAAAAACTCAGATTTTGGATTTAACTTGTATAAGATCTTGATGATGCAGGGAATTCCGACTTGAATCTGAAGTTTCTAAATCCCATCCTTCCACAAGGGATGTGATTTGAACTTTGGATTTGTATCTCTTTCAGATGGAGTCTAGAACTTCCCCTGAAGTGAAGTACTTTTTCAAAATTCAAGGAAATTGTAACAGTAGAAGGGTGAAAATGGAGATATTTCAACCTTAAGTTGAAACAAATTGCAGATTTCATGAGCTAAAACGATCAAAAAAGGAATTTTCATCATGTAGCATGAACAAGAAGAGGATGAATTTTCCCTCTAATGAACCTTGCATTAAAGGGGATCTGTGCAAGACAAAAAGAAAAAAACCTCAAACTTCCAGTTAGCTCAAACTCCATGAGATCTGTGGAATAATAGGACTAAGTTCTTTCCTGATTTATGACAATGTAAGTCTGAAGCAGTGATTCAAGTCTGAATTTTACATAAACCTGATACCAAGAAGTTATCATACTACCAAAAAAACAGTTGGGATACATTTTTTTTTTTCTTTTTAAGAAAAATAGTGGCGAAGTTTTTTGGGGCTACTAGTAGGAATTCTGTTCTTTCAATGAGAAATTCCTTTGTCTCCTTGTTGCTGGGTGATGTTGTGGAGAAACGAAGGCCTGCCTTGAAGATTTCTGTGTCATAAAAGGCAACACAAAGTGCCCAGAGTGGCACTATATCCTCCCACACACTGCCTCTGGGTCCTCATGGTCACTGCTCTGCAGAGAAAAGCAGTGGCAAGGACAGAATATGACCATGAAATGGATTCCATAACAGCATGGAACACAGTCATTCTGGGATTCCTTTGAACAATGTTTATTACAACCATGAAACCATGGTAGCGTAAATTAGTGTGTTCTGTAGATGTAGCAATTTCACATGGAAATACAGAAAAATCTCAACAGGAAGAGGAATTATCCAAGCAGTTATTTGGTTAATATCTGAGCAGGAATCTAAAAAATCATTCACATTTTTACAACTTTTTTTTCACCTAACCTTTTGTCAATAGCCTTGTTACAGTTTTTAAGACAAATCCATCCCACCAGAACAATCACCACAGCCACAGTCTTACCACTGCTCCTTTACTCAGAGACAGCTGGGACATCGTCAAGGAAGGGGGTGCAGGTCACACAAATCATTCCAGAAGTCCAGTTGCCCTTCTTCTCCATGGTTACCTTCCCTAACAGAATCAGAAGTAAACTTTTATGGCAAATTTCCTCACCTGGCAGGGCACATGGAGTCATTGACAGCAATGATAAGTGACAGACAGCTCCTGGGATTTTATGACAATCTAAATGTATTTAATTCCAAACATCTAAATTATGACACGCTCACGCTGTGATGTAGCCAACTCTGCAACACTCGCTTTGTGTCCTTTCCCATCAGAGCCTGCACAATAATTTCTGGTCCATTTCTCTGCTGTACAGCTCTCCTGTGCTTCTGCCAGAGCTGCTCTTTCTCATCCGCAGAGTCAGGGCACAGTTGGAGAGAAGATTGTGCTCTCATCCCCCTTTAACCCCTCTCCTTTTCCTCCCTCTTCTCTCAGGGATGCTGCAGCGTAGGCATCATTAGTGGCTTTTCCAAGGACAGGAGAAAGGACAGGGGACTTACCCCATATCCATGGGATTAAAGAAGGAGGAAAATGTTTCCAAACCCCTGTGGCGTTTCAGAATCCACGAGTTGAAGTCTTTCAGGGGCACAGCCCAGTCACACAAGGGAGATAATTGTGAAAGAAAGGTTAATGGGGTGCAAAAACAACAACAAAAATATCATCTTATTCCCAGATCCCACTGACTCTTTTCTAAAGCCTTGACATGTGGAGGTGGAATAACACAGATTGGGTTTTAGTATTAGAAGTTATTCAAATAGAGTTGTCTCTCAGTGTGAGGTGGAACATTGTGGACACTCCATAAAGTTGTAGAATGCCAGTGCCAGGCACTTGCAGGTACAACACGAACAGTCATCCTCCATGACAGTGTTCAGATGAGTTCACCTTGGACACAGAGAATCTGTATTTTCTCAGTAAGCTCAGTGAGCTCATCTCAGTGATGCTTATACATCTATACCCTGGTAAATAAATAACCTCTAAAAGGGATTTTTTTACTGGTTTCTTTTCTTTTCATGAAAGAGTGGAGGGAAGTTTGCTTTTGAAGTTTTGCATTCATCTCTGTGATGCATTTATTGTTATTACAGGACTTAATGAAGGATCCCTTTGCAGGCAGATCAAATATACAAGTTCCATGGCCTCAGACGTCAACTATACGAAGGAAATCTCACTCTGCCTTTTAAAAGTCACATTTGACCCTATCACAAAGTAATTCATTCAAATGATATGGACATTTTCATAGCATAGCAATCTGCTTTTTAAAAAAATCCAAGGCTACAGCATTCTTACCTTATTAAAAAAATGGTGAAGTAAAGCCAAAACACTTGATGTCAAGGCAAGAAACATCAATCTGTGACAATGTTTTGCAACGTGATGACTTTGATTCCATTATACTGAATGTTTTGCATGTAGTCATTCTTTAAGACATATTTTTAGGGGAAGGAGAAGTGTTAGATCATTGCAGTTTTGATTACATGGAAACTGAACTGCTGCTGAAATATATAACTGCATGTTAAAGCTCACTGAGGTCAACAGGAAAACTCAAATGGATTTTAGTAATGCAGAATCATGATTTCAGTGTTCAAATGTTCCTTTATTTTCCTCCTGATGGATTATTAAAGGTACTGCTTTGCATAACATTTGACTGGTTATTGAGTTTCCAGGATAGAGACAGGTGAGAAAATTCTCACCAGCAAAGACAGCATCCTTCCTGAGCTTGGTCCTGAAACAGCCATCCACTCAAATGCAAATCTCTTCATTTGTTTTATTTTTGTTCCTCAACTTTGTTGGCCATTTCTGGGCAATGATAATACAGGAACATCCATGAATTCACTTACTACCCACTCTTTACTTTCTTCACTTCTATCTTTACAAGCACTGTTTCGTTCCAGGCCTTGGGAACAAGAATTGAGGTTGTATTTATAGTTTTCCATAACCTGAGCTTTTCTGTGTAGGAATTTACAAAGTCCTGAGAGCAAACAACACAGATGATTTCTTCATTCCTCTGTCTCAAGTTTAAGGCTCACACTCCTCAAAATGAGATCTTTTTACTTTCTGTATATACATTAGACTTCAGTCTTCTATTTTTAGAGCACATAGAGAATGTACAGTAAAATAGAGCTAAACCTCTAAATCAGTGAAAAGCTGCAGTTTTTTCATAAGCGCCATATCTACTTTTAGAAGTAGACCAGCACTACTGAGGAAACTGACTGTAAATTATTTCATTCTGCTTTATTAAAGAAATGTGTAAGGTGTATTTAGAACAATCAGAGGACCAGTTGCCCAGAAGACTGGTTTTGGTTGCTATTTTTGTAACTTGAAAGTGCATAAAGGTGAAATACAGTGCAGAAATCTCTTTAGAGAGCACCTTTTTTAAAAAAGGGAACTCTTCTACTAAAAGTGTTTGCTTTTGCCTCTGTATTTCCTTTTTGGCTTCTGCTTTTCCCTCCCTTATGTTCTTCACTCCACAAATTCTCTGCTGATCAGCCTCTCGGAGGTGTTCTGTGCTCTGACAGTGAATTAGTTTCTTTTAATTTTATTTCCTCCCATCTCATAAGCTGGTCTCTGGTCTTTCTAAAAGCTGAAGCCACTCATTTTTTTCATCTTTTTTCAAAGTGAACATGTAATTAGTCTTTGAGCATATGTTGTTAAAAGTTACAAAAATGTTTAAAATTTTCTTTTTAGGGGTTTCTGCCTTTTTCCTGTTCCTTCTCCTTACTGGACATAGATCTTCAAAGCTGGAAACAGCCCAAAACAGCCATAAGAGCCTGTGGCTGAGGCACAGAGTTTTGTTCAGAATATGGGGTCCAAATAAAATGATGGTGCTTTGCTTTTTCAGCTTGTTTGTTTGTTTATTCCTGGTAATAAAAACTTTTATAATTCATGCTTTTATTGTCTTTCAGTGGTGATATGGACACTATTAAATGACAACAGCATTACTGACCACTTACACTAATAGTCTTGACATTGGCACACTTCATCTTTAAATAAAAGGAATTGAGCAGACTGGCTTATTTTCACAAAGTGTGTATATTTTTATGATCACACTTAATGATTTTCTGTTTAGGTCAGCATTGTTCCTGTTTTGTTATCAGCAATATTCGTATCTACCATCTAGTTATGTTTTAAGTGAGTTCCTAAACAGAATTACACCAGTATTTTAATGATTTCGTATCGTGTGAAAAGAGTAATATAAAATCCAAACTGCTTCCTCTTGAATAAAGCTTATAACTATACAAAGTGTGATTAGGGGGTATTAGCAATCTGCATTTTTGGTTTATTCTTGACTGATGAGTAGGTTGGTTGTAATGAGATGCAGTTAAATCTCTGCATGAGACAATGCATCATTTGATCAAAACAAAGAGTAGAGAAAACACTGCTGTCACAAATACTTTGCATGACATCACTGCAAGGAAAGACAAAGTTGGTTTCTTAATTGTGAATTTATCTTCATATGAATATTATTTGACTGGTGTTTCCCTCAGTAATTTCAGTACAGATATAAGCAAGGCACAGGCCTGGTTGCTATTGAACTTTGACAATGCCTTCTGATGATCACAAATATTTGGATATTTTTCTCTGTACCTCACAATATCTACTCGTAATGTTTGATTTGTTTTAAGCAGCTGACAGAAGTTCAGCTTGACCTTACACTCAGATGGAAGAACTGACTTGGTCTTGAGACTGAGTTAAGTCCATGAGAAAGACTGAAATAAAACATGTTCTGTAGTGGCCAACCTGCCTGGTGCATCAAGGCAGGTCAGCACAGAGTCACTGCACCCATCAGGTACCTGACTTCATCAAATGCTGAAAAGATATTGAATTAAGTGATCTCCTAAGCTATTAGCTAAGCTGCTGAGGGACTAGGAACTCTGAAATTAGAGGTGGTAAGTTCAAGAAGGAGGTAAGAAAATTCCTCCTCTTGTCTGTAGGAGAGGAATAGCTTCACTTTGGTTAAATACAGAAGATGAAAGACATTTAAGCAAAACTTCCTCTTTCCAGCATGTCATAATACACCCTAGGGAGCTCCAAAATCAGAGTAATTTCTTTAACAAGAATCATTATTTTTGATTGACTTCTACCAGGGAAATTAAAGTAACCTGTGCCAAAATCATAAATTACTTGAGATTTGGAAAAAGATTATCTGCTCTCAGTCTTCATTTTCTACTTGATGAAATGAGAAACAAATAATTATAGAGACATTGAAATATTTAATAATAGTAAGATATTATTAAATACAATTCTGAAGAAAGACTTAAAGAATTCTGGATAAATCTTGCAGATGACAAAGCTGATCTAAAGATGTTCATTCAGATAATTTGGTAAATTAACTCCAAATACACAAGCATTAGATACAGATAAAAGTAGCAATGTTATTGCAGCTGTAGTGGCTAAGTTGTATAAAATGGAGGCAAGGTCTGCAGCAAGAGGCACTGTTTTAATATTGGATCAATGGATTACACTGTAAAAGCACTCCAACCCCAAATATCATGCACAAAGCCCTCTTTAGCTGAAGGACAGCTCTTAGTTAGAGAATTTGAAAAAAGTGCAAGCTTGAAATGAGAGAGAAAAGCTGCCACAGAATAGACAGTAATCCCCCAGAAGTTCGATAGCTCACCAGGGACATGAGAGATGCATCCCTTCCTGTTTTGAAACGTACGAGTACCTTAGTGCCTGGGCTTTTCAATATTCAGGCCCATATCTGTCTGATTTTGATCACTTTCCACACAGCAAGGAAGAGAGCTCACGTGCCCAAGGCATCTCTTTATTTTTTTTCCTTTTCTGAGTATATATGCTGATCTCAAAAGAGATATTTCTCCTTACAAAACTTGCCTGAAGTTAAGTGCATTGTTTACACAGAACAGAGCTGAAGGATGTGGGACTGTATCCTGAAAAGCAGCAATTCTGAAAAGGTACTGGTGGATAATTTGTTGTTTATGAATTTGTTGTTTATGAATTTGTTGTTTATGAATTTGTAGTTCAAAGCTGTGACAAGCAGGACTCTGGCACTCGTTGAGTGTGAAACAGGAATGTTATCAGGAAGGAGGGAGCAAGTACAGTCTCCATACCCAGGGCTGAAGAGGCCACCACTGGTGAGCTGTAAGTAGTTCTGGCATGTGCTTCAAAGAGAATACTGCAAATTTAGCAGCCTCGGGAACGACTGAAAAAGATTATTGCAGAAATATATCTCAAAATGAAACTGTTTCCTATGGAGAAGGAGGATATGTGATTTTGAAACAATCTAGATGTAGGCTTGACAGAAGAAAACCAGCATTTACTTTAAAAAAAATAAAACACAAAAAGAGCTACTGACTGGAAGTTAATGCTAGAGAAATTCAGACTGAAATGAAGATATAGAATTTAATAGCAGACAGGTTAATCATTGGAATCATTGACAAAGAACAAAGAAAAAGAGATTCTATTGGTTTTACTGAATGTATGTTTTTAAAAATACATCCTCTGCCTTAGCTGTGAGATATTTGGCTTGACAAAAGAATTTTTACACAAAATTACTTGGACTGCTTTGTGCAGGAATTGTTCAGGCTTCAGAAACTGTTAATCTAGGAACCCTGCAACCACACGCACACTGAAAATAGCATCTCATAATAGCATTCCTTTTGCAGGTTTTAACTCTGGAAGGCACTCCGCAATGAGCAGAAAACAAACAAACAAAAAAAAGAAACAAAAGAGGAAAGTTCTGATGAGTCAGGGAACTGATGAAGGAGGAAGTGGCCGCAGCAATCCCTGGCCTCAAAGATGGTATCAGTGGCCACAGCAGCAGGGACAGCATGAGCTCATCTCCCTGTCCTTGTCATTAGCAATGGTCAGCAACTGGTGGTCACTAACAGCATCCTCCTGGCAGTGACAGAGAATGCAGGCGGTGACATTCCACACCCGTGCTCAAAATGGGTATTACAGAGTTATTAAACATGTGATCTGTCTGACATTCCTGCATCCATCCTTATGAGGAAGAATTAGTACAAACTGATACAGGGGATAGGGACTGAGCTGTGCAGCCACATGCTTTTCTGCTCCTAAACTGTGCAGTTTCATTAGCCTTAACTAACTTCATTAGTTTAGCTGTAAGGATAACAATTGGTATTACCTATGATTCAGTGAGAGACTCAAGGGGATGAATAATCCAAATTATATGTTTAAACCTGAACACCTGTTGACGCCCTTAGCTGAATGAGTGTCATACAAATGAAATTAGGCAGGAAGCAGCCATGGTCAAAAGGACAGATAGAGTAACAGCCTTTCAGATTTTCATTATTTTTTATAATTTTAGCTAAATTTTAGGGATTGCTGGAGCCTAGAGCTTTCAGTTTCTAGCAGACTTTTCTTAAATGTCCCTGCAGTTTACATGCCAAACTCTCCCTCCCCCTCAGTGTTGCAATAAGAGCTGATGCTGTACACCCTCTTTCCTGTCCTAAACCATTATTAGCACGTGGAATTTCCGCCTCCTCCTCTGCTTGAAATCCAGGAATATATACTAGAAAAAAAATCCCAACACCATCCTACAACCCTTCTTTGTTATTTAATCTCAACAGAGCTATTTGCCAAAAACTTTTTTCCCCTTTTCTACTGTCTTCAGGCCAGCCTTAGTCTTCAGCTCACAGAGCCTGCTTTGATTTTTTAACCAGGAGCTGCTCCAAAGGCATTATTCATTCCAGTGCCTGTTGCCCCTCTTAACCTCAGGAGCTTCCAGCTTCTTTACTTTGCTGTCTTCTGATGGTGCCTTACTCAGTGAAGGACAGTTTCTCACAAAACTCATAAAGACCTTTTGCACTGAAAACCTTAGTACTTTTGCTCCCTGCATGGTGACATCTGTCTTTCACATATGACCTGATCTTTTTCCTACTATGCTTGATCACAAAATCCTTTTGTATTTAGAAGTAGACAGTCTTTACACTTGGTGAACATTGAAAGCAATGCACTGTGATAAAACATTTAAACTTGAAAAAAACCACACCTTACTGAAGGTTATTTAGCAATATAAACAATAGGAACAAAACCCACCCCCTCAATTATTTAAGCACAAGGCCTCATATATGTTCTCAATTTCAATGGCTCCTGAATAAGCCTAAGGGCATAATTCAGAGATTTTAGGTATTGGGCTGCCCAAAACTTAAGTGTCTGGCCCCAGTAAGATCAAAGAGTGAGTCAGGCATCTTTGCTCTAAGCACTACTAAAGGCTCTAAGTCTGAGCTCTAAAGGCTTCTCAAGGATAAAGTACAGGGACTGGTGAGAGCTTCATGCCTCAAAAGGCTAACAGAGTAATAATAAACTGAGAAAGTTACTGGAAAACTATAGGAGCAGCATGAGAGGGTGCTGAGCTCTGTCCTTTTGCTGAAGCTCTGAATCCAAGGTTTATCTCTTCATGGATCCATATACCCACTGAGATTTTGAAGGGGATTCATCAGGGAGAAGGGTAAGATAGCTAGATAAATCTGTGACCTGATTCTTTATCTGCCATCAGCAGATCTTCATGTCCCCTGCTTCCTGTCTAAGTTCTTTGTACAGCAAAGAGGAGTGGATTATGACTGGGCACAGATGCAGCTTTTGAAGTCAGCTCCGTGTTCTCACATTCTCAGCCTTCTTCTACAGGCTGTAGGTAGACTCCTAAATTCTCTGTATTTTCAGAAGTGCCTGTTTCTTACCATCACTGTGAAATAATCTTTGGAAACTACAATCCTATTAGCTGTACAGGAGGCCAATTTGCTTCATTACAAGTTTTTGCACCACCCTGATAGAGACAAACACACATTTTTAGGCACTGAGATGGCACAGCTAGGAAGGCCAAATTGATGGGTCTGAATTTTCAATCCTTTGATTATATGAGGAATTGTGATTTAGTTCTTCAGGTCCTTTTGTGATAATCGCGTCAATAATTCTGATTAGATGGGCCCTTTTCAAACATGAATATGGAAAAAAATGGATCATTGAAAGGAATTGTAAACTAAGCAGGCATTATGGTAATATAAAATAGAAAAAGGTAGTCCAAAAACTAAAACAACTCAACAAAAATTTGCCTCTCCTGCTAGCAATAATAAATAATGTATCTTCTTCATACCCAAAGTCCATTTTGATACACCTTCCCTATGAAAACAATGCAAGAATAAAAGTCCCACTGGATTCAGCAGTTCTCTTGCCTGCCTTCTCTAAAGCAACAAAACTCCTTGTAAAGAAGGCTGACAGGAAGACAGGAAAAACATGGGTAAAAACAACAGTGAAGCTACCTTAATGTCAAGGTAGCTCATTAGTAATTTTCGAATGAAAACAGATGGATTGCCCTTGTGATAATTTACATAATTTGGGAGATATTGCAATTTTTTTTTATTTTTTTGCCAAATAGTACATAAATACTAGGCCTTAAAGGCCACTTCTTTGAGTGCTGACAGTTTTACAAATACATTTTCTTAACATAAAATAGAACTCACTTAAGAGACCTTGTATGGAGTTATACTTTGGAATGTTAATTTTCATATTAATTGATCTCTCCAACAGGGAACATGACTCACACTCACATTTCCTCCTTATACTGATGTTAACACTGATGTTAACAGCTGAGAAAAAGTCCTTTCGTAGCCCATTTGCATAACTCTGATTTTGGATAGTAACATTATAAAGTGTGATCTCCTTAAGTAAATTATTTAATATTTGTACTATAACAACAGCTGAAAAATTTTGACCCATCAATCTCTGTTTGAAAGATAAAGAGGGCAAAACCCTTTTTTATCATACTTTTCTTCAGCTTCTGTTTTCCATATTCCCAATCATATTCTTTCTTCCTAAGGACTTCCTTTGTAAAAATTATATTTTAAAAGTGTATTCATAGAGAGCTGATTTCATATTGTAGTATGGTATCTGAATTGAAGTTATTAAGTTTGCTATTTACACAAAGCATTGCTAATGTACTTCCTTCACATTTTAAAACATCTCGAAAGAGTAATAATTTCCTAAACTGCAGAAGGCACTGACACTGAAATTTTGTGGAATATGTACCTCCACAAAACATGTGTCTTAAATTTTTTCTTTGTTATCAACAATAAGGTTGCCATTAATTTTTGGTCTGCATAATCCACAGAAAATCAAAGGGCTCCGTTTCCCCTTGTATTTGCAGTGAAGTGTGAGCTGTGTACATTGTAGTAATCATTGCTGTGTGTTCCTTCTCAAAAGTCACATGGTGGAAAGTTCTAGTTGTCAAATCGATCAGAGGAGTGCAGCACAGACCAAAACAGAGGAGCACTGGAGGAACTCAGGGAGCCTGCAGGGAGAATTAAGATGTTTCATCCTTTCCTTTCAGCTTCCTAAGTGAGACTTGCTCTGCCAGCCTTGAGATTCTTCTCATATCACTTTGCAAACCAATGACCTTTAAATCTTTTTTATGCTGACAGATGTTTCTAACGAAAGAGGCAAGTTTCATTCCAGAGAACTTATGCAGAACCTCACAAAGGAATTGTGGCACTTCAATTTCATTTTAGGTGCCATTCATGTACTTAACTCTGAGAGGATTTATCAAAAAAAGAAAAAACCAAAAAACAAGTGGCTTTTCTGCTACAGTGCTTGAGCATGCACAGGCACCAAAAGTTTTCAACACAAAGCTTAAGTAGGTACTTAAGGTTTTGCTACTGTGCATGCTGAGATAGGCCACCAAGCTGGTTTGAGCTGCATGATTCAGTGCCTAAGGCTGTCAGGAATTCACAGCTTCCCTCCACCAAAGTCCCCTGAGGTCTGGTCTGGTAAACTTCACAGTATGCCTAATACATCCTGACAGCATGAAGGTCACACCAAAGCACAGGAGCCACAGCTATTTCTATTCAAAATAAGTGATTATTTCAGGTTCCTTTCCTTTCCAGAACTTCTAAGTCTTTTAAAGAGCTTACCAAAGAAGGGAGCTGTGCTGGTTCAATGATGGTCACTGATACATACTGCAATTTCTGTCCAGTTTCAGGGATTTTGTATACTTTGGAATTAAAGGAATGAACAGATTGATCTAGGCCTATCTGGCAAAAAGGATAAATTGAAAAATATTCTTCAGTCCAAACTGTACGTTCACACAAGGCATTTACTTTTCTGGCATATCTGTATGACTCAGGTTACCTGTTAGGCAGTCATGCTAAGGAGCATAATCCTCCCCCATCTGTGTAGGTATACTCACACCTATATATGTAAATTCATTAATAAATGACAGTGAACAGGTGTTGACTAAACCATACTTTTAATTGTAGGCTCTTCAACACTCAACAGGACAATTCCTAATAAAATTTCTTAATCTGAACCTTCATGTCTGTTTCTGCAGAAGTGGAAACAAAGGTTCTGGTTGATACATAGCCTCAAGGAGTCTTTGCTTGCAATGGAGGTGTGATTTCATGACACTTCTTTCATGAAATATTAGATCTGCGACACTCCAGTCACATAACACTGGGTCACTCAACTAGATTCAGCATCTCCTTCCCAATTAAAGACAAAATATCTGTTAAATTAGACTTTGGGGAAATTAGTTTTTGGTGAACTAAATGCAGGTGATGATCACTGGACTGACCCCACTACATTGAAATATGTATAAATATTTTCATTGGAAGGAGTCTGAAATCCTAATGTGCAAAATGACCTGAGAAGTTTATGCTTTGCTTCCACTGAATTTCTTGAAACCTGCTTTTGCAGTGACAACTTCTAACCCTGCACAACTCCGTGTTGAGTCTACCATAGCAGTCAGACATCACTGAACATTCATGCTTGGAAAACACAAGATTCAGCTCAGTTTGCAATCTCAGCTGAGCTGGAATGGTTATTATGTGAATTTAAACATATAGAATCATACAGTCTCACTCTATTAGATGTCTTCTGCAATCTCTTCCTACTTGTTAACTGATTTAGTACTCTCCCTAAATTTCATCATTTACTTTATGTATTTTTTACTTACTTGGTGGTGCAGATAACCCAAGAGCAATTTTCATTTTTATCTAGAACTTTTTATTAGGATATCTTGTACTAACTTTTCACAGTCTTAGTCTGTGAAGTAGATGAGAGTGCTGCTTGCTCCTGCACGCCGTCTACCTTTTAATTTAGCTTCTTCTAGGACAGCATTAGCAAATGACAAGCAGAGCCACACAGACTAACAGCTATTAAAAGTTTGTCTAACTTGTACTGGTACCATAAAGAAGAGAAAATAATTTGAAGAAATTCTTTGCCTGCTGTCAGTATTTTCCCTAGAAAGGCAGGATTCCTGTGTAAGATTTTCTTACACATTGTTTACAACGAGAACAAAGAGTGCCAGATATGATTTGCTTTAGAAACTATTGAATGCTTGGTATAATCCTCTCCCTGCTTCCCAGGCTGCACGTAGTTCAGATGTAGGTCAGGCAGTACACAACAACATCTTTCAAACCACTCAGTATTATTACCCACAACTCAGCTGCTTGTTCATCAGCCAGACCTTTGTTGTCTGCAAACAACTTATCTGAGGTCTATGGGAAAAAAAACATATTTTTCCCAGGATATAATGAAAGTGTCTCATTCACTGTTTTATTTTTTTTGAGATTTCAATTCCTAGCTGTTTACACTGCTTTATAGGAGGTCAGTAAGAACTGGGACATCACAGAACACTTAGTCTTAAAGTTGTATAATAAACTTGCACGTAAGTAATTTCAATCCCCAGGTATGCAGTGAGGATCCTAAGCTATACCTTCCTAAAGGATTTAGGAAGGTATAGCTTTTAAAATGTCATCCACTTACTTATTCCATATATACAGACTTTGGATTTGCCCTTTTGCTGCCAGTAACTTGATTTTACTTGTCAAATGTTAGTCCAGCGTACGTTTCTTTTAATGTACCAACCACATTAAAAAGGAAAATATATTTTTAAAACTTCACAATAGTGAAGTTCAAAGACTTCAGTAGTAATTCTTAACACAATGTCTCTCTTTCTCCAAGGAGTCTGAGAGCTGGAGGGACTCCTGAATATTCCCCATGTATTCCAAACACAGACTGATAAATCTCACTTGCAGAGAAATCACTCGGGGAAAAATATTTAAAAAAATAATCTGCAGTCATTACGAAGATGTATGTACTGTGAGGTAAGTCTTCGTCTTAAGTTTTGACTTAAGAAAGCTATCTTGCTGTTTGGAGAGTGGCAGATCATTTAGGAAAATGTTATTTTGTTGTTTTCTGCCTTCCTCTGTTTAATGAGTATCTTGATGTTCTGGTATTTGGTGTAATGTACAATTATTTTTTATATGACCCATAGTGACTGTTTCATATATCACAATTTTATTTTTAAAAATTAAAAGAAAAAATAAAAAGGAAGAGAGAAATAGAAGACACTAATTGGAAGGGACAGTTTGCAAAGTGTTTTGGAGATGGCCAGAAACCAAATCTCTCTAAGTTGTCCAACTGTTACCAGGTTTATATAAAGGACTATCCTGGGACTTGTCTCCACTCTGTTTATGGAATAGGTAAGGATTTGGGTATTACCATTCTTTTTTGTTCTCCCTGGGCTCCTGAAAACAAAATGGATGAACAGATTTTTAAAAATGGTGTTTTTTCCACTACAGTTTCAATGCAGACTTCTCGGGTTCAGCACTGCTTAAATCAGTGATTTAGGATTAGTCCATTTCAAACAGGAGTGAGTGCTGGCCCACAAAGCACTGCTGAATTCTGCAGACTCTTGCTGGAAGTCTCACACGCAGAGATTGAAAAAGCTGTTTAAGTGGCCTTATTTCCTCCAGCAGTTCTACAGAGAGAAGGCCCCTTGGAAAAAAAAAAACAATATAAAATTAGCTGTCAAGCTGCTGCTATTTATCTTGGGTGACCACAAAAATGAGTGGTCTGGAAAGAGGACGGAGAGCTTAGGGTCAGGCTGGCCGTACATCTTTTCCCTGTGGTCTCGTTCGAAGGCGCCTTTTGCTATTTTCTGTTCTGCTGAAGCAGTACACAAAAACAAGGCATTGGGGGAGTTCTTCCATGGCTGTACCTTTGGAGAAATTCTTATGCAATCACATGATGCAATTGCTGGCAGTTAAATCGAGTTTGGGGCATGATTATTACACTCTCGTGCCATCAGCAGTCAAAGACCACACCCAGGTCTGGATTCTGCTTTAATTTATCAACCACCTTCAAAAATGCTTATATTAACTCTGGTCTGCTTCCCCACTATCATGTGGACGGAAGGACATTCACAGTCTGACACAGAGAATTTTTTTTGAATCAGATTGGATTATTTTGCCACACCCAAAGGCAGCTTTCATCATAACTTTCAGCAGAGGATCTTCCTGGGTAAGGAAGAAGAGGACAGTCAGGAAAAATGATGTGGAAGTGATGAGAATCAGTGGGGTTGCAGTGAGGGGCATGTTACAAAACTGAGACGAGGCACCGTTGTAGGGGAAAGTGCAAGGGGGCTCAGGAAAAGTTTCCAGGAGGGAAAAGGAAGTTGTGATAAGAAGCTGCTCCCACAGTCTGAATAACAACAGTTGTCAAGACAAAATCATGTGTAAAAGTGTGTGTAAATCAACATTCCAGGCTGCCTAAAAGCACATTTAGTCCCACACTAATCCTGTTGAAAGGAAAGCACTCATCATTAAACAGATTAAACAGTGACCATGTAATGGGCTGGCCACCAGATTTTGCTGATGGAAGGGACTGTGCCAGTGTGTGTGACCTCATGTGTGTGATTGTGACTTTTAGGCATCGGCTCTGGAAGGGCATTTAGAAATGTGCAGGTGTATATCAACATTTTTATATGTCTAGAACTGTGTTATTGACCTTGATGTTGAATGTATAGTTCCTGACCTGTCATTAATAAATCAATAAACCACTCTGATAATAGTTTGTTCTAAACTGTGTGAACTGGGAGTTTTTCCCTGAGACGAAGAGTAGGACTGGCAGGAGATGTGAGAGAATGAAGATGAACTGAATAGGGAACAAGGACAGGTTTGGCAAGAAAACTGAGAAAAGAATCAGGAAAGGCGTTCTGGAGGGAGGAGGTGGATAAAAGGTAAAAGGTTTGGCGGTGATGTGAAAGATTGTGCAAACTTTTTACTCAGTCTGAAATAAGATCTATGATTCCCAAAACTCTTATCTGCTGTATAAGAAATCATGTATTTCATCCCATTTTGGTGTTGGTCCTGGAGGAAAACATCCTGCTGCTTCTGCTGTCCTTTACTTAATTAATTCATGGAGAAGAGAAACACTCCTGATTCTGTTTGTGCATAAAGTAGGTGACAAGACCATGGCATTGATTTGGTTTTGCTTCTACTACAGACACACACTCTTTTCTCTCAGAAGAACATGATCATGACTGTGAAGTTAAGATACCAAAAATTAGAAATGGACAGAATCCACATTAGCAGTATGACCTTAATTTGGCCACCTTTTTCATATGGAATGTAGTTTTTAATTACAGGATCACACATTCAGTTCTCTCAAGAATACTCCTACTTAGTGCATCAAAAAGACTTAATTAGCAGCTGTTCAATATTTTTCTTAGCCTCATTGTTCAATATGCTGCCCTGGGTCTTATTTAAAAAAACACTGTCCTAGCCCTGCTCTGAAAACAAAATTATTAATTTCCTCCAGGGCCTTTCTATGATGCTCATCACCCTAGAATCTGAGTGCTTTGCAGACAATTAATCCATCATTGTAAAAGCCATATGAAATTTGAGGGCATTATCTCCATTTAGGAGATAGTTAGCTGAGATACAGACAACCCACAGATATTGAGTGTCCAATTTGAAATACTTCAGACTGTTAAAATGGTATTTTAGCATTACAGAAGAGCTTACATATTTATAGATTAGTTCTCATGGACTTTGCCAGTAACTGAACCTTTCAACATTTTGCAGAGCAGACCTAGAGGTGCAGACCAGGCAGTCAAAGATGAAGAACATATCAGAGTCTCAAATCACTGCATACAGAGTTCTCAGAAAGGACAGGTATAGAACTAATTTTCTCAGGAAAACTAAGTCATATTTCTGTTCCTACAGTTCCCTGCCTCAGCTCTGAAATAAATAAGAAAAAGGGATTTCAATAAAGAAAAATCCCATTCTTTCACTTCATTATTGAGGTATCTATGTGTTAGTGGAGGCCAAAGTCCTGTAGAGGAAATATTAATTCATCTTTGGTTAAATTTTTTTTGTAATATTCAGAGGCAGGGTGACAGGGATGCATAAGGGTTGGGGGGTACAAGGTCAATGGAGGTGTACTGCCATTTCCAAATTTTAGACATTTTAATTGTATTTCCTTATATAAATTAATGTATGAATGAGTATATGGCTATTTGCATATCCAATATAAAGTAGAAGCTTTTTGATTTACCAACATAGAAGAATATGAAATATAACTAGGAAAAAATCACTACCAACTTCTTACTCTTTGAAGATAGAGAAAAGCTTTTGAGTATTTTGTATTTGATAAGCAGTAACATGCAAAGCTAAAGATCCATTTTCTATTGCTTTCAGGCATGATTAATCTTGAGCAGCCTGGAAAGGCAGCTCTTCTGGATTACAGAACTGTCAGAAAAATAGGAAAGCTCCACAAATTTCTTACTAAGGCTCTCTGTGCTCTTCCAGCTGTGTACTCACTCAAGAACATCAGCAAACTTTGTAGCCTTGAATTTGATTAAATTAGTCCCCACATATACACCAGGAAAATATACAATTTCTGCTTCCAGCTAAACAATATAAACCTGCTCAATTTTACTATATCTTCTCAGTAATTGTTAAAAGCAATAATTAAGGGCTGTAGAGAAGTTACCCCACTGTTCTAATGCAGTGTATAGGTCCCCTAAGAAAATTAAATTATAATAAGATAATGGCTGTTTTCAGTATCTGCCTTTTCCTAGCATGTCTTTTATATTGATAGTCCTTGGTTTATTCATCCTTTCACATAGGTATTTTCTTCTCCAAAGTCTGTAGGAGAGATCTAATGTGCCTTGACCAACTGCCTAACTCAGGCAATTAATTTACCAGCAATTAATTTAATATCAGTTCATTGAAACAGCCCTTAAAGGGAATGGAGACATCTACGAAGGAACTCAGCTCTCAATTCTTCAGTGAAATTTGTAGAATTGAGGGAGCAGAATTGGCTAAATATTCAATTCCTGTCCGTCTTCTCCAGCACACACACGCATTTCCTCACACACTGTCTACAAAGGTCTTTCAAAAGGAAGCTCCAGGGAGAGCACAGCATTGCCATCTCCAGGAGGGTGAAAAGCAGCTCCCTCACTACCCCCAGTACTTCCTCAGAGAGTAGAACTGGCCCTGAGTGGGGAGTACCTCGTGTCCAGGTGTGCCAAAGCGAGCACTGGGAAAGTGACTGCTCCTTCTAAGAGCAGACCCAGCAATGTCCACACACCCTGAACAACATCAGCTTGAACAACACCTGGGGGATGAAATGTTCATTCTCACATAAAGGAGTGATGCCGACACTGAGGCACCACAACAAATAATGTGGCTTTCAAACTACCAGCTACACATTTTGCCTAAGCCAAGTCAACAGCTGAACTCTGGAAAAGCCCTGTTACAGGCAACCCTTCAGACAGCTCTTGCAGCATCTCAACATTTTATTGTTTCATTTAGCTCCAATAATAACTCAGATTTCAGAATTACGGGCTGTTCTGATGCAAGTTACCTCCAGTGAACTGAGAGTTATGGCAGAAAATAAGCAAAAAATGTAAGTGAAGGCTTTCAAATTATTGTCCCATCAAAATTGATGTCCTTGCACAAAAATTTGGAATGTTTTTTCACTTGCTTCCTGAGAATAGTTAATCTAAAAATCTGTTGATGGGAATAAACATAAAATAAATATAAATTAGAGTTATTAATAAAACAGCATTATTTTGCTAGTTTTTTTCCTTATTTAGAACCTTTAAATTATTTTACTTGAGTTGTTCCTTTGTCTTTTTTTCCTTGCTGTCACAACCGTGCAGGTCATGTACTTGTCTTAGGCATTCAATATAACAGCCTAAAATATCTAGTAGCTATAATTAATTTTTAAGAAAAAGTGTGATGCCTTTTTGTCATTTCTTCTATTAATTTTTCACCACTGTTACTAAATAAAAAGCACCCGTGGCGCATTTGCTTGTTTCTCATTCCATTTTGACTCAATGCTGAGGTGTCTCAGTTGATTAAAAGAAGGGCAATCCACTAAGAAAGGCATTAATCTGGTTGATAAGACACTAGAGCATAATTCTGTGCTCTGCCATAAACACTTTGTGTGTTCTGGGGCTGGTCGTTTATCGTTCAATCTCATGGCTCCAAGATGAGGATTAAAACCCTCTCTAGGTTCTTTCTTCCTGCTGGAAATACAAACCCTAAACGTCTTCTAACATTTTCTAAACATTTTCTGTCACTGGGGAAAATGTCACCAGGGCTGCTGGGATTTTGTCCTGCTGTCCCCCTGCCTGTGCAGTCACCAGTGCAGTGCTTATGATTTTGGTTAATAGGTGGTGTTGTGACTCATAAATGTGTCAATTAGGCAGAACAGCTTGTGCAGGAGTGTTTGAAAGGCTATGAAGAGTATGAATGGCAGGAATCACTGTTTACCCAGAGCAGACGAACTGCAAAACCCTTTTTTTTTTTTTTTTTGAGAGGCTGCCAAGTCAGGTCTACTAACACATTTCCAGAACGTTTTAGCATCTCCTATTTCTGCTGAAGGTGAGAGAGCTGAGGCTGCAGACCCGCCCCCCCAAACAGGTTCTGCTTTATTGAGCCTTCCTTATAACTTGTCCATTTTTACATGTGTTGGTAAACCTTTTGGGAACAGAGAGACACAGAAGGTTTTCTAGCCTGTTGCTGCCACAGTATTGGATCAGGTATCTAATAAATTAATTCAGTAGCAAATGTCCGTAACTACTCAGATTTCCTACACAGCCTGACTCTCTCTGCAATTACCTTTGCAAGGGACCCAGACACATTTGCAAATAGTCTGAACATATGTTTTGAGAAGTATATTTCTGAAACTAAGTTACCAGGAACCCTAAATGTATTTTTGGCTAGTGATCTGGAGAGCTAAAGTTAAATCTCAGTCTCTCAGAAGGACCTAGGAGTCACAATCACATAAGCATAACTTAGAATTTTCCCTTATTATTACAAATTGTTGCTACTTCCAGGGTAATTAATCTCCTCTTTAGCCAGAAATACCAAGCACTCCAGCTAACTCGAAGTGCAGCTGCTCTTAGGCACTTTCTACTCATCAGTGAAACATATGACTGAGCCTTAAAAATATTGCTGGAGCTACTGTTCCAGAATTCTGTTATATCTGGATTCCATTTATCCAGGAACTTCTACATGCATCTAAAAACTATGACCAGAGTGGCAACAGCACATATGGGGTTAATCATTGAATCACAGAACTTCTATGCATGCAGGGGAAAAAAGCCAACAACAAAACAAACCAACAAAACCAGACTGGAGAGTTTTTTCTTGAACATGTATGTCCAGAAATGTCTGAAACTGATTCTGGCAGTAACACTGGCTGTGGTGGGCTAGCCCTGGGTAACCAATGTGCACCCACCTGCTCACTCACTTCACTCTCTGGTGTGATGGGAAGAAAACAGAAGGAAGTTGAGAAGACTTGTGGGTCAAGATAATGACAGTTTAACAGGGAAAGCAGAAGCTGCACACACAAGCAAAGAGGAATTCATTCAGTGTTCCCCCTTGGCAGGAAGATGTTTATCCACTTCCTGGAAAGTTGAGCTTCAGCACATCCAATAGGGAAGAAGAACACCCTTTTTCCTCACCCTTTTCACTGAGCTTTACTTGTAGAGCATGGCATTATCTGGTATGGAAGATCCCTTTGTCAATTCAGGTGGAGTGTTCCTGCTGTGTCCCCTCCACAGCTAGGCACCCGCAGCCTGCACTCTGAATGTGCATGAGGAGAGAAGGGCAGAGCGGGAGGCAGAGCCTTGAGGCTGTGCAAGCACAGTTTGGCTACAGCCAAAGCCTTGGTGTGGTATCAGCCCTGCTCTTGGGACCCAGACAAAGCACAGCACCTCAGGGGCTGCAATGGACAAAGTTCACTCCATCCAGCCAGGCCCAGCACCCCACAGAAGGTCTAATAAACCCTCTTCTAACTAGACAAGACATTACTTACATGGGAGCCTGAATCATACTGAAAGAGTTGTTTGCTATTCCCTTTTGGTTTTAAGACATTTATAAATGTCAAATTTTGTTTGTAGGGACTAACCCTGCGGTGCACTGAGATGTTTCTGTTAGATAAAACCGAAATCTGAAAGTCCCATGCAGAAAGGAACTGCCTGTATTGGAAGGAATAAGTGGATCAAGTTTATACCTTTGCTACTGCTTCTGCTCATTAGTATGTCTTATTTTACTTTTTTGGCCATAGAAATAAATTTAAACATCAGTCTTTTTTTTCTGGCTTTCTCATTATATTAAATACAAAATATCCTAATCTCTGCAAAATATTCTAAGAATGTTACAGATAGGAAAATAATGCATTCTCCAGCTGAATAAAGAGAAACACATTTTTCAAGATGCAGTGGATGAGTCAGAACATAAAGTAGTGTGAGAAGCTGATACCTGCATCTCGGTGGGTAGGTACCATACTGAAAGGGTACTTTTAAATTGCTGCTTCAGGTCTGCAACCTGAAGCCTTGACAACAGGAAGAAGATTCTGATAATGAGAGAATTAAAGCTTTAAAAAAATGGGGAGAGGATCTTTTCATTGGCATGACAAAGACCCTTCTTTAGATCTTCTTTGCAAGCATAGGGGAAAGAACTAAGCAATCATTTTTCTGCCCTTTATCTGGATTATTTGGATGAGAACAATTTTAATAAGCATTTAGAACTGAGACTTTTATTTTGAATCCTGTTTTGTCAAACTAGACACAGGGCAGAGGGTTCTGTGGCTCAGCTCTATGTCACTGCAATGAAAATCTTACCAAAAAAATGAGCAGTAATTACCTATTTCAGATGCTGACATTAAAAGCATTTAAAGAATGCAGAAATTTTTTTAAAACTCTTGTCAAAAAATTTTTAAGTGCCTTCTTAACCTTTTCTTCCAAACTAAATGTTTTGTTCTTCAGTTGATTGCCATGAAGTAAACAACTAAATGGCAACTACCGAGGGTGTGTACTGACATGCACTGAAGCTATCCTAAGATATCAGTGCTAAAGTATAGCAACAACCAGCAACCAACCAAAAAAGACATGCAGAAGATCCAATAAAACTAAAGGGAAATCCAGCATATTGCATAGACAGGGAAGAACCCTGAACTAGTTCAGGGAGGAAGTAGCAATCAAAACACCTAAAAAGAAACTAACATTTGTAACCAAGAAGGAATTTTGGCTGGTTGCTCATTTGAGGACCCACTGGCTAAAAGGGAACCATTAAATTTCTTGGACCACTCTCCTCCCACTGATCCCAGTCCATGAACTCACATTCATATTTCATATTTAGGACTGATTTCATGGGTAGGAATAATCCCTCATGGGATTCCCATGATCCTGAGAGTATTGCACTGGAGTGTCTGAGCACTGACTATAACCAGGAGCAGAGCAAGCTGACCTGGGCTATGTTTTACTCTACTTTCACATCTATGAAGCTAAGAAGAAATGATAAAACCATTATCTCTGTGGTCCCAGTGTTCCCCTATTTGTTACCCTCTGCATTTATCTGTTTCAGAGTCTACCCTAGCACTATACCAGCCACTTGAGTAAAGTTTAGAAGGACTCAGGCCTAAGACCTAAATAGAAGATATATATCCCCCTCCAGGAATCCACCTGCAGAGCCATTTCAGAAGCTGGGCCTTTCTTGTTCAGCAAACCTCCTGTTGCAATGCAGAGAAAATTCTGTGCTCCTCCAGCCTGGGGCAGGGTGCCAGTCAGTGATGTACCTATATATCACAATATATCACTACAGGAGAGGCCAGGAGAGGCAAAAGCCAGCCTGCTTTTTCTCTGTAAAGTCAGTGGTGGGCGAGGGTGAGAGGCTGAGGATGGAAACTGAACTGACAGAGCCCTGGCTCATAGGCAGGAATGCTCCAAACTGAGCTGGAAGAGTAACAGAGTGGCTTTGTACAGCTGAAAAGAGCTGGAAAGGCATCATTTAAGGTTCAGCATATAACCAGCTCTGAAAAAGAGAGCTCAGAGGGAAATATTACAAGTAGGGCAAGGGATCAGGGACACTATTGCTTTCGTGTACATACACACACACAGTTAATAAACTATCGAGAGAAAACAGACACTAGAGCACAGCAGAAAATAAATGCTATAAGGAGAACATTATTTTAATATACATGCCTGCCAATCAAAAACTGTACTGGTATTTTCAAAAGGTGACCTGATTGCTTGGCCATTAGCACAGCAGACTGCCTTGTGGGGAAAATGAATCCAAGTCCAGTCGTCAAATATAATAGAAACTTGGCAGGGGAGATCTAATAATGACTGTAACTGTGTTCGGAAAAAATAAGGGATAAAAGAATACATTCTCCCAGTCCATTTTGGAAGATCAGATGATTTTATGTGCTTAAAAAATTAATGCAAGGATCATGTTTATGAATTAGGACAAAAGACAACTGAGACAAAAGACTAAAAGAAGTATTGATGTGATCTTAGTGCCTTCCAATTTTATTATAGCTCAAATCATCTAGTAGCAGTATGTGCCTTTATTTTTCCCATTTTTATTGAACCCTTTGCACTGCTCATCCATGGCTGGAAAGCTCCTAAGTACACTAGGGTGAAGTAAATGTGTCACTGAGGCAATCAAAATGAGGATTAAAATTGCATTGCACAGTCTACATGCAAAAGATTTAGGTTGCTTTCTGATTTTAGCAAAGTTGTGCTACACTCTTTATATGGCAGATGATAACATTAAGAGTTGATGAAGAGTAGTGCCCCATATACCAGAATAGTGCCTACATTAATTATATGAGGAACAAAAAATATTAATTTCAAAGTAAAGGCTTCTCAAACTGTACTTTTCTTTATCTTCAACAGGTTTGTGAGTGGAATATCTTGCTATACTTTCCCTTGGTTAGAAGAATCTTTTTACTATGATTAGTTTTCCTAAGTTCTCATTCATGGTTTTAACTCCTATGTTTTGACTGGAAAAGAAGACTTCATAATTAATTTCTGATAAGAAAACAGCATATGTTAGTGTTACTATTGAAAGGTACAGAATAGACATTAAAAGTTATTTGCTGCTCAGTTTCATGTAATAAACTCAATTCTACTGTCTACATTGAATTTAGGGGCTAAATAATATTCCCTAACTAAATTAAAGACCTCTGCATGCCAAAAGAAATGGGAACAGTCAAATAAACCAACTTTTGTTATGTTGGCTACATGGGGAAAATGATGCCAAAACAAATTTGTTTTTGATATTTATAATATCAGTATTTATAATATCTCTCCTTTTGCTTTCTCACTTAATGACCCTACTACAAAACAGATTATGTACCAACCCATATTCCTGAGACATTATCACACTTTTGAAGTTGTTGGCAGATAGAGAATTATTTTTAAAGATAAGACCTTAAATTCAATTGGGACACTGGATTTCTTTGGTATAACAGGACAATTACATGAAACTGCTATCTCTGTCTTTCTCTCTTGGCCTTTAACTTGAAGTTTATGTATGAATCCACTGAACTTTTGTGACAAAGTTTTTACGCAGCTCTGAATAAACTGTAATGAAAATCAACACAGAAACACCACAGAAAACCTAGATTTTCAAATATAAATCTTTTAGGCAAATTCAGTTTGCAAGCTCCAGAAGGAAAAAGAAATTAAAAATATATATATACATATCTATTAAACTGTTAAACCACACAGGCATCTGGATTTTAACTTCTAGAACAGAAGTAGAGAAGAGATTTTAGGAAGGCACAGAGGCAGTTTAACCTTTAAGAGCACAAGGCAGTACTTTCTAGATAAAACTGAGCTGACAGATTTGTTGGCAAATCAGATTAGCTATGATTAACTATGCATCACCTACCATTCAAACTGGCAGAAAGGTTTTTATCCAAACCTAGTGAGGGGTTTAGGGTCTTCACTTGTTAAGTTTCTTTTGTAGTTTTTTTGTTTGGATGTTTGTTGGGTTGGTTGGTTTTGTTGTTGGGTTTCTTTTGTGGTTTGTTTTGTTTTGTTTGTTTTGTTTTTTTTATTAAGAACTAGACTCCTCCTGGAGGCTATCAAGAGCTCTTTAATGCTGCACCACTTGCTCCACAAAACATCAATCTTTGCTGCTTCAGGTCATCACCGTTCAGCACAGGTTTTATAACAAGGGCTTGATAAACACTTCAGGAGTTTAATAAGCAAGATAAACATTACACAACTAATCATATTGATAAATAAAAAACAAGTTCTCCCTCTTTATTTTGTTCTGTCCACATGGTTTAGAAATTAGATCACTGAGAAATAAAAAAACCATGCAAAAGAGATAGAGAGTTGTACAAGCAACAACATCAGTAATCTGCTGTCAGTGGTGCAGAACTAATTTCAGTGCCAACTTGAGTTGTAACAGCAAACTAGACACATATCATTCCCTGGTCATCTGCTGATCATAAGAATTGGTCACAATTTATTGTTTCCTCAGTGCCATAATTGCCATCACTATGACTGCATGTTTTAACATGCCACATTACTCTCTTAAGGGATACATTTTCATATGTATGCACTATGGTCGAAAATCAATGCTGTCTTTTGCAGAGGATGAGGAACAGCAAAAAATGGGAAACGTGAGGCAAACAACAGAAAACATACAGAGAAGCTTGAGAAGAGAAAAAAAGATTGCCTGTATCAGGCTTGGGCAGCAGCTAAGCAGGGAATCCTGAAAAAGCCAGGCTCTTCCTGGGCTGTGCATGAGTGCAGAGAGGAAAGGACTAAAGTTAAGAGCCCAAGGCATGGATTTCACCTGCCCTGAAGAACCAACATCCATGCAAGAGTTGTGAGCTAGTCCCACGAGGGAGATGCAGAGCATTCAGAAGTGAGAGGCTTTTGAAAGTGAGAGACAAGACACAAAACACACATTATAGCCTCAGATGTAACCTTTCTTCCCGTGAGGATGTAGGGAGCTGTTGTAAGAGAAGGAAATTCTGTGAATTCTGTGGGATAAGGAAGAAAGAAAAAGGGTTAACAGCTGAGAGCTGAAGTAATGAGGTGTTATGCCTGCTCTCCCAATGTCCACGAGAGAGGAGACAGAGCCACTGGAGTGGGGGTACAGTGCCACTGGAGTGGGGGTACAGTGCCACTGGAGTGGGGGTACAGTGCCACGTGGAAGGAATGGCAGCATTCACGTGTCCTTGCTGGGGACACAACTGGCAGGCACCATAAAAGGGAAATTCTGCGAGATTGCTTCATAACTTTTAGCTGTGACTCAGAGATTCTGGCACGAGGCCTGCCTGCCTTCTTCCTCCTCCTCCCCACCCCACATAATGAGAAAAATATTATTAGTCTATTAGCTAATAGCTCTCATTATTACTCACAAGCTTTTTTTTCACTGCATCCCACTGTTTTCATGGGAATAGTACACAGATTCCTCTCACTGTGCAGCAGCACTTTCCAGGGCAGAAATATGAACACTGTTTAGAATACTCTCAGAAAATTGCAGACATTAAAATCAGAGATTCATTGATCATGAAGCTCATTTCTCTGCTAAGGGAGGCTTAGTCTCAAAAGCACATTTTCTAGTGTTTCATACAGAATAATGTTAAAAAGACTAGTGGTGAATCATCTTCCAGGTTATCTCAGGAGGCAATTCCTCAGTAGAATACACTTTTGTTGTGATCTGTTTTTTGGCAGACTAAATTTTAATTTCTTCATTTCATTCTTAGCTGTATCTTCCTGAAAAAGCATTAAACACTTCTCTTTGAATGCAGCTAACAATCTTCACACTTTTCCCACCCATCAAACCTTGGACACTCCCTGTAGGACTCAGGCTGTTCCCCCTCTTCACACTCTCCCTTGGCTGAGCTTTCACTGTGGGGCCATTTTTGGTGCAGCATCAGAACTGTAGGAAGGCCTGAGCAGGTGACAGGGATGTCCCAGGGCAGGAGGGACACATCCTCTTTTATATGACCCACGTACCACCACCTCAGGCACTGAACTTGAGCAAGTCTGGAAGATTTATCTGAACACAATTTCTTGCTTTCCTTAATTGTCACAGACCTAATTTAGTACCATTAATCCATCTCCTAAATCCTCATACTCCCCTATAAATTAATTTGTTGTTCTTCAGCAAATTCTCTCTAATTGATCAATATCTTTCTAGTTAGCATAGTGCTAAATGCTGCCCAGTATTTCATGAGAAAAGCACTGTTATTTTTTACTGAACCCTTACTTGTGCCTGGCTATTTTTATCAGCTATAATTCTCTTAAAAATACTCAGGCCTCTTGACATTATAGCCTTCCACTAGGGAACCATCAAAGCTAGCAGCCCACTGAATTATGCCCATATCCAAATTTTGAACAAGCAGGTGCCTTGTATTACAGACAGGATGTGCAAATAACAGGTGAAGCTCCATGGTGAATACTAAAACCTGCTTATATTGCTATAGTTATTTTGAGTGTGATGGCTGGAAAACCTCTTCTCTGTCAACTCAGAGAAGGCATTCTCACTTTATTGGCAGGACACAAGAGCAACAAGTGCCTTCTGATCCCTCAGTGCTTCTTTGCTCCTTTAACTTCCACTTTAATTTTCTCCCACCACTTCCTCCAAGCACACTTTATGGTGCTTCCACTACTTAGGATTTCACAGACAAGAAATGCAAGAATGCTGTAACACAAAAATACTAGTTAAAAGACACTGTGTTTTTCCCCTTTATTCCAGTTATATATATTATGTATAAAAGATCACTTATTTTTGTCACAGGTTTTCTCCTTTTCCTACATTAAAACCCACACAATTAATAGAAACACATAAATACCTAAATCTGGGTGGATGGGGAGGATATTGGACATCTGTCAATAATTACTGCCTCTAAAATGGAGTGTGCATTTTTCTAATCACAGAAGCTCTTTTCCAGACATTCTTGCTGCTTGCTGTAAATAGTTCCTATCCTGCACCACTCAGATTTATTTACCCAGGGGGTAGTGTGCACATGCATACACACATATATATTTATCCATCCTTGTATTCATATAAATACATATGTGTATGTGTGAGTGTGCATGCATGTATATTTAAATTTACAGGCACCTGCTACCCAGGTGTAGCATACTCCTGCAATTTTTCTGTGCAAATGATTAGAAGATTGAATTTTTAGTAATTTTCTTGCAGCTTCAGATGCTACTATTGTGATCTCACTTGAGCAGCTCATTTTGCAATCACAAAGATAAAGAAAAGCAGATTTCCAGCCCTTGTGGTGAAAACCTTGAAGACATGAAGCAACCCCAAACACATGAAGTAAGTGGACATCAAAGACAAAAAAAATCCCACTCATGAGAAGAATGTAGCATTTTAAAAAATATCAGTTTTAAAATTCCCTATTTTTTCACTGACATTTAATTTTTTTTTAATTCCTGGTTTTCCTTGCATTCTAATGAGTATCCATGATGTCCTCCTTAAGCAGAAAGCTATTCTCACATGGAGAATTTCCTTTGTTTCCACAACATGCAGAAAAACCTGTTGTCAACAAAGACAATGCAATCCACCTTAGTTCTCCTAATAGGCATGGGTCTGATGTCTTCTGTGAGTGTTATACATGCAAAGATGTGTAAATTTATATCTATGTAGGATGAAAAAAAAAATTATTTTTGCTTTCTTGGATTAATTAATATCTGAGTTTCCACTAATTTGGTATTTCTGCTCTTTGATGAATAACACATCTAAAAATATATCTGGAAAGGTACTCACCAAGTTTTTAAACATTACAAATTAATTTCCTCTGAAGCAGGAATTTCATCAGCTGATGACCTTTAGGTAAATAAAATCATTACCTAAATCCTTCTTTCTAACAAGTGTTGTCAAAGTAGAACCTAAAAATCAGTCAAGTGAATTTAAAGGTGACATAATCTATCTTTATAGAATTTTTTTTCTGAGTCTACAAAGTCCTGTCCTTCCACAAACCTCCCCACCTCCAATACTTTTCTATTTAGTTAGAACACCATACATTTCTACCTCTGCATATAGTAAACCACAGAGAAAATGTAGATAAGGAAGGGAACAAATTGCCTGCAATCAAAAAACAGCACTGAAAATTGCAAGTAACACCATAGGGAATTTGAACTTGCTGCTTCAGAGGTTTGGGGAACATGACAGTGAGATAAATCTTTGGATAGTTTCAAGGGAAATACTGCACAGTTGGAGCAAGGTGTGCTGATCCCGATGTTCTGACCTTCCCATGCATCTCTGGGCCAAAGTCCACGACTGAAGGGCAGATACAACTCCATGGTTCTCCAGAGACAGCACACGGCTGACGTGTCACCTTCCCATCAAGTGGCACAGCATCCTCTTACTGGCGCAGAGGTATCATCAGCACCTCTTGTGTCAATGGCTCCTTCACGTGGAATGTGATGCTGTGACAAAATGTTCCATTCTGTTGTGGTTTAGCAAGGTGCTCAATAACCCCCAAGGACATCTGAAGGTACTCTGTGTGCTGGAAGCAGTAATTTGAATAACAATTATAAGAGTGTATAAAGTCTATAGGATTTTTATTGTTTTGTACTTTGGAATATTGAAATCTGTGACAGAGCATCAATGCTGAAGCCCTATGGCTATGGGCATTGAGAACTGTGGGTGATTAATAGAGAACAGGACAGTGCTCTGTACATTTTATGAGAGGTTTTCAAAAAAATATTGCAAATTATCTGGAATTCTAGAATTCATAACCTTTACAAGGTGAAAAGCGAGTCTGACATGACATATTTCCACATGGTGAACTGGGAGCTGGACCAGAACAGATTAATTAGAAATTAAATAGAGAACACCTGCACTTAGTTATTTATATAATTTTGAGTTCAGCTAAAATCCAGGGCCCAATTTTTGATACTCTTATATTTACCAAGTCATAGAATCATTTAAGTTGCAAAAAGACTGTTGAGATCTTCAAGTCCAATTGTTAACCCAGGACTGCAAAGTCCAGCACTAAACCATGTCCCTAAGTGAAATATCTACATGTATTTTAAATACTTTCTGGGATGGTGACTCAGCCTCTTCATCTGTTCTAATGCTTGACAACAC
>VZRF01009874.1:0-161607 GCA_013396875.1 Vireo altiloquus
GGGCTGCAAGAACAGCCCTATCATTGATGTGTTACCAAGGAGTATCACAGTTGCCTTATTTCTGTAATACTGCTAGGCAGCCGCAGCAGATTCAGTATCAACGCTGGACTCACTGGAAGTTAGTAGTAAATGTAAGCTTTTGTTAGGCAGAATATCTTGAAGTTTGCATTTTCTATATTGAATTTTTCTTCGGATAGTCTTTCTTTGAAAGTATTCATGTTTCCAGTTTTGTTTTTAATGTCAATGTTTCTTCTATTCCAGTGTACTCCTTTGATCCGAAACTGCTTTTTGTGACTACTTTGCTGTTATCAGGTTGTAGAATTTGTGATTAATTTCTTTGCAGAAAAAGTAAAGCGAACTGCAAGTTTCAATCCCTGTTTTTTCCAGCCTTAAAATGACATTATTAGTTCTTTTACTCACACCAGTCAAGAATTATTGAAAATGTCTTGACATTCTGCTTTTTCTTTTGACATTAATTACTCTAAATCAAGTGATAAATTTGTGGGTAGAGCTAGTGGATTAATTAATTTCACCTTTCACCTTCTCAGAACTCGTTGTCATGAAAAAGAAAGATGTTGCATGCTGCGAAAGGTGACTTTGTTATAGAACAATGAAAACAATTAAGCCACATTTACAATTTGTTGTATATTAATGGACATAAAAAGAGTTCCTTCTTTGCTACATGAATCCTGAACTGAACTCACATGAGCATGGTGTAGAAAGGAAGAGTAATCCAGCCCAAATTCTCACTGGTGTCGCTGGTGGATTGGAGTCTCTGGAGTCTCCACAGCTCATGAGCAGAAGGACTGAAAAAGACCAACCATAAATACCTAAAAGCACAGAGATAACATAGCCAGAAGCTGTGTTGAGGGGGAAAAATGAAACCTGGAGGCAGTCACCAGAGAAACTGTTGAAAATTTAGGTGAGGAACTAACTAGTTGAACATATGTACACAATTGGAATGGATTTATATTTTAGTTTAGGATGAGATTTTTATGTACCATGAGAATTTTAAAGAGACATATTTTCTTCAAGCTTTCTAAGGGTGCTGAGCACCTTTTCTGGATAACAAGGCAGAAGAAAGCAATAGTTCTGGAAAAAAAAAACAAAAGGAAAAATAAAAAAAGAAGCCTTGGTACATCTACAGACTCCACTGAATTTTAAAAATGTAAGAGATGTGGAAAAGCCGTAGATAAATTGCTTAAAGTCACTCTTTTTCTTAGCTAATTGCTGTTTCCCCTTACTTCAGAGGAGATACCCACCAGGATTTAGCTGGAAGGGATCATGCAGTCCAAGAAAAAGCAAAATGCAATGCTGAGGATGCCCTGGGCTTCCTTTAGCAGGTACTTGTAATATTTACCATTAGTGTGAAAAGGATAAGAGTTAGTTGCTTGCTTGCTTCTAAATTACAAAGATGAGTCTTTCGATGTTGGTGAACAGTGATTAGAAATAATAATGTTTTTAGAGCGCAACTCTTATTTTTCTACTGAAGAGGAGAAAATTTCTTGTATCAGAAGAGAGAAGGAAAGAGAGCATAGCAGATCTCTCTCACCTCACTTGCTAATTGTCCAAAGAGGAAGAGCTTCATTCGTACTGCCTTCATCTCAAGCAACCATGTGCTGTGAACTCCACCCATGTCATGTCACAGACATCTGCATATTTTTCAAATTCCTGACTTTAGAAAAATGTTGAAACAAAGTCTCTGGTGGACACATAAGTAGTATTTTGTTGTTCTGGGGTTGTGACTGTGCTAATTTTCAGGTGTCTCCTTATGGTCGGCCAAAAGGAAATTTTTTTCTCCTTGCACATTGGGAGATTAAATAAGGATGATTTTCTTTGAAGAGCAGGTAAAAAATTAAGAACATGGAGAAAAGGGCTGCAAAAAATGATAGTGCACAGTGGGTGAGATAAATGTTACTCAAATACATAAATTGATCCACCTTATTAGCTATTAATATAGCTATTGTGGAACTATTGCAGAACTAGAACAATCCCTACTGCAACAATCCTGAAAAACCTTTTCTTATAAATGATCCTAGTTTAGGGAAAACTAGAAACTTTTGCTAAAACATTGTGGGTCCTTTTCCTATAAAGTTTGTCAACTTGTTAAAAAAAAAAAAAAAAAGAGCACCAGGACAGAGGTTGGAAGGTTCTATCTTGAAATATCTTGCATAATGAGGCTGGGGAAAATCCAGCTATGGAGGTTTTCAAAACCCAAGGGGACAAGGCCGTGGGCAATGTGCTCTAGCAGATGCTGCTTTGAGCAGGGATGGTTAACTATAAACCTCCAGAGGTCCTATTCAACCTCAACTATTCTGTGATTCTATAAGGACATTTGTGCTTTGTGAATGCAACTGTTGTGCAGGATAAAAGGAAGATGACCCTCAGGCAGCCTGTGTTCCAGATTAAACCAATAGAGATGATGTCAGCCTACCTTACTTGCCAGCAGACCTTATCTCTGAGAACTCATATAATTTGTTGTAATAAAGTGGCTGGTCTAAGTGCATTTGCAACTCTAAGAACTGCATTTCTGTTCAAAATTAGCATATTTTCAATTAAGGGTCTCTTGCCTATTACAAAACAGGAAACATGTACAATAACTACTAATTGTTCTGTCATGGAAAAATATGTGAGTTAACCTGCAAAAGGCAGGAATAGATCTCTCCATAAGTACAAGAGTAATGTGTGTGAAAGCTGTGAAACAGAGCATGAAGAAGATTGAAAAATTGATTAAACATAAGCTTGACACTGGAGGAAGGTGGAAAAATTAAGGAGGTGAGATATAGTCATCAAGGAGCAATACTGTCCGTGGTGTTGGTTATCTTTCCAAATGTTAGGAAATTATGAAGATTTCTGAAGATAATCTGTTGAGAAATCTTCTTAGTTGCTGTTCGAAGATGCAGAAGCTGCTTGGAAAATAGATGAAGTTGTGCTGTACAACATTGGTAATTTGTGTCATCTTCCCCAACTGCTGTACAAAGATGACTGAATTCATTGCGAGAGGAGTCCTACGTTCTATCTTCCTAAATACAGATTTATTAATTCTGATCACCTTTCTTAAGCTACAGAAAACCACTTTGGGCTACTCTGTGCCATGCAGATACTCTTCTGTGTGGGGGATGCTCGCTGCCAGCCTGTCTGGCTGAGCCCTGTGAATATCTGTGCAGAACACTGGACCTTCGGGAGATAACACTTCCCTAGGCCATGCCAGGCTTGGACACCATTACCCCTCTCCAGGCACACAGGATACTGGTGGGGATACTGGTAATTCACTAAGCCATACTGTCGCTTGTAGCTGTGCCTTGAAATTTCTGGCTTAAAAGCTACAAATGACTGCTTGCAAGACCAGGCTTACAGCTTGTAAAGAAATTTTGTTTGTGGAAGAGTGTGAAAAATCAACTCACTAGTAAAGAAGTTATGCATCTTATCTGAAAAAGTGGAATCAAGCAAATAGCAGCTATGGAGCAATTTTGCAAAATAGGAAGAACAGAAACTTTGGGAGGGAAAAGGTTAATCTAATAATTAATTTATATCTTTAGATGTGCACTGCTACAAGTTATAGCTGTTATTTGAAGAGAAGCAAACACAGACAATTTTTTAATTTAATAATTTGGTCTGGGTTATTTTTTTGGTTAATAGTCTCTGGACTTTAAGATATGATGTCTGTTAGTATTTATTCAACCTGTGACACTGTTGCCTTGATCACTGTGTTGTGGGTTAGGGGAGGTTGGGGAGGGAGGGTTGGGTTTTTTCTGAGATGTTGCATATCTCTGAAAAATAAAGCTTCAATGTTTGGAACCAAGCTTTCAAAACTGGAGATAAGATTGCAGGAGATTCTTTAACTGCTTAGGCTTAGCAGCATTGAATACTTTATTTGCTGCAAATTATTTGCTCAGTTGTCATAATGGAAATAACCTTCATGATCTCTTTCAATGCAAACATGATCAAGACAGACGGTGACATCACCAAGAAACTTTTCTCTGAAAGGTTAATCTGCTTCATAACTAGGAACCCTCATTAGCCAAGAGCTATCATTCTAATTCCAAAGCTTGCACCTGTAGTAGGGGAAATGCCAAGTTGCACATAGACTTATAGACTTTAATCACCTTTCAGCAGTATTACTTCTTTCTGATAGGTTCTTGTGTTGGTTTTGCCTATCTGTTCCTAAGAACTCGAATTTTAATATTTGCTCTTTGCAACAAAATTAATTAATCTAAATTAACTTCAACACACTTAGACTGAAGTCTGGGCTCTGAAATTTGATCTACCTGTGCAAACAGTTTTTTTTCCCCGGTTAAACTGAGACACATACAAGCACACACACTATTCTATTGACAGGCTAGCAAATTAAACTGCAGTGGTGTAGGAAGTTATGAATGACCTTTCCTGGGACTTGCTTTATTTAAGCAACTTCAGTACCATGGATAATGTTACATAATACATTCAGGCTGGGTGATACACTGCACTGACGCTTATGGCAAAACCTCAGATGTACATTTTGCAAGAATTTTATCTAAATGTTGCTTGTTGTTGTTTGTTTACTCTGGTCGATAAATCTGTAACAGTTTCTTTCTCATTTAGCTTTCAGACCGTTCAAAAGATGCTACCCTCACCACCATTTCTTTTATTACAAGAAGCATGTTCACAGGTAGTGTCAAGATAGAAAAGCTACTCATAGATACCAGGTGGGCGGATGGGCTGCCAGCCAGCCTAATCAAGCTGAGATCATAGGCACAAGACACTGCCCTCCTCCAGAGTTTTCTCACCATGCTATCCCTCACAAAGAACCTCTCAAAATACTCCGTATTATAGCACTGGGCTCTGAACTCCTAGAGTCCAGCTTTAACTTCGTTTGATGAGCAGGTAAACTCATCTATAAAGGCTATTTCTAGGGGTGAAATATCTGCACCTGAATAGGTTGATGAAGTGCCATAAATATATATTTATGGAATTTTTATATAAACATTTACATATGTAAATAAGGGTAACCCTGTTATTCTGTTCCAGTTTTATTCTTTAATTAAAACTGGATACACAACATGTTTGCACTATCGGGTTATTTGCAGGGAAACTTATCCATAGTCTTTTTATACTATGCCTGATGGCAATCTCTGTGCCAGTCCATCACTTTTGTCTACATCAACCCGATGTATATTTGAATTACTTGTGCTTCAGAAACACTATACAATATTAATGAGATACTTTAGTTTTCTTTAGCTGTAGACATTTTAGCATCAAATTAGCCCAGCTCTACAGTAGACTTTTTTTTTAAACAGAGTTTTATAAGATAATTAGAGTATCATTAGAGAACATTAATTCCTGTCTGCTCTAGAAATCCATCCTAGGAGAATGGATTTCTCCAGTTTTTCCTCCAGTTTCAAAACTACTTTTCTTATTTTAAATCAATTTGAGATGGCCAGCCTACACTTTCCATGAGAAAAGTTCCCTGGTCTGAACATGACCTTCATAGTGAATCATCGCAAAGTGTATGTCTTTTACTTTAAATGTTGCTGCTGGAAAGATTCTTGCTATTGCTTTAATTAGTAGTTGTTTATTTAATTGCTTAAAAAGGTTTCATGTTTCAAGGTAAGCTGGCCCTCTAAGCAGTACTGCTTACTCTTCCCACCACGTTCCAGGTAAGAGTCCAGCTCATCATATTAATGATCAATTAAGATGGGAACAGCAAAGGCCAGAATTGCTTCCAAGGGAAGCAGAGGGCAAGTAAAGATTGGATGGTTGGTCTGGGTTTTTTTTTCTTCTTTTCTTAAGACAAAATCCTGAAAGACCTGATGAGAAAACAAAGAGTTGAGAGGACTTGAAGAAAGTGTGTGAGGTTAAAGATAAATAGATGAGAAGTTCTCTTTTCCAGGAAGAGCAGGGCTTCTGCTACCTGCTATTTTTCTTCCTAGAAGAGACTGGGAGATTCTGTCTTTTGTCTAGATGTTATTTTCTGTCACTAAATTGAATCACAAGAAAGGAAGACCAGAGGAAATTACCTTCTGTTGTGGTCTGATGGATGCAATATGAAAATGTCAGATACTGCTCTTTTAAGAAATTTCAGTTTGGGAAAATGTTTTCTTTCAAACAACACACAAAGGAGGTAGACTCAAGCATACTTGAGAGTAGTAGGAGGCTGTTTATGAAGGCTGGTAGACAGGTGGCATGACTATTATGAGTTTATTATGAATATTATGAGTAGGCAAATATACTTCTGGATTGATCAAGAAGCAACCAAACCCTTCATTAGGTAAATGATTTAAACTTGGGTATTTAGTACAATTTTTTTGTTTTAAAAACAAGGGTTGTTGAAGGTGTTTATGTGTGGAATGAGGGATGTGTCTTTTTCTTCTGTTTTTTTTACCACACCAGACTGAATCAAGTTCTCACATATCTCTTGGCCTCATTTTTCTTCTTATGAAACCTCCTAGTAAACCTTGCCCTATACTGTTAATTGCCAAACTGTAACTAAAGCAACATGATTTCTTAGAAGAACTACTAGATCACAAATAATTAATGGTTTTGTGTATGTTTGTGGTTGGTTTTTTTTTTTTTTGAATGGTTACCTTGGTCCTGGTTGAACATCCATGAAAGTTAATGAAAAGCTGTTATTATTTCTGTGGCTTTTTCTTTCCTTCCTGCTTCTCCCTTAAAAAGGAGAGTGTTACTGAGGGATAAGTGTCTCAAATAACATTATTTTGCCTAAATGTCCTATGTTTTCTTTTGATTAGATTATAGGTTTTGACATGCTTAAAATCTCACATCCTATTACTTAGACTTATGGAAAAAGTTTATCTGTTCTCCAGCACTAGCATTGAAGTCAGAAATTCTCATGGCAGCAAATTGATTGCTGAAAGGAGTAACAGGTTCACCCTAAAAGATTTTTGAGAATAGTGAGCTGATTTTTTAACTACTAATACCTAAAGAAAACTGCTCTTCCACACCTTGCCATTCCCCAAGTAATAATATCTGCCTTAAGGATGTTTTAATTTCACAGTGGTTTTTTAGGGCTCGGATGAAGATGTACAATCTTCACACACTACTCACTCACTGGAAATTACTTTGTAACATATCCCTTTTTTTTACTGCTATTTATGATAATCTTGAAAAATACAATTTGCCTTGTTTGAAATTTGCTAATTTTTCAGAGTGGTGACTACTGAGCCCTGCTCATTTAGGGAGTCGTGTTCAATTCGGATGGCCTCGCACTAGCTCTGTCCAGGTCCAAAATCAGTTCTCATACTATTCTTGAGTGCTGCTACTTGCAGGCCTTGCAAGTAGCAGCAAGTTATTTTACTGTTATCTCCTGGCCCAAGTGGACTTCTCATAGGGTGAGGCTGATGCTTGCAGAGTCTAGATGTCAAACTGGGAAAAGGATCAGGGTGATATTTGTGCCTTATGTTAAGTTGTAAATAACACAGACTTGTTGCAATCTAAGCTTCTGTAACTACAGTCAACATAAGTAGTTTGGGCTGGTCAGAGGGAATTGGCAACGATGCACAGATATTTGCACTTCTAGCTCAACAGTTCAGTGACTGATATCACTTTGCTTTAGTTCTGCATGTCACTAGCAGACAAAGTGAATAGAAACCTGAGCCTAAATAACTGTACATGGATAAAGTCAAGTAGAAAGACACAAATATCACATTTTATAGAGCTGCAGGGCATGAGAACTAGGGTTACCTACAGCCAGCATGTGCCAGAAAAATTGTTAAAGCTGGTAAGAACTTCAATAGACAGATAATTGTAGTTTTCTCATAACCCTTAACAGTGGGTAGAAGCAGAAATGCTTTCATTAGGGATGTTATAGACCATGTATATAGGGATATTATAGACCATCTAAATGTACCAAGAACCATATGATGATGCAGTGCCATGGGGAGCATTGAGGGATTTCTTATACTGTGAGGAAAATAAGCATGAACAGTCTTTAACATCTTTGATTCATGGAAGCACTATTGCTATAAGGACACCTCAGAGACAGGGGTTTGCCCTGTACCAATGATCTCTCAGTTTCATTGACCATTAAAATAATTTTATGCCTTGAAACCTCTGAATCCATTATGGAAGAATATAACTTTTCTCTGTGTGTTGTGTGCATGATGTGTTCCACGCCTTCCCTTTCCTTGTGCCTCAGAAAAAGATTTCACAGTTACTGTTGCAGGTTTTCATTATTGGTAAAAATGATGCTGAGTTAGGAAACAGTCACTGAACTGCAGCGTTAGATGCCTCATTTCTGAAGAGGTGTTACCAAAACATGGCTTAAAATATTGTTACATCCAGGAGTCCGAATGTCACTGCAGGCATACTTTTTCCCCCATCCTAGAAAAACGTTTCCCAAAAGATGAAACATAGCACACAGTACCAAGTAGACTTGGTGGTGCTGGAAGAAAAAGGACATGGGCAGTCAGTTTGACGTCTCTGAGTTTACTGATCATCTTTGTCAGAAAAATGAGCCCTGATGATACATATAGGTTGTCCAATTTGTGAAGCAGGTAATTTGAGCAGTTGCCCAGACAAGAAACTATTCCGTGGTGCTGATCATGTATCATGACATCAAGACAGATGATTGAAGGAGCTGGCCTGACACCAGTGATTGAACTCTTGTGTGTTTGGAGGGGAATTGATTTCATATTGCCCAGTAGTCTGATGCAGTGAGAGAAGAGGACAAGGCTGCTCTGTAAGGCCTCATAGCAGTCCAGTAACACTTACGAATAAGATGCACAGAATTGTGTGGAATGTGCTAGCCCCAAATTGAAGTGGGCCTTATTTTCCAGGAGAAACAGTAACTGTCACAGGCCATTTCTACTCTAGGACCAAAGTAAAATGGTATTTGAGGTGCTGTATGCACAGTACATTTAGTTTGCATACACAGTTTTATCATCTCTCTTGAGGTCTTCTGGGCTCTTCTAACAATGATTGTGCTAATGTTTCCTTGGCTTTTCACTTGGTTTCTTCACAAGCTGAACTATTTAACTCCTTCCTTGGGAGAAAAGTGCAGAGAGAATTTGTGCAAACCATGTGTTTTACGATATCCCTACTTTCTTTGTCTGCAATATTGATTAGGTAATACATCAGTGCATTAAGTTCAGTTGTCCCCTAGCCATCATGTCACCTTTGCATCACATCTTCCTCTTAATATGAGGAAAATAGTTCCCAAGACAAAGGTGGCACTTGGACTTCTTGCTGAATGATACTGCAGGTCTAATGGGACCAAGTGAGATAAGCTACTCTGAATATAAATGTGGATTCCTGCCTTCTCATTTCTTGCTGTGCTTAACTTTGTCTAAAGCAATTGGCTTAAAAATGTTTGAATTGCATCCCAGAAAGCTCCTGTAAAGGCTGACATATTAAAGTGCAGTGTGTGCATAACAATACTCATAGACATAATATAGTTCAGCAATAACATGAGAGGAGTTCAGCAGGAACTTTCTGCCTCATGGAATGATCTCTGCCTTTTTCTACTTTTTACCTTTTGGTATGTATATAACATGCATGAAATGTTATATTGTTTTCTTTGCTTCCTTTTATTTTTTCCTTGAAAACCTGACGTAGCCGGGGTTACAACAGTAGGCACAAAATAGCATTTAATTTGTATTCTGCAAGGGCTGGAAGCAATATAATCTTGTAATTCATAATTAGCTATAAGATATTTACATAACTCATAACTCACATTGATGGAATAATTTTTTGTTTTAACTCTTCACATTGCTTTTACTTTGAATTCCTCTGCTTCAGTCTGGGCTGTGGATCTCATACTGGGTTTTCCAATGAACCCTGGGGCAGTTTATGGCTCCCAATAAACCCGTGCTCTCTTCTTTGTAGTAGGATTTGCAAAAGCCCATATTCAAGGGCTGGCCAAGAAAGCACATCTTACTCCACATTCCAGTGGTCTGGGCGTATATGTACGATTGGTTGTTAGACTTCAGCAGTGTTTTAGTAAATTGATAACAGCATAAGCACACCCTCCAATGTTTTATACAAAATTGTGCTGTTTCTATATTCCTTCATTTGTTTATTAGACCTGTTAGTTGTTTAGCTGATTTTTGCCTTGTTTCTTATTTGTTATTTTTTGCCTTTTATTGATCAGTCAGTCCCAAGCATGTTTGTAGCTGTGCATGCATAAAAATTTTGTAACCCTGCATCCTATGCTAGAGATATGGTATTGATAAATGTACCAAGAACCATATGGTATAGTGGCAAGACTTGTATTTTATTTCTAAAGACAAGTAGAGAGAAGCAGATTTTGAACTGTTTCCTCAGAATCTTATTGCTCTGCACTCATTTGTATCACTTTATACAACCAGATAAAGCAACCAAGATTTCCTGCCAGGCGATCTGTTTTTCCTCCATCCAGGGCTTGTGTACACATGGTAAAACATGAAATTATCTTCTGCTTGAATAACTCTCTTCTAATTACAATATGAAGAAGAAAATGTTGGGTGGCTTATTTTGTTTTTAAATTAACCAAGAAGCTAAACATCCTGCTTTGTGTTTTCCAGCATGCTTTCTATTATACCTGCCAGATGGGTTCAGAAATCTGTAGGGAGATTTGGAGAAGCTAAAACACTTGGCAATGTGGAGAAATCCAGGGAACAATGTAATGAACTCCTATCTTCTATGTTTATTTATACTTGTGAGGTTTTTTCCAGAATTTTCTCTTGGTTTTTGATATTCAAGCACTTAAGCATTTCCATTGTATTTTTCAGAAAGCACTCTGAGTCATGTTCTGCAAATGCTGCTGCATAAATCCTGTAGTTCAATTGATTAACAGTTTACAGCCTTCTTACATTCAAGCAGTTGCTAAAATTAGTAACACCACATAAAGACTCTGTCTGTAAGGTAGGGTATGTGTTTGAAATGAAACATTAGGTTATTCACTTGGAGATAAAGTTTATGCAAGCTATTCTGGTTTTGTTCGGAGTACATTCTTAAGAAGATGAGATTGATTTAATCTGTAATTAATGAATGTAGGATGCTTTTAGACCTACCAAGGGAAAATAGCTGTAACCATTTCTCACTATTACATTTGTTGACAATTAGTAAATTCAGCATCTTAGAATTAGTCTGGATGATTTCATTAACTGTAATCTTGAAGTGGAACGTTATGAATGAGAACTCCAATCTGAACACTTTCTACTATAATAATTCTACTATAATAATTTCTACTATAGAAATTATTTAGGAAATTTTATCTGTTTTGTAATGACATTTAAAATGCATTTTTCCTTGGTTATTTTGAAGGAGTCAAGATGAAACACTTCTATCTTCAAAATTACACAAAAATCTTCTGATATCTGATGTTTCTCTTGTTCTTTCCTCCCCAAAAACAAACAGCTAAAACTGTAAACGGTCTGAAACAGTACAAATGTTGAAAATGTTATAGAAAATAATAAAAATTATGTCATGATTGGTAACAAGAAGACACAACTCTTTGTATCTCATAATGCAGTTCTAATTTTTTCTCCACTGCAGTTTCTGGTCACATTTTATCTTCGGAGAATTTTTTATTTTCAGTAACTTCTAAGATTTTCTAGCATGTTTAGTCCTGCTTTGGTAGGAGGAAATTGCTGTTCCTCTAGAAGAATTTAGCTTTTTCACTTGCCAATTCTTCTTTGAGTTAAATATCAGGTAGACACATGGCTCATGTTTATTTTAGCTAGTAATGCATTTTAATGACTCTGAACTTTCAGGAAAGAGCTCCGGTTTAATGTAATGCCCACCAGGTCTACGTAGTTAAAGAAAAAAAATAGTATAACTCACTTTGGCATACAAAGAGTGTTCCTCAAGTTTCCAATGTTTTCTTGACTCTATCGATTCATACATCCCAAGTATGAATTGTGGAGTGAAGAATCAGTGAAGTACCTGCACTGTTTCTCATTATGGATGAATATGTCAGTGGCAGTGCCTTCCTTTAGACATACTGATTTTTCTTGATGTTTATGTCACACTTCTATCAGAAGGTGTCGGGTACAGATAAACCAGTGTAGAGACACAAGAGAATGACAGCAGGAGAATGTTACTTCTTATGTCCTCTTGGGATTGAAAACACTTGTCCTGGAGAAGTCAAGATTTCATCCTCTTGAGAAACTCACTTTAAAATTCTTAACAGAATCATCTCTGAGTCTTCCATTGAGCTAATTCAAGATAGATTTCTTTTTTCCTTCCAATAGTTTTTGAAAATAGAGGAAGGAAATGATTGTCTCTGTTACTTTTCATGTATAAGTATATATACATGAAGGTATAGTTATATAAGTATATATACATGAAGGTATAGTTTATATCTTTGGGCTATGTATCATGGTTTCCAGCTCTGTATATGGTGAAGTGTTTGGAGCTCTAAATGGCATAAATATTTAATTAGGAAACAATAGACACAGTGCCGCCCCATGCATATTTATGGACTTTTTCATCCTGTGAACTCATCTCAGAAGACTTTGAAGAACAAAGCTTTGGTATAGTGACAATAAACTGTAATGTAGTTTATAAAACAGAGGGTAATTTTTCCAGTTCAAAGCCTCTCTCAAACAAGTGTGCCTCTTCAGGTTCAAAGTAGAGTAGGAAATGCTCTTTTCCTTTTTCTAAAGATGAACTGAGTTATACCAGTGAAGATTAAATCAGACCTGTTCTAATCAAACCAGAGGAAAGTTAATACATATTTTAAGTTCTTTCATTCATCATTCTTGTCAATTCAGATTGAATGTAGCCCAAATTTTCTAAAGATTTAATTAAAATGAATAAGTAAATAGATAAAAGGCAGGATACTGCTTTTTATTGGCCTTTGAGTTTCAAGAGAGAAGGTAAGACATAGTCCAGATTTTCCCTATGCACTATGTAAAAACCTCTTTTGTTGTAAGAGTCAAACTTTTTGCAAATTATATATATCTGTAAGCTGGAGCATTGAAGATTATTTGGAAATACAGGATCTTCCCAACCATTTTTGTTGCAGAGCAGAAGAGGGAAAGGATGTTGATGAACGTTTTCTTTCTCTGATATGGATTAAATATCTGTAGACATCGGGAGCCCCCGGTGGTGTAGTGGTTAAGCATACGGCACAGTAATATTGCCGTGGGCCCGGGTTCGAATCCCGGTCGGATGCTCCCCGGGCAGGCAGAGCTCGTTAGCCCTGCAAGGGGGCAATCTGCCTACGTCCTGAGGAGGAACTCAGTGCCACTGTCCAGAATCGCTTTGGCCCGGCAGAAGAACCTCGGGATTAAAGGGTGGGCTCAGATCTGCGCGCCCTGTGTCTCACCTAAAAAATCCAGTGCGCAGGCTGGAAGGTCTGAAAGAAAAAGAGACCTTCCCCAGATCTTCGTACGCGAAGGCTGGCCAGCAAAAAAAAATCTGTAGACATACTGAAGATGGACAGTTGAAATTGCAGTACAACACCCATTAGGAATGTTCATAATTAATCTGCACCTGTAAGTAGCTAAATACCTTTAGAAAAAAACGTGTAAGTTCTCCATTTCTTAAATTGTTTTGATTTCTCTGCTGTAAGACAGTCTTTCTTCAGTGCTGAAATAAGAAGCTCAGAATGCAACACCAGTTTCCATTACATACTAGAATGACCAGGACCCAACCCTGGGGAACATTGCACTTTGTCACTGTAACTTCAGCCTGTCATTAAAGTCATTGATGGTCCCTTGCAATTCAGCAAGACAAGTTTATCAGCAAGACAACTGATCTCCCAGACACTTGTGCCACACAAACCACTGTTTATGCCTGTTTTGCCCACTGCCCTGAAGGACATTCCAGTAGAAGCCTCCAGCCATTTTGTGCACTTGGCTCTTGGGAACTGTAGGTACTTTCACCAAGGACAAAATTCATTTCTGTTTAAACTAGAGACTTGAAATATCAGTGTGGATTTCTTTTGCTCCCTTTTTAACTCCACCCTCCATGGGATTTACTGAATGATTGCATTGGGTAACTGGAATGTGGCCTTTTCTCACAGGGCTTTTGGTGCTGTTGAGTTAGGAGACAGCAAAAATAACTCCATAAACTTCAGATGAAAAAAGTCATTTATTAAGAAAATTTTTCTTTTTATATATCCAGGGTTGCTAGAGCAGGGCACAGTTATTGGTTTTTGGGTGAACACTTCTTTAGCATCATTGGTTAGCTACAACAATGCCTAAAAGTAACAATTTGGAATAACAAGATGTAAAAACACCACCTGCAAAATATAGTTTACAAAAAAATAAGATAGTTTACGTAAACTTCTGTTGGTTTTCAGCTCCGTTTGTGAGAAAGCAACTTCCTATCACAAACAGGGCCAGCAGCTGGAAAATTTCTCTCTGATCAAACTTGTCAGTGTCCACAGGCTTTCATAACATCCATAGTAAATGCTGACTTAGAAACTTTGTAATTTCACTCATTTCCGCCATTCCACAGAGTGGATACAGCATCGCGAATTGTTCACAAGTGAGGGTGAGCATAAAACTGAAACTTTAGGAGCCCAAGGGATTTACATAAATATATGCCATGACTCTGTAGTGCAGCACATAGTTTGCATTAGCATCGCAGTTGTCCTGTAATGCTCCAGTACTCTAAAATGTCATTAGTAATCAGTAAGTGCCATTCTGGCCTCTACATCATTTTAAAGCTGCAAGACAAAGCACATTTGTTTGAAAAGAAGGGCCAAATATACATTTACAGTTACACTAGAGATGAGTCTCTTCTTTCCTATCAGTGTGCATTTTCCTAGAATATGACTAGGAAAACAGTCCCTGAAGCAAAGATCCAGCTAGACCTTTGGCAATCAAGGATCAGAAGCTGATCCTTAGGGAGGTATGGGTGATGAACAGAAACATATAATGATGTTTCTCTCAAAGACTTTCTCAGCTTTCAAATAATCTGGGGCTCTGCCACAAAGCTGTTTGGTTTTTCAGTGAAGATGGTATCTTTTTAATTGCTCCAAATTGGCTCCAGTTCCATGAACCTGTTCAATCAAGACTTGAGATTGTGCCAGCTTTCAGCGTCTACAGTATTATGCAGCAAGAATTTTTCAGTTCATTCATGTGATCTGAGGAATTAATTTTTTCTTTGTCTTCTGCCTGACACCTGTTAGTATTGGTCAGTGTCTCTGCTTCTGGAACACTTGGTGATCATTCACATTTTCTCTTCCAGTCCACCTCATGTGGTCAGAAAAGCTTTGTGGCAGTCTGTTCCTGCCCTACCCCTGCCCACGTCCCTACAGTGACCTCGCAGGGTGAGAATTTAAGCTTCAGAAAACTAGTAACCACTACTCACTCTGTCATAGTAGTTTTTTATCAGGAGGATTGTTCATCATAAATGTGCACGGGGTTTAGATGTTTAAGAGAGCTAATTAGGAAAGGTGGCTTGGGACTCCTAATTCACAATCACCTTTTTAAATTTTCACATCGTCCGCTCTGTGTTTGTCATCTAATGTCACATCATGTGTGACATAATGTCAGTTTGAGTGATCATCACTGTACAAAACAAGCCTCTATCCTTCACTGTTCATATTTCACAAACTGAATCATATGTCTCCCAAGGTTTTCTGCATAGTCTTACTCTTTGGACTGTTTTGGTAATGAAGCAGGGTCATGGTATTTGATCAGTGACTGGTATCTTACGGTTTATGACTAGAAGGAGGCAAATGCACCAAATAAAGAGAGAATTCATAAGAAAAACCTCAGGTGGGCATGTTCATTTCTTGTCCCTCTATAGATGAGATCTGTCTCCCATGCGGGAACAGTAGGATAGCTCCTTTATCAAAGGGACAGCAGCATCCATTATCATTATATTAGGGAAGTGATAGGGTACCTTTCTGACTGACCCCTATGTTTTATGATCCTGCTGTGTCCTAGTTTGAGGAGAGAAATTCCCTTGGTAATGAATTTCATTACTAGCCAATTGTTGTCATTGTAGAAACCTCCTGTTCCTTTACCAATCTTAAGGCAAATAATTTGGTAGCAAAGAGGAGGGGGAAGAGGGTGAGCATGGCCAAATATAGACTGAATAACTTGGTAGCTGTAGATACGTTTTCCAGTTCTTTTTCTTTCTGATACTCTTCTGCCAGAACATTTTCATTTCTGCTGCAGTATATCCTAAGATAGAGATCTCCTCAGAGTGGAGAGTGTTCCTCATGCTGCTAGGAACAGGTGTTTGATACACTGCTAATAGGTTTTGTGTCAAAAGAGGATCTCACTAGTGTTGTGTTAAAATCTTTACAGGTTTGTGGGAGTGAAAGGCGGGGGTGAGAGAGAGATTAAGGAAAAGATATCAGCACCACATGGATCCCTGGGATGTCTTGCTGGTCCTTTGTCATCCTGGTCTTCTTAGTGTTGGGGGTCCCAGAGTTGTTCTCCTGGAGGTATCACTTTTATACAGCCCAAGTCCCAGGTAGCCACAGGGTATAGATGTCATGGTGGGAATTTCTTCCTGGATGGTGGCCAAACCTTCACCTCCATTAGGCCTGGAATTTGTTCCTTCCTGCTGTGCCATCTGCACTTATCTAAAGTTCCTGTTGTGGTGGTTTATCTCATGGGAAGTTCCTTCTGTGGCCTTGGCAGTGTTTTGAAACAGTTCAACTGCATTCTTTAGTTGAACCATCTTCTTTAGGACTTTAAGTCCTTACAACAAGGAAGCAGCTTCTTTGTCATCCACTTCCATTTTTTTTGCCAGAGTTACTTTGCAGTGCTACATCCCTTCTCCAAATTCCCCTCGGCATGGAGTGTATAAGCTTTAAGGAAGACATATTTCATAAGGTTTTACATTCTTTAATTGGCTGGATCTACACTACACAATCAGCAGTATCTTTCTTCCTGAGATAAAGAGTAAGATGAAAGGCAAGAAAAGCTCTTGCTCTGATAGCTCAATAAAGAGTTTCTAAAATATAGAGAAATACCCTTGGCACTAGAATGCCACATCTTCCTTCCTTCATTTTGTGTTTCCCACTTTTAATAATAAAAGTTTCTGTACAAACCAGTGTCACTTTGAACCAGATTGTGAAGTGAATTTGAACCAGACTGCCTGCAAAGGTTCCTTTCAATCTCAATTATTCTGGTATTCTAAAAACAAACAAATAAAATTATTCTGTTATTCTAAAAACAGATTAAAAAACCTCAACCCAAATGCCCTAGTGTAGTAGTGGAAAGTGGATACTTATACCTCTTTTTGCTTTATGTTATTATGAAAAAATTAATGCTAAGCCTAAAGTTTTGTATAGCTAAAGTGTTTCCAAGGACCAAGAAGCTACAAGACATGAATGCCAGAATCATAGAATAAGCTGAGTTGGAAAGGACCCATAAGAATTACTGAGTCCAACTCCTGGCCCTGCACAGGACACCCCAAGAGTCACACCATGTGCCTGAGAGCATTGTCCAAAGGCTTCTTGAACTCTGTCAGGCTTGGTGCTGTGACCACTTCCCTGGGGAGCCTGTCCGAGGGCCCAACCACCCTTTGGGGAAGAATCTTTTTCTAACATCCGACCTAAACCTCTGCTAACATGACTTCATGCCATTCCCTCAGGTCCTGTCACTGGTCACGGCAGAGCAGAGATCAGTGCCTGCCCTTTCTCTTCTGCTCATGAGGAAATTGCAGACTGCAATGGGGTCTCCCCTCAGTCTCCTCTTTTCCAGGCTGAACAGACCAAGTGACCTCAATCACTCCTCACAGAGCTTCCCCTCAAAGCTCTTCACCATCTCTGCTGCCCCACTCTGGATGATCTCTGATAGTTTAATATCTTTCTTGTATTGTGGTACCCAAAACTGCACCCAATATTCAAGGTGAGGCTGCACTAAAAAACAATTTAAATCCAGACTTAGGGTCTCTTGAAATCTGGTATTGTCATATTGTATCTAGTCAAGGACAAGACTCTAGGAAAAGCAGATTGTTGTTTGAAACATATGAAAGCTGTTGATCCTAGCTCCTCATGCAATTCCCATATTGCGCAAAGGGTTGGCAAGCAAACAGGCAACTTGAATTTCAAGTGTGCTGTATCTTCTCCCTGACCCTTTTTGTGAGCTGATATGAGTGTCAGAGAAAAAGGTAAATCTGTATCTGTATCTTCCAGTGTGTGGGGCCTGAATTGCAAGCAGACTGTTGAGTACATTTCTCTAGAATGTACTATTAGTTTATCTGACAGATGGAGAGCTGTTAAGATTAACACCCTGGGGATGTTCCAGTGGATATAACTAGATTTAATGGGCCTTGAAGACAAGGGAAATGTGGGGGAAATACAGGGGAAAGCTTATTCTTTTTTTTAGTACTTTGTAGCATCCTAGAAAACTTCAAACCTACATTGGTACCTGAAGAAACAACAATACAGGTGAGGACTGAATCATCGAGAAATATACAAGTTAGAAAGATGGGTGCAAAGCACACATAATAAATTAAAACTATTTTGGTTGACTCGCTCTTTTATTGGCTTCTAGGAGGAAATGGGACTTCACAGGTGTTCAAAATCATGCTCAGAAGTATTTGAATTCAGTCCTTCAAACAACTCCAGGGTATCAGCTGGCTAACACTTCCCAGATTACTTAAACCTACTTCTACATCAGCATCTTACCTGAAATGAATAATGCTGAGTTGGAATACACAGCAACAGTGTTAAAAAAAAAGGTGATTCTTAACCAGATTATAGTTTGAAGCATATGGAAAGAAAAGTGTTCATCAAGCTTTCCAATGGCTGCCTTCATTACCAGTTGGACCACTGTGTCTTCTGCCTTGCTTCTTGGCAGAATAAGTGCACCATCACTATCTACCCGAAGTATGTACTTTTTTATGACAATCCTACAAATTCCTAGTATGTTTTCCTTACTTTTATTTCCTGCAGAGGTTAAGGATGTAACTTTGAAAAGTCTATTGGTTCACTGAAAGCAAGGTATTTTCAGCCATGGGCTGCACTGTATAAGCAGCACAGTGTACTTCTGGTGACTTCTATATTTGCTTTGAGATCAGTTTCTGAAAGTATTTTTAAAACTGCACATCTGGGTTAAGTAGCTGAAGAAAAGAGAGAAATGGGGAGAAGCAGAACTTAAATGTGTTTCTAACACCATAAATTACTTGCCTACAATTCTCCATTGCTAGGACATGGTCCTCTCATTTCAGAAGGCAAATGTGAGAATGCCACTCTGCAAAAACAATAGTATTTAAATCCACTTTGTAGAAAGGTGACTGAATGTGTGAAATGAAGCCAGAGCCAGAGCCTCTGCTTATACAGTTTTTTCTTTCTACCCTACCAAAGAAAATCTAATTAGGGAGCGAATAGAGCAGTCCTTTGTGTTTCAAATTCCTTACTTTATTTCCCTTAGTTTTTATTTTTTCAGAAGAATACTTATTCTTCTGAAAGTTTGTCTGAACTTCTCTTCTGCTTGTTATCCTCTTGATGATGGATGATGACAAAACCACATAAAATATTGCTCAAACTTTTTAATACACAGTACATCATCTATCATATAGAATTTCTAAATTCTAAAGTCATTGCCCTTCTTTATTTAAACATAATGTGGAATCATAGGTTTTTGAAAGCTACAAAATACTACCCACGCCTTTTTCAATATCAAAGATGTAGTATGAGTCACTGTTTCATTTAATTCAGCCAGTGGCAGCTGTATTCTTGCAGCCTTAAAGCGGGCAGAGCAATATTACACAGCCCTCAAGAAAAGAACATTGTGAGAAGAATGACAAAGCCATAGCAGAGTGACCGGTCAGCTGCCTTGGAGGGCTTTGTTTAGGAAGTGAAAGGCAAGCATCCCTTAAAGGGGAGGGCTTGCTCATCTTTACAGCTGCAGCCAGTTGATTTGGTGGAGTAATTAGAGATTAGAGTCTGAAAAGGAATTACAAAAATGAAGTTTTGGGAGACGCTCTGTTTAAATCCACTTTGCCTTGAAACTGTTTTTGTAGAACAACACTTTCCCAGAAACACTTGTCTTTCCTTTCAATCACTGCTACAGGATGAGAGTGGACATGATTACATTACAAAGACATCTGGGAGGTAAGGAAAATCAGGGACTACTTTCTGTTCCTTTGTATTTTGGTGAGTCAGTGTTGCTCGCAAGCAGGTAGTGCTTGAGCATGTTGTTCTGTCTCACACTCTCCTCCTGCAGTGAGATGCTTAAAAACATTAACTTCAGTCTAACAAAAATTCAGCCATTATATGTGAAAGCTTTGCAACAAAGACTGATGAGACTGAGGAAGAAGAAACCAAGTGTATCTCTCTACATGGTACCCTGAGGCAGCTGCAGATTTATCCCAAAAATGTAGCATTGGGCAAGTGTGAGGGCACAAGTGTACTTGTAGTCTCAGCAGACAAGAGCAGTGAAAATATCCTGTGTTACTTACCAGGCCCCTAAAGGGAGAACTGAAGAGCACGGATGCAGACACAACCTTTGCCACCAGGCCAGGGGAGTGGGCTGCCCAAACACAGCCCACCATGACTGTCTGTGCTGACAGGCCTGTCAGGATGGTCAGAGAGCACTGGATTAAACCTGAATTACCTTCAGGAAACACAGCTGTCACAAACCTTTCGCCAGTGCAGGACATGGAAAGTCATAACTGTGGCTATCCTGGAAGGGACTGTGCCACACACATCCATTTCTCTAAACAGCCTTCTCCTAGAAAATGAGGGTCTCCTAGGAAAGACTTTTCCTGGGGAAGAGGCACCAGCAAGTGTTTGAGAGGGGTTAAAACTTTAGATAGCACAGGGAACCAGTTGTACAATTTTTTTTTCTTGTTTAATTTTTCTTTGTTTAATTTGTTCACTTAAGGAAGGGAGTGGAGGGGAGGGCCTGTGTTGTGACCCATCAGTAGGGGCCATGTTGTTCATCACAAATTCTCATTAGGCTGAACAAAGACACCAGACCACAGGTCAGGGAACTCCTGTGCCTTATTGTATGGCTGCCTTAACTCTGGCAACTAGCCCATTATTTGGACTCAAAAGGCATTGGCTAACAAGCCCTTAAGTCTGTGCAATAGACCTTCACAAGTGGTTGGTAACAAGCCCTTGATTCTGTACAGTACCCTTCAATAAGCTCTCAGCTCCTCACAAGAAATTTCTCAAAGGTGCTAGCTCAGAAGCCAAAACACTCTTCCACAAGATCCCCAATCCCACAATAAACTTCAGTGTGGAGTATGGAGTAGAATATGAGAACTGTGCTTTGCCCAGGCAAAGCAATGGAGGAGAGAAATAAAGGTGGAGAAGAGAGAAAGAGAACAGAGAATATCACCAGTCCATAGATCCCATGTTGCTCCTGCTGAGTTGATAATGGCTAAAATTCCCTGGAATGTGTATGTGTTATTTATATCCAGGACTTTTTCAACCCCACAAATTGACATATTTGGCTGCCTTAAGGATGAATCTGCTGAAAACACAGATTGTGTGATACAAAGATTTGCCTCATCGAATTTATGAATATCAAGTGTAGGAAAATCTGCTTTGCTCAGAATTTGTAATAAATCAGCATATGTTATTTTGTCACAGACTTTCATTTGAAAAGAGGAAATTGCTCTTAAACTGTTAGCATGGAGGGCCTAGATATATATGGATATCTGTTTGAGAGAGATTTTTTTTCTTCATGTATGAGTTTTCTTTTGGCAATGTCTAGGCTTATATCTCTGGGGTTTCTATTTCTACTGCAGAGAATTCAAAGAGAATATAATTCTATTATAGCTGAACTGTATTATACATTTTCTGTGGACTTTTTATCAGTGAAACAAATGGCTGAAGTTAAACTTGTTTCATTTTTTTAAGGGAAGCTGAATGCTGGCTGCTCTTATACTAAGTGTTCATCTACGAGTTTTAAGATTGTGTGGCCAGTTAACATTAAGAAATACGCCAGATGAACTTTCCTGAATATCTTAATGTAGATGAACTCTGATGTCTTAAGATTTATTTTTTTTCCCCATCTAGAAATTTGTACCAATTGCTTACATCGCTTTTGCTGGCTGAACCGATAGCTATCAGTTGTGTACCTCAGAGTCGTGCTGGCTGAGCTCTCCACGGAATTGCTTTCTGGTCTCTTTGAAGTCTAAGTTCTCACAGTCCATTGTGTATTCTGACGAGGCTGTCTGACTGAAGAGGGTATTTGGGAAAAGGCCTATGGTACAAATGTTTCCAAGTGAGCACATCCACAGAATTATATTGACAATATTTGGTACACAACATTGTGTGTATAGACTGGCAGACTCTCACAAAGCTGCATATGGACCAGGCCTGGATTAAATATGTTCTCTTCTTCCAGCAGTTTTTGCAGAGCCTTTATATAAATCTTCCCTCCTCTTTCCTCAACACACAAAATTCTGAATTTTTCCACTCCACAAATATTCCTTTCCACCTCCACTTTCCTCCCCTCCTCAACTCCCATTGCTGTGGATGAAGCTGAAATTATCTCTGCTATTTTTATTTGATAACTTGAATCTGCAGTACATAGCACCTTATTTGACAAAACATCACATTTGTGCACAAGCTTCCAGTGATACCAGCAGGGATCTGAACACAGTGTTTGCTCACTAATGTTTCTATTAATTGTTAAAATCTTTCCCATTACTTTCTTCCCAATACCCATGGTGTTTGTTAAGAAAAAATCCTCTGAAGTCTGAAACTCGGAAGTAATCCCTTAAAAATTTTACTGCTGGCTTCTTGTGCCAGTTTTAAAGGGAGGACAAAGAAAAAAAATAGAAAAGAATGCTCTATTGCAACTCAAGGTAAGAGCCTAACTTTAGACCTCAGTCACTTTATTTTCCTCTCCTTAGTTAGACATAGAAAACTTGAGTTCTGGCTCATGTGCTATTTGGTGGGTCTTTGTTTTTGGTGCAGCTTTGTCATTCAGAAGGTCTTGCATTCCCTGCTCTTCTCAGCTTTAACTTTGGTACTGCTGAATTAAACCAGCAGCCCAGGAAGAGGTTGCATTGCTCCATTCCTGGCTCAGGGAAGAGGAGTAAGAGAGGGAAGTTTTAGAAAGTTATGTCAGGGTCAGCCCTGGTATCCAGAGGATTCAAAGCTGCTCCTTGTCTGTATTAATTCGTGCTGCAGAGACACAGTCCCAGTTTGTGGTGTGGTCATAGATGTGATGAAATCCTCTGCAACATTGAGCCTGATGCAGGTCCCAGTGGTAAGGGCAGAGAGAGTCTCTGATATGGCTCTCCTCTACTCCTACTGTTTTCCCTGCAAGCTGTTTCTTGAATGCTTACAGACCTCTTCTGAAAAGGTATTTTACCTCATCAGCATGCTTTGAATCCAGAATGAAAACTGGAAAATATTTTGCTGTTTGATTGAACGATAAGAAATTGAGAACTAGTTCCAAATAGCCCTGATTTTTTTAGGGGCTTGTTTACAGAAGCTGAGCCATTTGCAATAACTTTAATGGTAAAAGTCTTTTCAATTTCCAGACTACTCTGCAGCCTGTTGATTAATTCATGGGGAAAGAAATTAAAGTAAAAACACAACAAACTTGTTGAGTTTTTTAAAGTATTCAAATGAGAAAGTATCAGCATCTAAAACCTTGTGCTAGGCACTCCAACAATCCATTTCCTGACTCACAATGACAAAACCCAGCCCTAATAAAGTACTGCCAAGCAATTAGAGTAATCTCATGAAGATTAAACTGTTCTCCCTCTGAAAAACACTGCATTTATCTCATCAAGGATTCTTAGCACTTTAAAAGTATTAAAACACAAAAGCTTCACCTCTCTTGCTGGTGGAAAATAACGTGAAAGGAACATATGCAGTTGTGTTGCCAGACAAAGGCTCACCTCAGTGCTGGTTCCACTGAGCTGGACACAAGGTGAGTGTGGCTTCCACCAGAAAATTTTAAATATTTTGGCAGAAATGAAATGATAGCAACTATAATAAAAGAGTTTGTTCTTTTCTATCAAGAGTTTTAATTCAGAAATATATTTCGTGGCCATTTTATCTAAAGCATTCCCTGTCTTCTTCTCACAAAATTTTAACTTCCTTTGTGGTGAAAAACATTTTGTTAAAAAAGGTACAACATGAAAATTAAAATGCTCCAGTAATATTCAGGAGTGAACATGAACTTTGAGACTATGTCCCTTTACTCAACCAACTGCTAGTACTTCTCTCTTTTTGTCCTTGGATGCTGTAACCCAAAGCAAGTCAGCACACATGGGGATTTCACCACTGTTTTTCTGCTGCACTTTGATACTAAGTTGCAGCAAAACGCTGGACTTGATCTCTACTACTGACTCTAAAAATAATTGGAGCAAGTCTCTAAATCTTGTCTTCATCTCTTGGCTTATGAAAAGAAGAAAATCAACCCAAATACATTTCAGAGTTGGGAAGAACCACTTTTGATTTGGTAGCACCTGTTGCAAAACATGAGCTTACTCATGTTAGATGCAGAAAGATGTCTTGGCTGAGGATATGTTGTGGTGCAATATGTGATGTGTAGTAACCCTTGGGAAACAAGGAGAAAATTAGGTCTGGAATTGAAAATCCATGTAGTTTACATAGGCTGCTCTGATCTAGAACTCATTAATACAATTGATATGTAGATGAGAATTCAACGGCACACTGTGAAGCTTTTGAATCACTTAGTCTAAAAAGACAGCCTTAAAATTAACATTAGTCTATCTGGGTCTCATAGTATTGGATTTTTATGAACTTCTTACCCTATTGTTCAAATGCTCTCAAAAATTTGGTAAAGAGCACATGCATCACACAGCAGATAAAAATTCTTATTAAAGCTTATTTAATTCTTTGGACCTACACATTGAGCAACAGTCAAGTGTTTGAATATTTGTCGAATGGGAGAAAGGCCCAGGAGCAAACAAAGGGATAAAATATATCTATTTTAATATTATTTCAAGTATATATAGTTCCCTTCTTGTTCCATTTGATTTATCATGCTGGTCCTTTTGTTTGTTACTAGAACTTGAATTAGACCATAGGGAAAATTTCTTGAAGTTTTCAAAATGGAAATGGATGATGCAAAAAGGGCAATGCTGTCCCCAAATGTCCTGGTAGATATGCAGCCTCTTTCTGGAGATGAGATGTGAAATGTTGCCTGACACCTTGAGAGTGTGTATGCGTGTGCACTCTGCAAAGAAGGAGAAATTATTATCCATCTTCCATGAGGAAATTGGAGGTGTTTTAAGAGGCTTTTGTTATAGTAATTGCAAAAAAACCCCAAACAAACAAACAAACAAATTCCAACTAAACTGGTGATTTGTTGTGGTTCTTAATCCTGATTTATTTATTTTCATAAATCCAAAGAACTTTGCAGAAAAAGACTGGAATGCCCTCTGAGGAAGACATTAATTAGAAAAATGAATGACATGACAAATACTTCAATCACAAAATGCTAATGTTTGCAACCACTCATTGTTTGTCAATTCAGATGCATCCTTTCCTTACATGCTCTCATTTCCTTCTAGTACTCAAGGTATACTGTGGTGCTGACTCTTTAGTGGATTGTAGAGAGATCACAGCAACAGGCTGGAGAAGGGCAGGTTCCTTTTGAGTCTTCTCGAATTGTAACACTTACTCTATTTCTAAAAGGGAACTTCTGTAGGTTCCCAGGAGAAGAATATAAATAATGGAAGTTGTTTTGATAATGCCTTCTCCTTGGCCAATGAGATTTTCTATTTTGGATATTGTTTTTATATTTGTGAGACTGTGCTGCAGAGACAGGGAGATAGACACAGACAGATGATCCCTCCAGCTAACATGGCTGGAGGGAGAAAAAGTTTGCTCTCTGTTCTTGATAATAAATAAAGCCTTCTGAAAAATTCTATGAAGATGGAGTCATTTGTGGACAAGCTCTAGCACTTAGGGCTTCATCTTTCCCACAATATACAAACAATTAGCACTTTGCAATGGTTTTTAGGCCTTTTCGTTACATACTGAGTTAGATGCTGGTTTGTTTTCATGGCCGCCATGCTGCTATATTTACATGAAGAAATATGGCTATTTTTAAGTCAGTGCTCTCTAAGGAAAAGAGTTCAATATTTTTCATCATATTTATAGTTAAAACAGGCTCCAGGCTTTGATTTTGAAGCTGTATCAATGCTCATTCTCAAGTACCAATTAGGTGGAAGAGCCATGGCTGACAACCAACATGATTTTGCACAGTGCTGAGGACCTATAAGTTCAGCTACCTTGGGTTTTTCTCTGCGCTGAGCTACTCTGAAGTCGCTTTCCCTCAATTTTATTCCAGGTCTGAGTGAGATGGTTCTTTCTCTTATATGCCATCTCCTCTGACCTTTCTGCAAGTTTGGATACTTCCCACATGAAACCTTCATGTGAAAAATCTTATTGTAGCTGTAGTGAAAACATTAACTCTTTCACTGTTGTTATACTTGTCTGTGAAGATGGATGTCAGTAAAAAGGTGGCTCTTTAATTGCTTTTATGCTTCCCTTAAGTTAATGATTAAAGGATTTTGACAATTTTGCTTCCAAATTTGCTCTCCATAGAAGGAGAAATTTTTAGAAGTTCCTATTCCCGGGTTCATTATTTCAGTGCATTCTTACAGCAGCTTCAAGGAGAGTTTTAGCTCATAAAAATAGAGTTTTATTTTTTGAAAACTACTTTGCACCTTCTTCTTTTTTTATCTTAGCCACTTCTGCTAATTGCTGGAAATAGTTATTTTAAAGAAAACTTATATCTTGTGTTTGATCACTTAATGATGCAGTAATAATGTTACAGCACCATTTTGGATAGCAATAACTATTTAGAAAGAACAATTTTTTGGTGCTTTCTCACTATTCTGCCACTGCTTTCTCATTCTGTATCAGTCTGGGTTAGCTGAAGCAACACTGTACCAGAGCCTCAGTTTTTGAGAACTTGTGAATGTACCCATCTTAAATGAAAACTCTTCTAAAGTGTTCATAGCAAGTTTTCAAAAGAACTTTTTAATCACATCTATAAATAACGGCTATGTTTCTAGGCTGATTCAGTATCTACCACAATGAGCTGTTCTGCAAAGCTTGCCATCTTTTCTGGCATCTAAATGAAGGCTAAAGCCTTGAAGAAATTCATCCCCAGTTATGTCTGCTAAAATCTTTCCAGTTTAGGTGATCAGTTTAGCAAAGCATCATAAAGAGGTAATTAAATCTACATGTGTTTCATTTGAGTATTGAAATGAAACCAGGAGATCTTTAACTGAGAGAAGATGTATGGCTGACTTTTGCTCACAAAGAGCATCTCCCAGAGGCGCCAATGAATTAATGTGGGAGCTAGCCAAAGGGGTTAACAGGAAGTTGTCACCAACAGTCTGCTCTGCTATAATCTCATACTTCTCTATCACTGTTGCTATAACAGGTGTACTTATTCGTTTTTGTCTTTTGCCATTTTTTCGTTATATAGGATGCTGTTGAATAGCTTTGAAACAAGGGGAAAGCTCAGATTTCAAATGCTCCAAGCACTGCGTAAAAGAGGTTGTTGCAGTTGTCATTATTTTAAGTGTAGGAAGAGATTTCACGATCAAAAGATATTACTTGTAATTCCTGTGGCTAGGCTCTCAAGGTATGGTTTAGGCTCACCTTATTTTATATGCTATAGAAATAGTTGGAAATATTTTTCCCCCAGAATTTAGGATACAAATGCAAGACAGATTAAGACAATTTTAAAGATGCAAAGAAATACTTGGATGATGATTAATGCATTTAGCATATCTATTAATCTTAATATTCAAGATTAGTTGTGAATATGTAGGAAACAGGAGAGGAATGGGCACTAATATATGCCTTTTATAACCTTTGAAGTAAGAGTTTTAGGGAAGTCCATGGATGTGAATAAGAATGTAATACTGAAGTTATTAATATGTTGCTCTTCCCAACCCTCTGATGCAGAAGAGCAGAAAGCACACAGTAAGATTATTTTCATATTTACCAGGGGAGCAGTGAAAGCCAGCAATGCAGGCTAAGAAGTTCCTTCTTTTTGTAAAAAATTTGAGATAGAGTTGTGGAGGCATAAGATGGGAAAAAGCTGACTGAAAACAAGAGAAATAATTTTTCCAGTTGTCACAAGGCCAAACCATAATGGAGTATCACAAAAACAAAGATGACAAATTGAAATAAATAAGCTAGGGTGGAAAGAGGCATTCTTTGGGGATTCTCACTAGGAACACATCTAGACTGTGCTTCTCTGGGAAAGGGATAAGGCTATTTGAATTGCCAACTTAAATGCCAATCATGATTTTGGGGGTTTTGTTCTGGCAGCAGGAGTTTTCTTTCCTAACAGTCTTGCTCCAAGTAGGTTTAATTTGAAGTAGAATAAAGGTGTAGCTGTACCTTGTGATAAAACATTTCTTTTAGTTTACTTTATTATTTTCTAAAAATAAACTCTCTTGCTTACACACAAAATTTTCAGTTCAACCCACTTGTAAAAATGTCATGGAAACTAGGTAGCTGCTAGGTCATCTTGATACTAAATCTCATCTCTCAGTAGACTTGAAACTTTAGCAAAATCTCATTAGCATTAAAAATATCATTTATATTCCATATTTCCACAGAAAACATAATGATTTCCAGTATACAGACGCCCATCCAGAGCTCATTCGCTGTAGTTTCTCCAGTGCATAAAATGTATTAACATTTTAACATGCAGAACAAACTGCAGTCTTTAAGAGTGGCACTTACTGTGAGCAGTACAAGTTTGAGAGACAATTAAAGCAGTTACATAAAGCACTATGTGTGACCCTAGGGAAGAGTATCTCAGGAAAAGGTTTGGGGGACATATCAGCTATATTACGACAATTACTTAAAAAAAAATCAGTAGAGTGTTCTCCTTGACTGCTATGACTTATTGTAAATTGATAGCATAAGCCTGAAATATTTTTGTTTTTCTATTATTTTACACCATTATTTTAGTAACCTGTCCAGTCTGATTTGTATTTCAGTTTTACAGTTAAAGTATCTGATGCATAATAGATTTTTAATCTATCAACTAGATTAAATGGTAAAATCAGTCTCCAGGTACATTTTTTCCCTCTTTCTCTAGTTTCTCACCACAACCTTCCCTCCCCAGTTGTTTGGTGGTTTGGGGGTTTTTTGTTTTTTAATTACTTGAGGCGGTTTCTCTGGCATGACCCAAATATCCTCTGTCAACAAATACAAAAGCAACAGAGGAGTAGTTAACAGCTCTGTGATTCTCTGCATGGCTGGAGACTGACCTTGCCACAGCATAGGCCAACTTCAAGACTTTTCTAAAACTGTTTCTTCAAAATTTGCATTAAAATATTTGACAGGGATGGGTAGAGTCTTCCTATTCTATCCATCTGCCCATGTTCAACATATTCAAAGTCCAAGCACACAGTAAATCAGTCCCAAAGGAACTATACAATCAAAGCACCAAACATGGAGAAAACCAGGAGAAATATCCTGATAATGTCTTCTTCAGTCACTGCTTTATGGACACTTTACATTTTTTTTACATTCCTGGCCACATTCTTCTTTTTTTTTTTTAACCTCTAAGGTACATTTTAAATGACTAGCAAAATTGCTATCTTTGGGACATGTCTTGGTTTAGTCATTAAGAGAAATGGCATTTCTTAATAATTTATTTGAAAATTAGTTAATTAGGTATATCTTCCTACAAGTGCTAGAATCCTTGCCCTCTACCCTTTATCATTAAATATATTAATTTCAGCTAAAGTTTTGAGCCACTTTTTCAGAGACACAACAACTTGATGACAAGCATTGCATGCTAGCTGTTCCTGTATTGAGGCCATCAGAAAGAGCAATCTAAAGGCATAGTATAGAAATTAGACACGACCTCCACTTTCCAGAAACTGAGATTTTGAACAAGACTTCTCACCTTTTTCTCACCCACACCCAAGTTTTAAAAAAAATAATAATATCAAGGGATTTAATTGCTCAAGTGCAATTTTGATGCATGTTTATTTATAAAGAGTGAGATTTTTGCTGACTTCAGTACCTAGCTGGAGACCATAGAGAGGAGTAGGCTTTAGAAAAGCTGAGTGTCCAAGCTTTTTATAGAGTGTTGCAGATTAAGTGTGAAAAATGGCTCATTTCTTATTTTTTTCTGAAACTGAGTTGGTTCTGTGGAGGCTATTAAAGAGTAATTGCAAAGTATCATTATTTACATACCCAGGCTGGCTTTGTACAGACTATTTGTATTATATCCATACTCATGTCTGGCTTATATTACCTTTAATAGAAGGACATAGGTCCTCAGGATGTAGAAATGAAAACCCATACATTATGCTTAATACATATATTTTAGAGTCATTATGCTATATAATGAAATTGCACAGCATATAAGACCTCAAGCAGGGAAGTGATTCCTCAGGAGTATTGCTGGAAAACGGCATTGGTTTGATGTGGGGTATGGTGGAGATATGGTGCCTCACACATGAAGCTCCCTGTTCAATGTTTTACTAACAGTCCCCTAGCAATCCTAGCTTTGGGATCCTGGCCCTTAAATGCCCTATCTTAATTGAATTGTGCTTTTGATAATTAGTTTTCCTAATGCAATATAGTCAGTTCTCTCTGAAATTTTCTTTTGATGCCTAGGGACACATTATGTCAAAACCTGATGAGTTCTCTAAGCTTATGCATGCACAAGATGATTTATAGTCAGGCTTACTCCTCCTCTATACCAACATTGTGAAGAAAGGAAGGGCTAGAGCTATAATCCTTTCGACATCCCTAGTAGGAAACAAACTTATTCTTCTGCCATTATAAATTAATGTCTTGCAATACTATGAACTGTGGGCAATTATCCACCATCACTTAGTATGGCAAGTGTTTTCCATTTCCATCTTTCATTTTGGTGGTGAATCATCAACATCTGTGCTTGGGACTGGATGCATCAGCCATATGCACTGATTGCCAAATAGCTGGAGTAGAAAAGGGGAAAAAATATTTAAATTATTTTGCGCCCAAAAAAATTTGTATTTTTGACTTGACCAAATTCATTTTTCAAACCTGTTTATTTTGCTGGCCTGCTTAGAAAAGCAAAATGAGATTGAAATATTTTGTTTGGTACTCCTTGCAGTGACATTTTCCAAACTGATAACACTTCATGTGTCTAAGTATATTTTGCTGTGACTAACGTGCTGAAGATAATTAACTTTGTTTGATGAAATCTGAGATTTTTTTTAATGTATTTGCTTGCTAGAAATCTTTCTATATGCCCTAAAAGGTTGGAAAAGTCTAATTAACCAAAAGAGAACTGGAGTGCTGAGTACAACACTTGAATATGTTAAATTGCTTTGTTAAATTATTTCAGTTGCAGCTAATTTTGTCATACTCCTTGAGTATTTATCTAGCTTCAAAAAACTACACAAAGGTTAATAAGACGTTTCTCTACATGACATCTGATGATATTAAAATAAGCATCCAAAGGTTTCCTATCTCATAGAAAAGTATGGGATATTTTGTCATTTGGTGAAAGCGGTAAAATCAGAATAGCTTTGAGGTAGAAATTCTTAAAAGTCATCCAATTTAGGAATGTTTCAACTGTTCCAATTAAAATTCTCAAAGGGTGATTCCTTTTGAAATTACACAATACTTTGGAATAACTTGTTGCAGTACATTTTCTCATCAGAGTGAATTTAAAAAAAAAAAAAAAAAAAGGAAAAAAACCCTTAGAAATTCTGGTCTTTCAGCATCTCCCTCTAGAAAGAGCATTCTTCCCATTTTGGAGGTCACAATGTAAACCAGATTAAAACCAGGGTTCCAGCACAAAGTCTTACCCAGCCCAGTGATCCAGGTTAGAGCACAATCTCTGAGTGAACGGCATGGGAGGTGGAGGACAGAAACAGGCAGGTGTCAAATATCTTCTATCATTTTTGCTATAGAAGGAAAAGTACCATATCCACCACCATGGGGGGAAAAATATCAGACCTTACACTCATTTTTCTCAAGTCTGTGCTGTAGTATGAGGAACAACATAATGTTTTATCAAACATGATATGCACTTAATGCTTTTTGATGAACTGGATAAACTGAAATATTCTTGGTTGAACAGCCACAAACTGCAATATTTTATTTTCTGAATGTAAAACAAGTTTTTTCATATTGGAAAAACTTTGGTTCCCCTTCTGCAAAAATCTCTGTCAAGAAGTTATTCAAGTCAAAATTTCCCCACTGGTTCTTATTAAGTAATATAAATACAAGATATGATGGACACATTAAATGAAGGTTTTAATGTTTGTGGTGTCTTTGCCAGACCCAGAGAGTGTGCTCCATTTTAAGTGTAGAGATGGTGCTACAACTCATCACACCCCTAAAATGGGAACGAACTAAAATGAACTCATTGCAACATTAGCAGGCATAAAAAAACAACCCATGAGTAAGTCAGTCAAAATATTTATTTTTCTTAATTTTTGTTTCATGTCATATTAAGGAAAAGGAGGACAAAGAAGAAAAGACCAGTTGTTTTTTCACTTGTGGACAACATATAACATTGAGCCTAAAAAACAAAAACCCAAGCAGCAAATTTCATGAAACTGGGAAAATGAGACGTCAGTACTTAAAAGAGCCCATGAAAAGGGAATATTAAAGCAATTTCTCATTTGATTTGCATAGCACATTGCTGCAGCTGTAGCTCAGCTATCTCAGGCAGGAGTTTGGGGTAAATGTGATACAGAAAAGGAAGGCTTAGCAGTTAGGCTATGGTGTGGCTATTTGACTAGTGAGGGACTGGTGCTCTGCAGTCTGGCTGTGACCCACATGCCCAGCTCCCATTTCCATTGAAAGCACAGCAAAGGGATGGAAGACAGGAAAATATCTTCTTCTAAGCTAGAGTTAAAATGCCCCCAGGTTGAGCTCTCAGCTTTGGGAAGCGACTTATGCAGTTTATCTGCAAGTTTCTAGCCTCAGCTTGCATTCTACACAAAAGCAGGGCAAACCCTTGGCAGCCACTCCATGCAGTATGTGGATATATGCTGAGGATTTTAAGGCGATCTTCCTTATCTTCACAGCACACAACAAAGTTTCTCAAGTCTATGTGGGTACTTTAAGTTGGCATTTTTGTCATGGGTGGTGTTCTCCCACCTATTTTTTATTCATTGGCTCTCCTGTTTAGGGACATTTTCTCATGCAGATTTCAAAGGCAAGTGTATTGGTTTTGCATGGCCTGGTTTTTGGTAGCAGGGAGACCATGGGGGCGGGGAGAGGATCAGCGGCTCCTGTGAGGAGCTCCTGGAAGTTTCCACCATGTCCAGTAGAGCCAATCTCTGATGGCTCTGAAAGATGGACATGCTGCTGGCCAAAACTGGGCCACTGAGATGGGGATCCACGGGGGATGCAGAGATCCACCCACAGCCCATGGGGATCCACGGGGGATGCAGAGATCCACCCTCAGCTCGTGGGGAGGTGCCCATGCTGGAGTGCGTGGATGCCTGGGGGAGGCTGTGATCCAGTGTAGACAAATGGAGAGAGGGGGCCCTGCTTCCAGGCTGGAGCAAGGAGAAGCCGGTCCTTGGAGGAGTGCACCCTGTGGAAAGAGAGACCCATGGCACAGCAATTTTGGGAGGACTGCGTGCCCGTAGCAGGGGCTCACGCTGGAGCAGGTGCAGTATGGCTGCTGCTCATGAGAGCGGACGCATGTTGGAGAGGTTCGTGGAGAACTGTCTTCTGTAGGAGGGACCTCACAGCCTCACAGGGGACAACTCCTCCCCCAGAGCAGCAGAAGGGAATCTCAGNGACTCTCAGGGTGCCTGGTGTTGGGCCAGTGTCAAACCATGACAGCAAGGCAGCCTGGAAATGGGACATTTAGTCTGTGAGGCTGATGAGACGTTTAGTTTTACTTCTTGCATTCACATATCCAATACAGTTCTTGAGCACATTTGTACAGCATTTAAAGATTGTTACACAACATGCAAGAAACTCCTTCTATAATTTTCACCTTCATTCTACAGGAAAAAATATGGGTTTGGAACAGCTCCATTACAACGTAGGTACAACTGATCCTTTGTAGTGGTTAAGAAGGGGTGACCACTTTGCGTTGTAAAAATCTCGTCTTCAGTCAAGACACATCAAAGCTCTCTGCCTGAGCACAAAAAGGGGGAGGTTTCCTAAGGCAGCTTTTTGATCCTTATTCAACAAATAAGATGACAGATTTTGGGCAGTGCTAAAAGAACCAAAGTCGAGTTTCATACCAAAGAGGAAGCACACAAAGGGTTCACTTAAACCCTTGACTGGTGTCTTGGTTTGGAAAGACAGGTTAGGGTAACGAAGGCAGAAACTCCCCTTGAAATGGAAAATATAAACCTCCTCCCTCTCCAAATTATTATAATTTTGAAAATAAAGGGCTCTTGGGCAAAAATATGGAGCAGGAATAACAGTTCTTTACTAGTTAACAATAAAATGTAGTACTACAAACAAAACTCTGTCAGGCTCAGAACAGGAGCTGACACCCTGTCAGTCAGGGTGTTTGGCAGCAGCCTGGTCAGGGGGTGGCTGCAGTCCTGCAGTGGCAGATGGTGACTCGGCTGAAGCAGCAATCCAGCAGAAAAAGATGCAGTTTTCTCCTAGAAGTCCAGTGCTGGCAGAAAGGGCCTGGTTTTCCTCTGTGGGTTTGGTGGAAAAAGGCTGCTTGTGTGGTCCCACATCCCACGCTTTATCCAGACAGGAATGCTTGGCTCCTCCCCCTGGGTGGAGCCTCTCACAATGGGATGATAACATGTTATCAGTCACTAGCCAGGCTCCATGGCCCATTAACAGAAGAGAACCTCTCTGGGCGAAGATGGGTGTGGAACAGATATGAAAACTGCCCCCCTCCCGGGTTTAACCAGATGGTGATAGAATAGTTCCACCCTACATTCCCATGACAGCTGGAAATATTAATGGTTAATATAACTAATATTGATTGTTAACTAACAAAATCTTTGGCATTTACTCCATTTTAGGCTAATGCGCGAGAAAGAGACTTTCCCCTTATTTCCTAGCACTTTCAGATTTTCTCAAAAACTTCGAAAAAAATTATGAACAGCTTAGCCTCCTAAATTAATAAGGGCTCTGAGAGGAACACTTTGATGTAAGCCCATTCAGCCTTCTCACTACCAACACTGTGATCTCTTTAATTACAGACACAGTATGTTTTATAAATATTTGTTTACAGCTTCCTACATGACAGCAAGAGGAAAATATTGAAAGAAATTTTTATAATTACAGTTTAATGATCTGCATTTTAATTGAGATTTTTACCAAATAATTTTGTAGCAAGATAGGAATGTTCCAACAAAGCTGATTTATGGTTAGGCACTTAGGGTTTAAATTGTGCTACTTTTTTATATTAGGACCTATAAGGACATGGAGACAGGGGCATTAAAATATTTTTAAGTGTTAGGGGTTTTTTCCTCACTTCTATTTGCAATATTCTAGAAAAACACATCTTATTTCATTATGTCTGCCTACTTCTGAACAGTCAAAGCACATTATACAGTGTTTTGAAGAAGCACTTTAATTAAAGTTGATAGTGGGGTCTCATACATACTTGCAAAAAACTTGGCTCTGCTGCTGTTATTCTCTGAGATGCCCTCTTCCTAATTCTACTTTGCTGAAAACAAAACCACACTTTCTTTGTTTTGCATTTGCCTGCTTATCCAAGTTCTGCCCTATTTTCTCAACTAATGCTTCCTTCACAGATGTTGTTATGCTATTGTTACTTACCGAATAGAGAGTTAACAATGAGACAGAACTTCTTCCAAGACAATTTCTGGTAGTGTGACAGTTCCCATGTTGGCTAAGCAAGCAGAATTGGACCAAGATGTCTAATGCCCTGTGATACTACTACTGAACCCTTATTTGGAGCTTATCCAAAATCCATTTTGGAGCAAAATCCTCTCTGCCATCACTTTGTTCCAAAGGATAAACACAGCCTCAGTAATGCTAAACTTAATGCATAACTCCATTTAACGATGTAGGAGCACAATTTTCCAGAGATTTTTTTGTTGTATTTCCTAGGCCAACAAAGTGTTGACAAAAAAAGTCTGGCTACCAATTTCCTCCTCCACTTATCTCTGGTAACTGTGATACCACTAACCAATCTTAACCAAACTTGTCAGAAATGTGAAACTTCTTTTCATGACAACAAGCTGTGTGAGAAAGAGTGACTCAAGATTGTGTCACTCTGGGAGACGTGGTGAGCTTGCTCTCTGTTAGCCACATTTAACACACTTCAGATGCAGATCTGCTAGAAATCAGATCTCAATAGGTGAGGTATTGACAAAACAATTACCAGTCCATTTTTTGCTGCTTTTATTGTAACTTTGTGTGTGTGTGTGTTCATATTTCAGATAAAACTTGAGTAAAATACCAGATGAATGCAGCTCACTGTTTGCAAAGTGGTCCTCTAGTAATTCTTTTTTCCCTACTGCTGTGTTCAGGGTTCTCAGCTTAAAGGTGTTTATTTTCTTTGTGATTTTTCCCTGCTGCCAAGTTCTTAGGCACTTAACAATTCCTGCAAACATGTTTTGTGATTGTTTATTTACTACAGGTGCTGGAATTTATTTTTTATTTTTAGTATAGAAATAGTAAATCCAAATGTTCTTGGCAAGTGCACCAAATAAAAATACAGTTCTTCCTACCTTCAAGAATAAAACCATTCAGGTACATCTCTCTGGGCGTGGTCCTTTTCCAGATGTGCAAAGGGATTGCTACCCTTTTGGATTCAAAAGGCCACAACTGGGCCCAGACACACTAGGAGTGCATTGGAAATTGTGCTTCAATTTGGTTCCTGTAGAGATAAGGCTGTAATGTCATATCTTTTTATGTTCCACTTTCAGTTTTCCCACAAACCTTTTCAGTATCTCACCTCCAATGTCCAGCCTTGTCTTTTCTCTTGTGACCTCTCATCCATTTAAATTAGTAATTTTCGTCTAACATGCCTCTAAAGCGTCATAAACAGGAAATCAGAGAATTGTCCTTTCTGGGCATGGAAATTTGCAATGTGTGAATATTCAATGATCTTTGCCAAGTCTCCCAAGTTATAGAAGACTCATCATTTGAATGCAAACTTCAGTTTCCAGCATGTACTCTTCCCATTAAAAGTTAGATTTGGAAGACCCACCTGAGTCACAGAAAGTATGGGATGAGCAGAAAGCTCAAGTTCATTTTACTTCAGGTACTTTTCCAGCTGTTTGCATGTGTAAAAATAGGTTATGTTACTTACACTATGCATAAAAGTCATCCATAAATAACCTTCTCATTTAGTTAAGAAAGAACCCTCAAGTAATACACACATCTCTCTTTTGCATGTAGCTTTTGTAATCCATGCCTTAGATGGATTTTTATATGGATATTATCCTATATCTGATTTCAATGAGTATATTTCAAGTTAAATACCTTTTTTGCTTGATCATCTTCCTCTGTGGTTCGCCTTTCTTTTTGTTAGAAATTTTCTCTTCCAGGCACAATGTATACCTATCTCAAGTTATATTGTAGCTGAGAGTCTTTGGCTTTCACTTCTTGTGATTACCTTTTTATACCTGTGTTCAGAGAGTATATTCCATGCCTTGTCATATGCTAAGCAGCCAGTCTGATGAAAAACATGAATCATCAAACAAACTGGTACTTAAAACAAGGAAAATCAATGTTGCACTTAATTATCTGTACTCTCATTTAACCGTAGCTGATACTCTGTTAGGTTCTGATTGAAGCTTTCAGAAAGTGTGTATGCATCCCAGGAAACAATTAGTGGAGAGTAATACTGCACTCTTCTCCAGAATGAAAACACCATCTCATCACTGCAAAATAATACTACTTACTATTAGTGTTCCATCTCAGCTGATAAAAAGCATTTACATAAACTTCAGTATGTCATGAAAGTTCTAAAATTCAGTACCTTAGAAAGGCATTTTTCAAATGACATCATAATAATTTTTATCTTTCTTTAAATCAAACTGCCAAACATTGGTGGAAAAAAGATAATGATATAACGTTAATATCACTGTGGTATCCTAAAGATAATTCATGTTTGATCAAATTTAGCTGTAACAAGTTCAACTGTTCTTCCTGTACTAAAATCAGCAGCAGAGCTCCAATGGGATTGGGGTAAAGCAGCTGAGTCACTTACTGAAAGATGTAATTTTTAGGGAAAAAAAAAAGAGAGCTAAGGCTGTAATATTGTCCCATGACTAAATATAGGGGGAAATTAAGCCTTTCTGTCTTTTTTGTACGATTGCAGAGTGGTGAAATTCTCAGAGGATGAAAGGACAGATCTGAACATCATATTTCCTGAGAGAAGGGTGTTAGTTTTATAAATCTAAATATAGAGAGTGGACAGACTGCATAAGAGTCACTCCTAAACTCAGTGTGAGAGAATTATAATCACCATAAGTATAAAATTGCTATTTGTGTAATGTCAAAAGAGTCCTGACCCATGTGAGAAAGAAAGAAACCAGAAAGAATCCATTTTCAGAAAGTCATGTTACTCACTGACAGGAGCTCCTAATGCAGGCAGAAGGATGTGCCCTGCCACGTGAGAATGGATTTCCTACACAGAAGGTAGATATGTATAGAAAATGTGATGATGAGAATGCAACATTTTGAGGACCCAAGACTCAAAAGATTAGCTGCAGAAACTGAATGTAGACAAAAACCATTCCACTCCAAAACTGGTTTTATACAGAGAGCCAGATTGTATTCCAAAGCCTCTCAAACTTTTTTTCTCACTTGACATCCATTCCAGGATGCTTATTACCAGGAAGCATAGAGCAAATCCACCTTATTTTATTTTTGCCCTCCTCTTCAGGGCAAGAATTAGTCTTCATGAGGTTTTGTTCTTTTATGCTGACTCCTGCATCTCCTTGGTTGGTATTGGCTCGCACTGAGTGTTATAGTAAAGCCCAGGTAGGTTACCTGAGAAGAGTTTTTTGGGGAGGCACTGGCCTTTTGATTACAAAGCAGCCTGTAAAGAAGGTACTGTAACTTTGCACAGTTTCTAACCCAGAGGAAAAAACCAATGGAGAAGGCACTAAAATCAAGTGATCAGTGTGCGAAACTCCCTTTCAGTCGAGAGGGAGGGTGGTTACTTCACCAGCTGATGTGAAGATGAGAACTTCCCTTTTGTGCTGCCAACAGCTATTTCTCTTCTATTGACAAGACAGAGAAACCAGGACTGCTCCTACACTTACTGCTGCCCCTGTTCACTTTTTCATACTGTGGGGAATCGGGCAGAAAGCTCATCCCTCTCTTTAAATGCAGACTTTTTCTGCCTGGGGCTGAGTGGAGTGATGCTGCATTGAACACACTCCACTGCACCAAACTCAGGAAGAGCTTTTGGGCTGTATCCCTTTGAAATAAAAGGTTTGTTGTTTTTTTTCCAGCCCCAACAGCATGGATCACTAGTGGGTTTTGTGTGAGTTGCTAGTTAGGGAACAATTAAACAGAATTATTTACCTTGAGGGAAACTCAAATAAAAATCCTTTCAAATCAAAGAGCCATGCCTGCTCTCTAAAACTCTTTATTTTTTTTAAAGTTTAATCACAAAAAAAACCCAAAAAGATGAAAAGATAATGGAGAAATATTGAGATGGTGAAGAAAATAATTTGATTGCCTTAATAAGTCCTATCACTGCTTTACTTACCATCTTTTTCAGGTTCTTATTAGCAGACAAATGGACATACACACAGGAGCATTTCCTTATGCTGGCTTGTAGCAGAGCTCTAGGTTCAGCTGCTTATGATCCCTCAGCCAGTCATCTCCTCTACCTTTGGATAAGTAACTCCTCAGGATGCTATTGCAATGCTTGGATATTTGGCCATTTCCAAATACAATCCCTTGTGAATGTCCCTGAGTTTGTAAAGGAATCATTTCAAACTATGAATCACTGAGATGTGCTACAAGGGGAAAACAATAGCTCCAGTCACGGTTATATTTATGCCTAAAAAGCTACAGACCGAAGGCTGGTAGAAACAGAATTCTGATTCGGTGAAAAACTCCAAAGGCAAGATGGAGAGCGAGGACAAGAGCTGCCTCTGAGCAGCTTCTCATCAAGCAGCTGAAGTTGCTGTCTCTGGTTTGGGGTGTTGAGCTACATAGCTCTCCCATGCTGCTCCCAGGAAATGCAAGTCTTCAGCCTTCTCTCCCACTCAGTGTTTAGCAGAGCAAAGATGGGATACTCACATCTCCTGGGGAGCATTCAGATCTTCTTTAATTCCCAGCAGATACCAGCACTGGCACTGATAACCATGACTTGGGTGTGTATTTCAGGCGTGGTCTTATGTGGTGTCTTCTGCTTGCATTGCCTGCTGTGTCTGCAGCATGCAAGTTGCCATAATTAAGGCAAATGAGATATTTTGCCCCTCCAAAACAAGATTCTTTTGCACTGCCTCCGTGCATTGGTAGCATCAGCCACAACCTAGTTCATTTTAATGAGGTTGTTGACATCTTCAAAATGGACAAATAAAATAAAATAGCTCTCCTGGCTACAGAAACTGCTATGATTTACACTGAAAAAGCTCAATAGGCCCCAAGACTATGGCAGAGCATTTGAATTACTGCTACACACCACTCTTCTTCAGCTTCATCTGTGAATTTCAGGTAAAGGCAGGGAACTATCACCCTATTTAATTATCTGTATGTGTATGTGCTTTTCTCAGGAGAAACACATTGTGGTGTACCTGCCATAGAGCACAGGACATAAAGTTTTATAATCCTTTTTGTCGTCTCTTCTTTAGATCCCCCAAAAAATATACATTATTTGTCCATTTTGTCTTCTTAATGTTTTTTACTCCTCTCCCAGCCATAGAGGGATTATCTACCCTATTTTCTTTTATTAACCAGACGTGGTTTTGTACATTGTTACATATAGGTTGTTTTGCAATCTTTTCTAGCACTACACTTTTGTAGATGTAAATATTTTTTTCTGTCTTGGTATTCTGTAAACCTTCTTAAAATGTCCCTAACTGCCATTACCACATTTTTAAAGTGCACAGAATGTCAAGTGTGGGCATTTGTCTGTAAGCATATTTTATAAATACATTACTGTGTGTGGAGAAATGGGGTTTTTTCTTCCACTATTACACATTTTTCATATATGACTGATACAATTACATTTAGAGGGACCTGAGGGTCCAGTGTGTTAATTCCTTGTGGGTGCTAGTGAATTCTAGGGAATGTGCAATCAGAAGAGACAAAAGCTTTTAATGTAAATGTGCGGTTACTGAAATACAGACGATTTAGTTGAATGTGCAATTAGTACTTGATTGAATGGCATACCTGATTTTATCTATCTTTAAGTAAATGTTAGGACATCTGGAAAGTAACCTATGAAATGAGGTTAGGATCGCTGAACTGTTTTAGATAAAACTGGATGGAATATTAGATTAAAGCAGAAGTTTTCAGTCACATTGTTCATTAGCTGGAAAATCAATTTTTGCATGACCTAAACAATCTCCCAGTGGGGAACTAAGTTCAGAAAAAAATTCCTTCAGGAAAATTGAGGAGCTTATAATATTCTTTTTCATATTTCTTGCAGCATTTTCAAAGTGAAAACATTTTCTCTTCGAATCCTCATTTTAGATCATGATAAACAAAATTAAAATTTAAGAAAGAGATACCCGGCGCTATAGAAAAGTGCAGCTTTAAATTCTAGAAAAAAATGGTTTTGCTTTTTCTTTAATCTAGTAATAAGTTGGAGGAGGAAATCACCTTATGCAAACTATTTTTTATTTGTTGCTGTCTGGTTTATGGTTTCAGTCACTAGCCCCAAATAATCAATTATTTCTGAAGTTCAATCTTTCCAAGAGCTATGAAGAAAAATAGTTTAACATATTTAAGATTTCCATTAATTATTCCAACAACTATGGACTTCTGTGTTCATACAGAATTTGGAAAATAGCAGGAGGAGAGCTGACTGTCTTGCTTTTAATTATGGAACTAGAAGGATGTGTTTGAGAAACTCATGAGATGACCTATTTTTACAAGACATAGAGAACTTGTCAAAGTTGACCAAGAAAAAAAAACCAACAAAAAAAACCCCACCCCAAACCCAAAACATTGCAAGATCTTCAGAGAAATATTCAAAAGGCCTCATCCTGTTATAACTGGTTCCTGAGCTTCCCAGCTATTAAGATTCTGCCACCTTTGATGAACATGTTTCCTTTAAGCAAAAAAGAATCTCCTCCTGTCTACCTCTCCCAAGAAGAATCAGCTGCAGGGAAGAATATAAAGCGTTAGGTTGTTTTATGTTGGTGTTTTTTGGCAGGAGGTTCTGGTTAATTATTCTATGTGTTTTATCACATTCCTCAGGAAAAGAAATGCCATTTTAGGAAGTGTTCTTGCTTCTTGATTCTGAAGTGATTAAAAACATGCTATAAGAGGAAGTCTGTTTCTTTAATCTTCTTTTTGAGTTTTTGTCCAAGAAAATACATTGTTTTGGCCACTGGGAAGAAGAGAGAGAGAAATAATCAATAACAGGATTCCATCATATAATTTCCTGGTCAACCTATTCAGAAATCAGCTGTCAGGTAAAAACAAAAGAAACAAATAAAACAAAACCAAAGAAAACAAAAAAAAAACAAAACGAAAACAAAAAAAACCAAAACACAAACAAAAAAAACCCAACCCAACCAACAGGAAAAAACCCAATGTGCATTCATGCTGGCACAAAAAAACCAAAAAACCAACCAATCAACCAAACAAAAAAAAAAAACAACCAAACACTAGAAGAGCTTATCTGGGACTTTGCAGTTTATATCCTTGTGGCTGTGAATCTGTAGAAGTGAAAAGCACTTTGACATTTCATGGCGGTGATGGTGTCCAACACAGTCCTGTGAAGACATCCCCAGCAGCAAGTTCAAGGCCGAACACCTCAGCTGCCTGCCTGCTGTGAAATTCTGGGAACTGTCATGCAAGCACATCACCTGGCATGCTGGGAGTCCACAGAGGATATTTTTGGTGCACCTACCCCTGTTGTGCTGGCAACAGGAGCTGGTGTGAACACCATGGCTGAAGACAGATGTGAAAGGCCCCTGATGATCCTCGTGGGTACCTTCCAACTCAGATTATTCCGTGATTCTGTGGTACTTCTCCCTCCTAGGGCTGTGCGCTCCTGGAGCAGAGCCATGGAGCACAGACCATGTCCCTGGGGAAACCCTGGGCTGTCCCCCTGAAACTCTTTGCCTTGCTGGGCACCTTTCCTTCTGCCTTCGCCACAGAATGAACATGGCACATCCATGTGGGACACCTGAACCTTGCCCTTCTCATCCTCATCAGCTGACCCCAAACCACAGAATCTTAATAGCTTCAAACAGCCTTCCTTCTGGCAAAGAGCAACAGAAAAGTTTAATCATTATGGTCTTCCCTGATATGCAAGCAATCCCTCTTTATCTAAACTGGCAGACTGTTTTTGTTTTTCCTTTTATTGGTATAATGACATACTAATTAATTTTTAAAGTGCTTGTATCTCTTGCATGTTTTAGTGGTTCTTTAGATGTTTGTGAATCTAATCTGAGCACAAGTTAGGTGGTCCTCATATTCCAGGCCAGATTCTGCGAATTGGCTTAATTCACAGTATTTATGCACTAGGCTAAGAGAATGGATTTCCAAATGAGTTCAAGAAGCTAGACTGCATAGATGCTTAAAATTCCACGGCGAATGATACAGCAGTAAGATGTTGAGACTTCTCTAGTTTTCAAAACAATATACAAACAAAAAAGTTATTTGTCTTGGTAAGAGAAGAGAGAATTTGAAAAATCATCTTATATTTGCAGACACTAATTCCTGGAAATGGCACTGCAAATATGCATGGATTGATTGTTCAATATATTCAGTGAAAACCCAATACTTCCTATCACTAAAAGAGAATTGCAGGTCTTTGTATTCTGCCAGCAGGGAAAGTTTATCTGCCTTTGTTATCAAGTTTTTTAGATTTTACTTTTCAGAATTTGAGTAAAAATTGTTTTTCAATCCAAAATAATATTTGGGCAAATGCCTTTTCACTTCTAGTTTAATTGGAGGCCAGCATGTCTGGTTGGCTTTGTTTGATGGCTGTTTCAGTTCCTTGAGGTTACAGTGGTTTGTGATGTCTTTTACTTGTAAGTAAAGGCACAGCCAGCTTTTTTCCAGGCCTTGTTATTCTATTATAAAGTTACATAAAGGAGTCAGTGCCTATTGGTAATGAGCAACAATCAATGCTGTTGTGTAACCACGTCACTGCCTTCTGCTTCCTATCTTTTCATTTTGCCTTCAAAGTCCCCTTCTCCCTGCAAGTATTCTGCTTGTGCTAAATAGCTGCTGGTGTTGAGTGAATGCAGAAACAGTGAGGTTGGGCTACGAGGTCATATGGATCTCTAACTCATCCCTGTGAGGGCAAGGTTTTAGCATAAGCCGTGCCCAAGGTACTGGATTAGGTTTGCACTTAGGGGTCATAGGCCAAAAAGGTCCTGGCAGTGGGCAGGCAAAGAGCTACGTGGGTAAGGAAAAGCTGTGCAAGTACTGATGCTGGCTGCAGATAATGACTCACTTCTTTCCAAGCATGGTGTGCCAGTCTAATGTGGTTTGCAGCATTTCCCGAGAGACCCACGGGTATTTTGTCAACCTTAAGATAAAAATTGAGAGAATGGTCCTTCAATTCCACTTACAGAGAGAAAGGTTTCCCTTGTGTATTGAGGAAATGTGTTATTTCCACAAAGTGGTAGCATTAAGGAAAGGTCTCCATCAAGCATCTAAAATGCCCTGTATGCAGCTGGGAAAGAATGAGGACTGGAGAAATGGAGAGGAAATGTAGGAAATTGAATTAGGAGATTTAAGACCAGAACTGAGCACCATATTTTTTCCCTTTTCAGCAAATTAAAGAGATAATTTTGAAATCCCTATTTCCTTTCCATCTTTCCCCTTTTCCTCTTAAGAAGAATCAGTTTGTCTTACGTGCCCTGTTAGACACTTTGTTCTGTTTCTTTGTAGTCTCTGGCACATTCAGGAACCCTGCCTTTCATTCTCATAGGTGACATTAACAGCCATTTGTCAGCAATCTTTCTGTAGTGACATCCTCACAGAAACACTGTAAGAAGTCTGCTGCTCAGGCAAGAATTATCAAGCAGCGAGAACAGCACAGAAGGCAAGCATTTCAAAATGGAGTCAAAGCTGTAGTGAAACATTTGCCTCAAGCTAAAAAAGGCCAGGTAGGCCGGAACTAAAACAATCACATTGTGCAGACACATGCTGAGTAGATGTAGCATTGTTATTTTATCTTAAAATCTTCCCCACTTCATAGTGTAATGTAAAAAGAAAGGATGAGCTACTCAGCACTACCATACTCCAATCTCTCATGGAAAATTGACACCCTGTACTGGCTCAGGGCTCCCCTGGTATCATCCTGGTCCACAGAATAGAAAGCCACTCAGAATTACTCACAATTTAATATGCCCACATTCTATATACTCACTATCTTTCTGATTTAAGTAAGATTATTTATTTATTTATTTATTTTAAGGTCCCACTTCTTTCTTTCTCTCTCCTCCTTGTTTTTAACCCAAACTGTTGGCTACAGGAGTTTTCCACAAAGTGCCCAGCAAGGTAGCACAGGTGAAACATGCTGAGCTCCAGCTGAAATTAAGAGGAATTTTCATAACAACAGGAATCCTAGCATGCACTTAGGAGCCTGTGAACTGGATAGTGGCTTTTAAGCCAGAGTCCTGGTGTCTAATTCCTCATAGACAGTGGGAGGGCAAGCTTTTAATCTCCATCAAAAGCCCTCTCCTTGTCCTGGGTGTGGACCTGTTGAGTGGGTAATGAAAAGGGAAGAAAGCCCTATCATTTCTCCAGACTTCTTTAAAAAGTCTTCCTTCCCCTTCATGTTGGTAACAGTGAAAGAATAGTTTCTGAATGACCTAAAATATAGAGATTGCTCTTGCCTGACCTCCCCAGCTGACTGGTTGAAGGGAGGAAAACTGTGCAACTAAGAAATGTCAGAAGAGTAGATGAGGTGTTTTTTCTTTTTTTGATTGGAACTATAGAGGCATAATTGCACTTGAACATACATCTTTCTGAATTATATTAACCCTAGGGAGAAAGACTTGTACAGTCTAACTGTGTAGGTTGTTTTAATTGTGCAGCAAAGTAGGAAAAAAATACGTATAAATACTTCCCTTTACCACCTTTGATGTTGCTGACCATATATAAGGAAATCCTAGCATTTGAGAGCAATTGAACTTGTTCTGGTCATACTCTAAATATGTGAGAGTAATAGTTGTTCCTATGATTCCCATTCTTAAATGCTCCAGCAGTACCTGAAAGGACTCAAAGTGCAGTGTAAATGTTATGTGCTGTCTGTTCTACGTTGATATTAGGGTGTTATATTCCCCAGTAGAAAAGTAAATAATTAGCACATGAGAAGTAGTTATTTTTAATAAACAGCCTACAGTGCCAGTTTGTCCAACATAAACCTACTGGATCTGTGTGCCTTGGCAGCACATATAGTCCTTGAGGCCATGGCCTCAAAAACTGCGATACAGATAGGATAAGGGTGGTTGCTAAGTGGCTGGAAGTCTGGAACCTTGGAGGAAGAGATGATTCTATAGTTGTGCTTCTACCTCAAATTCACCAATGATCAAATTAGCTGTAGGGGATTCTCTGCCTCTGGATGTGCTGCCAGACTAATAACAATCAAAACAAAGGCTCTGAAGAACGGCAGGCAGAGCATAGTCTCATATGCCCTGCCATGAGAGTGGAGTTTCCTATCCATTCTAGTAAGGATGATTGCAATAATGTCTGTCTCAAGTTCTTCTTCCAGTCAGACTGAGCATAATCCAGTGAACCTCTCTGTGTAAACCAGTGAAGACTAGCTTGTCACACAGGAAAAGGTACTCTAGTTTAGCAGAGGAGGCGGTGCAGCACTCTTAAAAAAGGTTTCCTAGTAAACCCTGCAACACAGCTCGATTTGGAGGAACAGTTGGGCTCTAACCCTCCTTCAACCTCCTCGAGCAGAGGTGAGGATCTGGCTTTTCATGCAGGTGTTATTGGGAGGAGGGGATGGAGGCTGGAGTCTGCCTGCCAGGCAGGCCACCAATAAAGCTCACTCTGTGGATGCAGGGAGGGAGAGCTGACTATCAAGAGTAGGATGATGACCCCTTTTAAGTTGATTTACAGTGGTCCAGATAAGATTAACAAAGATGTTTTAGCCCCTGAACTTCTTGCTACTGAATGATGAAAGGAACAAAAGCACCAGCAAATTTAAAGGTCACCCAGTCTGAAGAGTCACCCTCACTGAGTTGGCTTTGACCAAATATGAGACATGAGGAGGGAGGAAGGTTATTATGAGATGGCGGTGTGGTTCAAAAGAAATACATTAATTAGGATGACTCCTTTCCTAATAGGAATAATGGGGGTGAATTTCCTTTTTCTTGAAGATGTAGCTTTCCAGAATTTGTAGTGCATTCTTAACAGCTGCACTGGATGATCCCAGAGGTCTTTTCCAACTTAATAATAATTCTGTGATTCTTAGACTCTTACTTTTTCCTTCCATCTGTCATGCAGTTATCAGATGAAAGGATAGCTGCCTTGAGCTTGAAAGCGAAGCTTTCTTTACCTTAGAAGTACTATTTCTTACTCCTCTTTGTCATTTTCTGAATCACTGCAACATGCAAAACTGCTAACCTTAGCTCTCCTCCTCCTAATTAGGCAACAGCACTAGAACTCTTTATTAATGCCACCCCTCCCGGGTGGCTGCAGATATATATACTTTCACGGAGTAATTGCTTTCTGGCCCTCATTTTAATTGGTGTCCGTGGGGGGCCTGTGGAATTCCTCTGCCTTCATCTCCCACTGGCTCATTGTGCCTGTGACACAAATTTAGAAACAGGGAACTACTTTCCAGATCTGCTTCAGAAAGAAAATGTAAGTGAGGGAGAAAAAACTAACAATAGTTAGTAGATGAGATCTAAGAGGAATTAGAATGGAAGAAAACAAAGTCTTTCACTTTAGTTCCTTCTTTTACTGTGAGAAACAAAAAAATTGTGAAAAAGTTTTCTGGCATTTCTGGTTTTTGCCTAATGTGGTGCAGCTTGTAACTAGGTTAACCAGATCCTGAAGGAACTTAAAGACCATTTAAAGCAAAGCTTAAATAAAACCTATTTTGAAAATATGACCCACAGCTTTCTAGGTCCTTGGAGTCTCAGGCAATGAATGTAACCCAAATATGAAAGGAACTGCATCTTCCAATTCAGACTTTGTCAACTTTGGGTTCAGAAAAAATGTTACAGCTTTATTGAAAGTTCATATTTTGTTGGAAATGGACCCTTTTAAAGGTGCTGAAAGAAACCACTTGCCTGAAGAAAACATTTCTGTCAGTGGAAAAAAACCAAGAGGTTGGAAGAATGCATGTTCATGCTTGATTACACAGAATGTAGTCAGGAGGGTTTTATGCATAGAGACAATGCTCGGTTTTACACTTAGAGTTTTTGAGATGTGTGCTTTAGGTAGATATTTCAAATTAAATGAATAGTAGTAAAATGGTAATTGTATTGTTCTTATATGTCTCCAGAGTTAATATGTGCTAAGATGAACGAACTAATTCATATCCATCCAAGCTATTGTTTCAGGCAGTAACTGCAGACACTTCTACTCTGTATAGTGTTCCAATTAATGTTTTCTAAATTACAGTCATAATCATAAGGACTGGAAACTATAATTTCTCAAAAAATGTGCAGGTACAACAGCATGAAAAGAAATTCTGTCTCATTTCAACATTTTAAAATAAGTTTTGTTCAATTCTTTTTGTATTAACACAGAAATAACTTCATAAAACTGCAGGTATATAATTGCCTCCTTTGGATTTTTTTTTTCAAAATCTCACAGTTTTGACAGTTTTCAATTAATTCTGCTAGAACTTAATATACATCCTTCATTCTTCTTACTCTTTTTTCTCTGTAAATCTAGCTACTGGAGCAGAGTTTCAGCACTAGCTAAAAATTCCCTAGTGCCACACACACACAGAGACAAGGTTCTGCACCTGAGTGTCAGTCCATGGTAATTGTGTTACTAGTGTCTTATTTCTTTCCTCCAACAAAAGGCCAGTTATTGTTGCCAGCTCTGTGCACAGTTGGGTCTTTCTAGAGAGGACAGTAGCGCCTCATCACATCTATCTAATTAGGCTGATTGGTTCACAGTGCCCAGCCAACCTGATTGAAAGGTGTGCTTGGCTCAGTGTCCATTTTTCTAACTGACTTTTTTTGTGTTAAATGAACCTTTGCTGAGGCCCTTTGTGAGCCACTGTGCCAGCTTAAAGCAAAGATGCATGACCAGTGTAAAGCTGAAGAAGTAAAACCTATCCTGCTGACAAGCTGTGGGTGAGCTATGCTACAAATACATTGAGGTCTTAGTTTTAAGTTGAAGCTGCATTGAAAGAAAAAAATAGCCTTTGAATGGAGTTCAAAGATTAAGGATTTGGATAGTCATTCACAAAACAGGGATCTAAACATGGAGATTAGTGCAGGCTAAATTAACTCATTTTCCATTTAGAGGTAGTTTGGCCATCCCAGATTGCTTTAAATCTGTATTGTAGAAAGTATAAACAAAAAACCCACTGTCCTTGTTTCAGGGGCTGTGAGCCTACAGCTGATATAGTTTTAGGCCCCAATTCTTGCAGCCCTGTCATAACTCAGTGATCCCGTTCAATTCTCCTCCAAGGCCAGAGACATTTGCTTAGGACCATTGACCTCAGAAACAGTTTCCAGTGTTCCATGAGAAATAGATTTTTCTAGTAGGTGTATCATGAAAACACATGAGAAGGCTGATGATGAGTTACACTGGAGAACAAGAAGGATGAGACAGGGCTGTGCCTGGAACGAGCTGTCTGACTTTTGTGCTGCAAGACCAAGAGAGAAACAGGGGAGAGAAGGAGGCTGCGTGGTGTGAAGCAGTATTCAGATGTTCGTTCATCTTTTACATCCTAAGCTTAGAGATGTTTAGATTAATGATATTTATTTGCCCCATAGTGGTGTCCCAGGAGCTAATTCTCTGTTGGCCGTAATTTTTGTAATCAAAATAATTATTTCAACATACCATGCCTAGAAAGGACTTGCAGCATTCATATTTATATGTATGTCAAATTGGATTTTTAACTCTCCTAAATGTGCAATTGCTCTACTCTCAAAGAAACGATAGCTCTTACATTACAGCCTCCAAGTTTTCCATTGACTTTGACAAGCAGTAGCAGGAACGCTGTGCTGTTTAATATGGGCTGTGAATTTAATATGGGCAAATGTTCCTTTTTGTTGAACCTTGTAATGAAAATGTCTCTAAATATCTCTAAAGCTAAAACTATCAAGTGACCTACTGGGTTCGAGTGCTGCTGTGGTTAAGTAACAGTTAATGTCAAGTGCATCAAAATTTGAAGAAATCATGTTCCTCTAAAACAGATGAACCACCTGACAGATTTACATCAAAATCACAGACACTTTTTTGCAGTTTCATTTGATTGCATGTGAGAGTGTTTCATAATCTGATGTTCTGCTGTGCAAATTTAGAGTGCTGCCGTTAGCTTTGAAATCACTGCAGTAAATCCACCATCCATGTATCTGACCCAGCAAAACTAAACCCCACATTCCTTTTCAGAAACTGAGTTGTTAATATTCTGCTCTTTTACCTTTGTTTATTCTTAAGGGATCAAAAAAAAAATCAAATTGTTTCATTCTGGGAGAGAAGGAAGATGTTACAGCTGCAGCACTGTGCAACATTTGATCCATTTTCCATTTCAAATATACCCTGGTATGTATAGCTGACATCCACGAAGAATTTTGCATTGACAATTAAAAGCTCCTTTAAACACATATATGCTGAGTATACTTAGTGCATTACCTCCTTTTATAGAAAGACCACTACTCATGAGTAGTTGTCTAGAAAAAATCTTACTTCAGACACACAACGGATAAGAAATCAAAGCATTTCCACAAGCACACTCCTTCCTCCTTTCGTGCACTCACAAGGCCTGACCAAGCTGTAGTGACTCAGGTTTGAAAGGGCTTGTCCACATCATAAATGTTAAACACTGGAGAGATTTGTCTAAAGAGATGAGATAAATTGTGCACAACTATTGCAGTCAAAGGCCAAGGTAGATTGTGGCTGGGAGAAGGTAGTTTGCACTGGTCTGAGATTGAGGCATTTAGGAGCTGTGTTTGCTGTCTCAACAAGTATTATAGGTATTAGTCTTCATGCCTACATGGCTTAAAGCATTACAGCTGAGAAGCTGGGCTTGGGGAAGGCTCAACAGTCTGATAGCATACATTACATTGTTGAATTAGGATTTCAAGGAATAAGAAAACACCTCTTCAGTTTGAATAACAAGTCTTCCTGCTTGCATCAAGGTGAAACAGCCAATGAGCCTATGGTGCATAGGTATTAATTCCTAATAAATAGGAAGCAGTTTTTCCTCTCACTTCCATCAGTTAATCACCGACCAAGCCCTAGCTTTCTCCTACAACACGTTTCTAAATCCGCCTGCAGTCCGTTCCTAAGTCCACATGGTGTGAACGCAGGTACACAGGTTCTATCAAACACACTGATAGACAAATCACCCTTTAACTCCATGGTCTTTCTCTCCCCACCTGGGGGAAATGGAAAAATCATCGAGCAGCAGCTCATAGGGGCATGCACACATGCCTTTAGAAACTGTCCCCCAAGAAGGCTTACATTTGATGGATTTCTTCTGGATCTCCAGTGAATCCTTAACAAAGGCCAAGACACCAGTGTTGTACTGTAATCTGAGTGAAAAAAATAGTAGGTTAAATTTGTTGGAGAGACCTGGCAAACCATTTGTTAGATAAGGCCCCCAATATCAAAGCTACTGTTGTGGAATATATAAAATATTTACATGTCCAGGGCAGATAGTGGAATAAGAGCTGATAACTAAGGTGACTAATTAAAGCAGAAAACCCTTGCTTCCTGAATTAACATATAACATTTGAATGGAATTAATAGGAGCCCCCGAGGCTGAAACAGGGACGTGGCTTTTAAACTGTGCTGAAATGCATTGGAATAGTTACACTTCTTTGTGAGACAGACTATACAGAAAAATACAGAAAATAGGAATGTGTGTGCTAAAAACAGGGACTGTCCTTTCTGCATTGGAATGTCTGACAGCTAAAACAAATTGGTTCGGCTTTGTCGTTTAAAATAGTGACTTATATTTTGTGAAGTTGTTCCCTTGTGGATAGATTCTTACAAAATGAGAGCAATGATTCCATTAATTTGTGTCTCATCTGTGGTCCCAGGTGATGAAGTTAACATAGTTTCTGTAATGTCAAGTTAATACTTGTTCCTCCTTTTGGTGAATTCTTCTACAAACTTGCCCTCAGCTCATATTATACCCTCTTCTAGTAGAGAAGTTGAACAGAGTTGTGAACAGAGTCTTTAGGCTTGATCTAAAAAAAAATTATAAGATCTAAAAAAATGAAACTTCAACATATGTCTTCAGATGCAAGTTGGGTAATGACTCCCCTGCTTTCCAGTGGGGGGGCCAACCCAAGGCCTGGACATTTCTGAGAATTTTCCCTCTTCTTCCATTCGCTTTTGTTTCCATTTTCTGTGTGAAGAGCACAGTCACACAGAGTCTCAACTAAAGAGGATGACAAGGTATTTCAGCTGGAGACAATGGGACAAAGTTGCCAAATGCAAACATGCTGTTGACATGGATAGTGCATCCCAAGAGGCCTGGTCCTCAGCCCAGGGAGCCTCCAGGCAGAAGATGGAAAGAAGTAGTACCCATCATCAAAATATCTAACTCATTTCTTGGAACAAGCTGGATATCTATGCAGAGAAAATGTATGCTTTCAGGGAGAAGTTTTACCTAATCATTAATTTTAATTATAAATATTAATCACAATTGATGAACTTAACTATTAAACAGAGCAGTTATTTGTATTCTTCCGTGCCTTTTAGAATTTTTGAGTGGCCTTCTCAGAGATAAAATGAACACTGGTGTAAAACTCTGTTTCACAAAATAATTTTGTGTGTTTCAGGAGATGCTTCTCACGCAAGGATGGAAAGAAAAAATAATCTGCATAATTTGGTACAATCAGGTGGCACAAAAAGCACTGGAAAGAGGTAAGCACTTGAGAGTAATAAATCCAAGGATTTTTTTTTCCTCTTTTTAATTTTCACTTGAAAAAGATAAAACCTACAACATAGTTAAAACATAGCTAGAATTGATTCAGATCTCTCAGACTAACATTTCAATGCATTAAAACTTCAGGGATGTTTGGCTGTATTCCAGTTTTTTTCAGTTCTGTGCTCTTTTAGGAATTTTAATTTTTCTTGGATAATTAGATCTCTGACATTAGATGCATATAATTAACAGGGAAAATGGCTTGCATGCTGACTGTAATAGCACTGTCTGATCTGTTGGCCAGATAACTGTTATGACCTGTTTTTTTGGAATTATTTTATTTCCACAGATAGCAGCAGACATGCCTAACTGGAACCACTTCAATTTGTTTGAAAGGATGAAATCCTGGGACCTTTCACTGATTTCAGTGGTCCCAGGATTCTTCATGCATTCTCAAAATTTCCTTTTAAGAGAATCCTTTTTCAAAATATTTATTTTTTTGATAGTTGAATCTGAATGATTCCCCGATGTCAATAGAATAATAGGACTGAAACTTCATGTGCAAATCTGCAAGGCTGTATTGCTCAGAGATGTTTCTTAGAATTGTCACAGAAGCTTTTACTGTAATTTTCAAAATGTGCCTCTCTGGGTGGGAGGGAAATGTGTTCTCTTTAAACTAAAATATTAGCTTTATCTGTCTGTTGTTAACCAAAGTCCAGGACTTGAGTGTCATTCACATCTTTCGGAAAATTGTCCTCAAGTCTTTTTTAATAGCCTATTTACCAACTGCTAAATAAACACCACCTCACAATAAACTACTGGAAAAAAATGTTTTCAGCTGCTTGCTACCATGTTTTTAATGCTACTTACAACTTACTTTTTGCATTTAGATCAGATAAAGTTTTGGTCCACTAAAATAAAACTTTCAATCCTGATTTTTTAAGGAGTAAGAAATGTCACTATGAGGTGAGTGAAGCCAGCACCATATTACTATTTACTTTTGTTTCTGAGCATGGGGTCCAGGAGAAATTTTTAGGTGACTAATAATAAAGAAATGAAACCAAAACATGGTAACAACAATCAGAAAAATAGGCCTAAAGTGTTTTGGACCAAAGCGATGTTAGGATTTTTTTTTTAGGATTTTAGCTGAGTTCTTTCATATGGTCCAGCTTTTCAGTCTAGGCCACAAAAAGGCAGGTTTCACATCTGTGGCATAAGAGAAAGGTCCATTAAGCGTTTTTGAAAAAACCCAGGATGATCTGAGAACAGTTTATTAAAGTTCATGGAGAAGTTCATGGCTGTTGAGATATGTTCCAAGCATCCTTATAACTCCACTGGGTGCAATGGATTAAAAAAATAGATCACAAAGAATTCAAAACTTTTACCAACTATCAGCAGCTAAAGCACATCATTCCCCATTCTTTCCTTTTCTATGTGGAAGATAAAAACAGATTTCCTACACAAAGCTCACATTAGAGGGTCAACAAATACAGAGCAGAAGTTTTTTTTTAAATCAGATCATTCTCTAAACATACTTTTGATGTATGGAGTCCTTAGTGCAGAGATTCTTTTCCCCATCTCTCCTGAGCATAACTCCCTATTATTCAACATGCCTAGAATACATGAAGCCACTACTGTGATAAATATGCAGCATGTGAATGTAAGTGGATGGGTGTGTATATACAATTACTGTTTAGATTCCACTTTTTTATTTCAATGTTTTTGCATAAGCTATCAGGTTTGAAAACAACACGGTGCCTTTTTCTAAACAGAAAAATGGTTTTCTACTTCTTCATCCAGTTTCTAGTAACCAGTGCAGAACAGAATTCTGTTTATCATAGCAAACTGAGAGGAGGGGAGCAGCAATGAGAAAATTTTGGTGATAAAATTTTTGAACACAGTAATTTCATTGCACAAGTTAGATTTACAGTGCCACTGCGATTGAGTAAATGCATATCCAATTTTTTAAATGATTGTTTGTTTTCTGTAATGTTTAAGACCAGACAAACTATCCTCTAGTTGTTGTACAAGCTCAAAATAGAACAATACCTGGCTTGAAGAGCTCACAATTTACATACAAATTTACTGTGTTTGCAGAAGTTCATATCAGAGGGCTGATCACATTCCTTTGTGAATACAACCTCCTCTATATTCCAGTTTGATTGCTAGAAGTTTCCTTTTCATATTTTCCTGTGAATCAAATTCTTTTTCTGACAGAAAATATCTTTTCCTAATGTCTCATCTCTTGAATGTTGAATGTGGGCTGCAAAGTCAGCTAGATTTCCTTGTGTCTGGCCTCCCAGATGAATGTAATCTCCTAATGTAATCCCTTACATTAGGAGATGATGGGTACCCCTTCTGCTATAAAATTCTGCTTTCTTTAGTTGTTGTTCTATTGAGTTTATGTAAGTCCAACCACCTACACTCAGCTCTGTTAGTTCTACTTTTGGCTAAATTTCAACCATCCTGATGCTCATTTCTCAGTAGTCTTTTCTTTCCTCATGGTCCAGGTAAAGAGGCTAATAAGACATGGCAGTATTATTACCAAAATTAAAAACTACAAAATTAAAACAGAATTTTAAAATTATGGAGATATATTACTTAAATCATCATTCATGTAACTTACCAAAACCATTTTGACCAATTATATGGATAAATCTCCAACATACTTCAGTACCCTGCTTATTCAAATTCTGAAATCATAGACCTCAGTTCTTAGGCATGTGAATTTGAGATACCCCTTTCCATGGAAACAGCAGGAGACATCCAGCTCTTACTGTGTCCAGTGTGCAATGCCATTCTGCCTGAAGAATTCAGACAGATTCTGAGACATCAGAATGACAATTATTGACTGGTTTTACGGCAGGTGGTATGACTAACAAACATAAGGACACCTTGAGTGATTCTTTCTTGATTCCAATGAAAAAATATAAATAGTTATGAATGAGGAAGGTAAAGACACTCATACTTTGGACAATTTCTCCCTGATTTTTGTTTTATCTCTCCTCTTTTAAGACATTTGCACTTCTAAAATTCTGAATATCTTTGCTAGTAAAAGTGTTTGGTCTTGCAGCTGAGCTTGACCCCTTTGAATAATAAGAGGCTGTGATACGTAACTCTCAAAAGAAGTGGTGACTCCAGGATGCTGTGTTGAGATTTCAAATGGACATCAGTGATCAAATCCTCTCCTATTGCTTTAAACAGCAAGATAAAACCACTGTTTGAAATGAAGAACAATAAAAGTAGGTGTTATTTCTGTGAAGAAACCAGGTTTTAAAGGTTTTCAACTACAATACTTAGTGGTTTAAATACTGCTTGTATTCTTAATAGTAAGATCTGATTTTTTCTATGTAAATTGACCTGAATACTATAAAAAGGTATATTTCATAGGCTTGTGGGATTGTGATAGTCTTGTCTTTATTAAGAAGACAAACTTATCTTCCTATTATCATTTTTCACTAAACTCTAAGACTTTTTATTGTTTCAAATAAAACAATACAAATCATTATAGATAACCTCTTGCAGTGTTTTTAAAGTTTAGATTTTCTCAGTTAAAATTTTATTTCCGTTTCTATTTTGAATTGGTTAATATGTGGAGAGCCAACCCAGCTACCATCAATATCTTTCAAATTTTGCATCTTACCAAGAATGGTCTGCAAGATATTCACTTTATCATCCAATTAATAAGGGGATGAACAATTATTTTCTAAATTCTTGTTTGAGAGTTGTGATAAATCTTTATACTAAATTACATAATTGTGGGCAACCCTCATCATACATACTTCTATTCCAGTTGACACATGCACTAATGTGATAGAGTGAAATGTTAATCTTGATAATAATTTCTTCTATTTCTACAAAGGTTTTCATTCTTTAACGTCCAAAGGCATTTAGAAGATTTGCTGTGCACTGCAGAGTTCTACAAACCCTGTAGAAAAGCCCCCTTTCCTGATCAAGGTCATTAGCACACTGAGAAATCCTTTTTTCTTCCAAAGAAAAATACGTTAGTACAGCAGTTGCAGGTTTGCAGTCAACAGTGAGGTTCATTTTGCATTCAGCATGCATGTTTGTGCCTAAATATTACAGTGACAAGCGTGCTCCAGCTACCTAAGACAGGAAATATTGTGCATGCACAGCCTGTTAAAAATTGGTGCATACCCATAAGATAACTAAAGAAAAAAATACGCAAACCATATATATACATATATATATATTTGTGTATATATATCCTTATGTGCACCAACAGTTATGCTGGGAATGTTTGCCAGACCTTATTTTGGATTCTATTTACAGTCTAAGCAAAACATTGCTCTCAATGCATTTTCACTGACATTAGTTAAGAAATAGCTCATGATGACGGTATTCAATACCAGAGTAAATGGAAAGAACAGGAACCTGAAACAAATCCAGTAAAGCTCTGCAAGCTGTAATACCCAGCTCACGCCTGGAAAGGCTAACAACCAGACAAAGGAATTTAAGGAGCAATTCAGGTCACGGAAGGTCTAGGGAAGAAAGAAGCCATTGAAGCCCCCTTCTATTAAAAACCTTTCAAAAAAAAAAAAAAAAAAGCCTGAGATCCAGCATGGTTATCCTGTTGGGGCTTCCTCCCACCATATCCTGGAAAATGCTAAGGATAAAAGAGATATAGACCTGGCTGAGATGGTATGATTATGTGACACTATTCTGACTGCTACTGAGAGTCACCAGGAAGAGTCTTAATGACTATACAAGGAAACAGAAGTGAAGCAGAGTCTAGAAAGAGTAGAGGAGATTATGTTATTTATCACAACCCTATTATCTCTTTAAATTTTTTGTGGCATGGATACCCTGAAAGGACTTAGTACATGACTAAATCAGCACTGCAGCAACCCATTGAACTGGTCCAGGTCATTCCTGTTACGGTCGTATTGAACCGAATGGGTAAATGGCTATTAAAAGGCAGGAATTTCTAGGAGCATCTGTGAGTTGCAGGAAATGTTGCCACTGATTCTTCTTTTTATATCGCATTCCTATAAAAAGTGAGAAGGAATCTTATTGCCAGCAGAGATGTAAAATCAGGTCGGGACTGTCACTGGTTATTTAAAGGTATTGCCAAGCTTTTTGTAAGACTGAACATATTACATGCTGTATCTTGGCTAAATTCCATCTTTTATAATTACATCCTCTTCTCCCCTTCTCAAACATTTCTTGCTGTCACAAGAGGATGCAGCATTCTTCATTTTCCTAGTCTAGATGTCTGTGTAGCAGTGTTTCAATCTCATCATGACTTCCCTAAAAGATATATTCAAGCTATCCAAGATGCATGATGCGTGATCTCTGCATCACTCCCAGTGGCATTGTTGTGGATGGAGAGAAAGAGGGTTTTGAAATTAATACTCAGGCAGAGGTTCCATTTTTTTTCCTGCTTAAGTACAAGCACAAATCTGTTGGTTTGGCTTCCTCCACAGTTACTCATTTGCTACACTCCCTGGAGCAGTGGGAGGCTTAATATTTTACCTCTAAAAAATACTTTGAGATTATTTAGTCAAAATGCAAACCACCAGTGTTCCATTAGTACTGGGAATGCTTTCAGAGCATTGACCAGCTTTTGCTTCCAGCTTGATGAGCTGATGATTGTAGCCCTCAGATGGCATTTAGATAAGCAGAATCCACAGGGACTTGTTAGTACTTTAGCTGCTCAATGAACTGCCAAGATTGTATAGTAAGCAAACAAGGGGTGTGTGATTATAAACTAAAAACCCAAGACACGTGATACTATTTTAATCTTGTTTTCTCTGTGGGTACAATGTTTGCCGGGAGAGAAGAGCCTGCTAGGTTGTCAGTTGGAAACACAGACAGATACTCTGAGCAATGGTCCTTGCAGCCTAGTAGCCAGCTGTGGGTGAAGCAGATATTTGAGAGAAGAGTCCAGTGAAGATATCGAGCAGTACATCTGGCCAAAAGCACCATGCCAAAAGTAAAATTTCCATCACAGATGGCACTAGATGGTATCCTCTTGCCAGTTTCCACAATGACAAAGTCTATTCAACAAAGAAACAGAACTATTTCCACCTGGAATGCTCACAAATTAGACTGAGGGGCTTGTGGGGAGGCTGATCCAGTTTCACTGCAAGTGCCAGAACTACAACTTTTTCTTGTGTCAAATAGATTTCTGCGGCTCTCAGTCTGCATCCTCTTGGAAGTTGGACTCTCAGTGGACTTAATTCTGCTTTCCTTCAAGAGTCTGCTTAGGAGGAATCCAGACTGCAGCAACCAGACTGATTCCTCAATGCTTTGTGAATTTCTGGAGAGTGGTACATAATGATTTAAACCAGAATAATCCATAGGCAATGCCATCTCTATGTGCTCCCTTAGACCCTCTTTGCTCAGAAGAACAGGATGGTTCATGCACCAAGCTGTGAATACTGACAATTATATCTCCCTCTTTCCTTTTTCCTTGTTATTTTTTCTCTAGTAATATGGGAATCTAAACAGAAATAAAATATTTTATAAGTACAGATTTCTTATCATTCCTTTAGTGAAATCCAGCACTGTGCATGTATATCGTTGGCAGAGAGGTGCTCAAGTATTTCAAAGGATTGTCCTTACCAGAAAAAGCAAAAAAAGAGGGAGGCAAAAAGCACAGCATGGGCCAAATCCCATCAACTTAATCTTACCATTGTGGAGGTCTCCAGCAGGTAGGACCTGGGGGCACAGCAAGCAGGTATTTACATATTCCTGGAGTCGGGAGCCTCGGGGATGCTCTTATCGTGCTGGCTTCAGCCAGGACTTGGGAATAACTGCTGGAGCCCCAGCGCAGTGGGCTATGCCACACCACACCCTGTCACCTTTGTGTGTGGGACCAGAGGGTGGGAGTGAAGGAGAGCAGACAAGACATGGCACCCATGCAGCCAACATCAGACCACCAGCAGAGGAATGCTTGGCAGGGACTCCAGGCAATGCTCAACAGCCTTTACACTGTGAAACAACTTCAGCTGGGGGCTGAAAATTGGCACTCATGTTTTATTCATCCAAATTGCTTTTCCCCTTTCCAGAAATCTACACTTCTCTCTACACTACAGAAGCTGTTCAATTTCCTCTTGTTTAGCACTGCGCTGCAGTGCTCCCATTTACGCTGAGTACCTTCACGTAGAGACTGATCGGCAGTAATCACAAGTCCAACTTCTCAGGAGTAAAGCGTGGGTGAGAGATGTAGGTTCATCTAACTTGATCAGACTGTTTTGTTATACTGAATATTAGATATTTGATAGCCAGCTCCTGTGGAAGGAAATAAAAATGTTACAAATCTAGTTTCTTTTCCTTTTTGCTTTTTTGGTAAAATTTTATGTTTGAGTCATCTTTCCCAAGCTAATTGTCAAGAAACTGACAAATCCATCGTGGTTGACAACTGAGTAATTGGGAGAAGAGAGGGAGTGCAGCAGGTGTTAGTACTAATTTGGTAAGACAATTAGAGTAAAGAGTGGTATGATAGTCACTTACACAGTCATGACGTTACAAGCTCTTCATACAAAATATGTGCTGGATTTTACAACGCTTAGAGCGTTAACCATTAACCAGCCACTCCACATCCATTTCAAAGGTAACCTGTAAGTTCACTGTAAGATGTTTTTGAACCTCTTAATGGGAAAGACCAGATAACAACACTAGTGGGAAACCAGTCAAAATTTAGTTTTATGATTCTCACCTGTCAGGTTGCTGGGCACAGAGAACAGTCCTCACAGGGAGCAGACGCCATGCCCTGGACATTGCTTGGCTGTTCTTGTCCAGACCATCAGGGAAGGATGCTACTGCCAGAGCTGGAGCATTCAATTGCTGTTGCCCTGCCAAAAATCCCATTGCCCACAGCTGCCCTAATTCTCCCAAACTGTGGCTCTGAGCATTCCCTGCTCATTACTAAGAGGATGATTTTACAGCAAAGCCCGAATCTTACTTGCTGAGTGAAGAAATGACCTTTGTAGCTGGAGAATTCCTCTGGCTCTGAAGGGAGTGGTCTAAGACACTGCTGCACTGTTTGCACAAAGCAAACTCTTGGAAATAAATTCTTCTACTTACCTGCCAAATCTGCCCCTCTGAGCTCTGTGTGTCTTTGCTTCAATTTCAGTTGTCACTGCCACTGACTCAAGAGCAAGCAGTGTTCTCGTTTTGATCCCTGTAATCGTGTTAGTGACTACAGGCCAAATAATAGGTTCTACTGGCAGACCCTTAAGACACTCTTTTGCTCTGAAGTAGCTGTACAAATAGCATTGCAGAATTTCATCTTTATTGTCTGCTACGGATTTTAGTATCTTAGATGCTCTTTTTCAAAAACATAAAGATATTTTCCCCACCTAAGTTCTAGTCCTGAAGATTCACTGGGGATTCGAAGAGAAGCTGATTTTTTTTTTCCTGACTTCTGCATAGTTATTAAGAATACAGAGGCTGCAGGGCAATTTCTGCTCTGGCTTTCATCTGTATAACCCCTACTATCTTGTAAACTTGCTTTCACTTTCAGACACTGATTATTTGAGGTTAAGGGGGCCTGCAAGGCAGCTCCAAGCAGTTGCATTTCTAAGGGATGGGGCCAGAGGGGAATCTAGTGTCCTCTCCCAAAGCTACAAAGTACTAAAGATAATCTTTGACTCAGACTCCAGCAAATCATCTCCAAACACCTGTATAGATCCACTAAGCAACAATTTTTTTTCTTCTCACTTTCCAGGATATAAGTATTGCTATTGGAAACATATTTGGGTTGCTTTTTTCTGTTTTCTTTAAATGAAAGAGTCATCTCCACCAGCCATATGGAGTGGCTCCTGCTCAGCAAAGCGTATCTGGTGGGAAGAACATCCGTTCAACCTTTCACAATTCAGACCTTAGTTCAGCAGGGAAGAGAGCTGACAGGCACCTTTGTAGCAGATTTAAATCGGAGGCAAACCCTCAAGCAATATAAAGCAATCTGAGCCAGGCAGCAAAGTCATGCTGACCTTCTGCCGGTAGCACTGCAGACCCAAGTATGATTTCAGGTTCTGCATCCTCAGGAATGATGGCACTGGGGAAGCCAACAAGCTCTTCCCAATGGCTGCCTCTGCTCTGCTGCTGCCTGATGGAGTGTTATCACTATGACAACCTACAGGTATAGGATGTGCACGATAGTGGGAGCTCCAGATGACCCAGATTGCGTGTGCATGGCTCAGAGCTGGGCTTCCCTGCCTGGGAGGGAGCAAGGAACACGTGGATCCACAGGTAACTCTCCCCTGACTCTGTCCTATCATTTGCTAGCAAGTTTGGGTTGTGGGCAAGGTGAGAGCCTTAGAGACACTGAGTAGCTGGGATTTTAGATAATCTTCTCTGGGACAAGGAAAGGGAAGGCTCATTTTTCTCCTCTTTTTCTAGAGCCCTTTTTCTGAGCTTCTTTTTCTTCAGTAAAAGACATGAAAGAATATAAGGGTGCCCTTCAACTCTGTCTTCTCCAGCCTGTTAAAAGGTAAAATGCTTCCAAACCTCATATACAATGCCTGCCTCTGTGTGTGTGTGCATTTGTGTGTGTGTGTGTGTGTGTGTGTGTGTGTGCATGCTCGCATTACTTTCTTTCACTACTATGACAGCACATGCTCCTCCGAAGCTATTCACAGCATTAGAAATACAACTCCTCCCTCCAGTGCCCCGTGTGTGTGTGTGTGTGTGTGTGTGTATGGCTTGGGCTTGCTGCTTCGGCTCACTCCTCTCTGATTGTGGGGCTGGCGGTCACGACTCTGCTCCACACCTCCAGGCTTCATATGGAGGGGAGGAGTATCGGGGAAAAGCAGGCACACAACTGACCTACAGAGCCATCGATAACTTACTCCCTCGCAGCACAATTGCATAGGGAAGGGGAGGGAGGAAGGAGGGGAAGGAGGAGGAGAAGAGGGAAAAAAAAAAAAAAGAAAATCCAGAGCATTCTAGTCTCGCAAATATAGTGAAACCAAGCGGTCGGAGTTCATTTGCTCTAGAAGAGCAGAGAAGAAAGAGGATGCTAAATGACAAAAGCAAGAACCATCTGTAGCTTTTTTTCCTGATAGTAGCAGTGTTTTAGTGGTAAAATGATTCCTCCGAGCAGCACGACTGAAGTCAGCGTGGATAGTGTGGAGAAAGAGAATGAAGTGGAGAGCACAGAGCAGCCCCCCTCTCCAGCATCAACTACCAGTCAGGAATCAAAGGTACTCCGAGAACGAGATTTTTTTTTTTTCGTCTTTCTTTGTTTTGAAAAGCGATGTATTGCTTTGATTTTCATTTGGAACCCTGTGCCAGGATCAGCAGCAGAGTGCTACGAGCCACCTCTGACTGCGGTGCCTGCTCCAACACTCCTGCTTCTGGATTCTCCCTGTCACCTCAGGAGTCTGAGCTGGGAAAATACCTGCCTTTTGAGATGTTTGGGTTTGTGGATTTTTGCCTATGTTTTCTCCTCCTTATTCCAGGAATGTCCTAGGGTAGTGACAGGACTCGGGGTGGGGGGGGGATCACTGTCAGTGGGTGGTGTTGTTAGCTATTTTCATGTCAAGTATCACTTAAGGGGTTTGATTGGAAAAATTGATTTGTCTCAAAGGTTCAGAGAAAACAATTTTGTCTAGGGCCTTGGGGTATTTCACCTGAATTTCCTTCTCTGGCAGATTCATAAGTGAACTTTCACTGCTTAATGAGTCTGTTAAAACAGGAGATAAGTGATAGTTTTATCACAATGAACCTTATGTACACCACCCAGAAAAGGATTTTTATTTTCACAGCCTTTTTTCTGTTTGTGAGTTTTTTAATGTGGTTCAATTTACCTTACTGAAAATCAACTTTTAGATCAAATGGCATAGCCTCTGAGATTTTAATTGACTTGCATATGAAAAGTTTTTCTGGCTGCCAGGATGTTACTTGGAAGACAGGGAGGTAAGAGGTAAAGCAGTAGCCTTACATAATGAAAGTTCTTTGCAGCTTATTTGGATAATGTGCTTTTACTGATCCTCTGTTACTTACGATTGATACCATGATAGCACCTGACAGATCTTTCTATGAACTTCACAGTAATGCTGTGTAAACATGTAAAAATAGGGAGGTCCTTGTCACTAGGAGCTTACAGGTGGGTAAAGCCTCAGGAGGTACTGTATGAGCAAAACAGCTGCTTGACAGGAAAGGTTTGTGCTGGCCTGAGTTTAAAGGCAGTGGCTGCCTGGGTCTGATATAGAAAGACTGCTACATTATTCTGCAGTTATAGCTCTCCACTTTCTGGAGAGTGAGTTGAAATTATCTGTCTGTGTGGGTACAGTTCTGACGTGGGCTTTGGGCTTTTTTTATGTATTTATTTAGATGCTATACTCCAAAGAGGAGAGCTGAGGTGTTCCCTGTGTAATACAACCTCTTTAAAAGAAAAGAGCTCTTCCAGTAACAACAGCATACAATATTCACTATACTCTTTTAGCACTACTGGCATCTCCCTGGTTCACAGAAAATGATGAAGCAAATGGATTATTGGTATAAGCCCAGGCTCTAAAAGGATATGGTACCTAAATCCCATCCCCCTGAGTCCACTTCTCTGGAATTGCTGAACTGTTATACAGCAGTGGGAAGCTTTGCCCCTAGTGAGGTCCCAAAAGTAACTGCAGCCTTCACTGCACTGCCAGCACCAGCTGCTCCAGTGTTCTGGGCTGTGTGCTCCCCTGATCCCAGCTATGGTCCTCGTCCTGTGCTACAGTGGTTAAGGAGCTCCATGTGCCACTTGATAACAATGGTGCTTGAGGGACTTTCCCGCTGGATCACAGAGTGCTGTTCCCAAAACAAACTGACTGGCATGGATCCAAAACGGAGAGAAAGTGAGGAGCTGTACAGAGGGTTCCTTCTTGCTGTTCGTGCACTCATGTGCTTCCAAGGACGACAACAGGAATTAGGCACATCTGGCCAGGGGACAAATAGGCTACAAACTAGTTTATAATCAAACATTATCATCATCAATTTTCTTTTGAGCTTTTGAAGACATACACTGGAATAGGCAAAAGCTATGACCATGCAGTTGATGCCATTACTTGGATAGAGATATTCTTAGTAAACAAATCATCTGTGTGTTCACATTTTAGGGCTGCAAGTATGATCAGGTAGCATGATGTCTTGTCATTTCAATTGATAGAGTCAAAAGAGTCTTCTGATCACTGGGGTAATAAGCTTTCTTTTTTTTTGGTCCATGGAAACAGGAGGATGGAAAAAATTCTGTGATTTCATAAAGATGTTGTATGTGCTTGATTTTTATTTTTTATTTTCTAAGATAATTGATGTACTTCAAAAACTAGAGACTGACAGAAACATAGGTCTGTGCTTTTATCCTGTGGTGTCCCATGCTGAGGGAGTTATCCTGTCATTCACAGAAAACTAAGCATTCTTCAGGTTCTCTCTACTGCCAAGGTTGACAAGTTCTTTTCAGCTGCATTTACTGCAGAAGAGTTTGTGCAGTATCTAATCACCCCACGGTGACTTTCTTCTGTGGCAAAACACTCCAACCTTGACAATTTTTTTCTGGGGCAGAACACTCCTCTTATTATGATTCCGAATATACAAACAGAACCAACATGGATAATAGCAACCTTCAAAATGCATTTGAAAACATTTCAGCAGAAAAGCAATTTTGAAAAAAGTAATGTAGAACTAACAGCTGCAAGCTTGCTTCCACTCCAATGTAATCATAGACACTGGTGGCAGATAATCCCTGGTCATAATACAGTCCAGAAGTGAGTTTTATCTTGCACCCTCCAGACTGTACTCAGAAGATGACAGGGAACAGGTACTGCAACTTCTGACTAGCGCTGAGTTTCAGAGGCAGAACTTCAGGCTGCTACCAGGTAGCTGAAATTTGGGAGGATGACTGTCATGTGTTAGTCACACACCTCTGTTGCAGGAAAGCAGCTCACTCTTAAACACATGCCAAAGTCTCCCACCACCTTTTCCTATGGATTTGGAGCATAGTTGCAGGTGAGAACACCCTAGCTGCTGAAAGAGCCATCCTGTGGTACTAAAGGTACAGCTACTGTGCTGAAAACCCTAGAGCCTGGATGGCTAAGAATGTTGCAAAATTAATAATTAATTTATTAAATTAATTTATTGGCTCTTGAAAACATCTATTTCACACCTCAGGATGACTTGAGTGGATACTTTAAGTTTACCAGGAGAATGACTTTAGGAGAGTACCACACAGATACATGTAATTGCTAAATTTATTACATTCATATGTTTGTAGTTATGTCTCCCACCTGTTTGGGTCCTTTACATCTGGTTTTCAAGAAGGAAAATTACTAGTTTGCCAAAGACCTTTTTAAATTTACAACTCAGCAAGGGAGGAAATCATTATTTAATGAATCCTGAGGGAAAATTTCTTCCTGGTGGTAGCAATTAAAGACACACTGCGTACTTGTTGAATCAATAACTTAGCAGAAAGCTAAGAAGAAATCTAGCTGCAGCAATCAGAGATGATATTTCTGATGTCTTTATCTAAATGTACCTTGGAATTTAGTAAAGAAAACTAAAATGTGAAGAAATATGTGTCCGAAGAAAGGAGTCCTACACATGGCATGATTTCTTTATGTTTTGGCATAGCTGGCACATAATTTTTAAACTTTATTCTTGTTTTATTTCACTGAAATTTGTATATGAAGAGGAAAGAACCTATCTGCTCATTTCTTTAGGTATGAATCAAGTTGTTATCACTCTTCTGTGAGCAATGTCTGGGATATTCCTAGAAAATAGGGTATATCTTTGAAAATTCCCTTAGCATTTTTAAGTTTTAGGGAACACCTGAGCATCTACAATGTTTGAGCTATACCACTAGGGTGAATTAGTACTGCTGATCTTCAAGCTATTAGAGTTTCATGTCAATCTGTTAAATGTCTTTCAGGCTTTCTCATACACCTCAAAAGGGATATCAAGTCCGGCCCCTGCCATTGCAGGCAATCTTAGAAAAGTTACTTATTTGAAAATATTGATGGATTTCTGTGAAGACCAATTTTTTTTCACCCACAATTTTCCCATTTCCTTCTACTTTATTTAATAAAATACAGCAATAATTGTGTTGTACTGTAGTAAAGCATCTTTGGAAGGATTCAAAATTTTCCTCTGAACCACAAATTCATGGATCTAAGAAATTGCTTATGCTCAGGTCAGCTGGATGATTTGAACTGCTAAAAAAATTGAAGAAAAAAAGATAAATTAGACCTCCAAATAAATATGGTATCTGGACTATGTATTTCAAAAAATTAGTCAGTCTTAGTCTGGCACTTTCTGACTGCCTAGTGGACAATATTCAGGGAAATGCAGACCATTATCTTCAAATTTAGGTATGTTAATTCAGGAGATGCAACAGTTGTTCCAACATGAGCTAACCTGATAAGCAGTACATAAAATGGAAGTTGAAAAGAGTAGGATGTAGACTTCATTTATGAATATCCCCACATCGATCAATAAGGTTGAGCTTACACACCTGTCCTGCTGAACCAATAGAGCAATATTGCTTGTGTGAGGTTTCAAAACCAGGTGTTAATATTGGATATTGAACTAACATAAACAGCTTGAAACTCTTTGGATTGTGTGGGATTTAAATCACACAGGACTTGTGCTGTGCTGTTAAGCAGAGATCTTCCCCACTTAAAGAGTTAATACTTTATGAGGCTCCATAGATGGTTACTCATCAATATTTTAAAAGGGCAGGGAGTATGGTGTGCAGTTAGTGTTTCACCGTCCACACCAGTGATAAATATCCAGCATGTAAACTACTGCTGTAGTCTTCAAAGGAATACCAAAGAGCTTAAAAACATCCAGTGAAAGGGGAAGAAAGAACAGTTCTCCTTCTGAGTGTTACTTCCATGCCTCTGTGTAAAATGGTGAGTATATGCTGTGAAGGTAAGACTAAGGGAAAGAAATTAGATTAAGTATTTTTATGTGTTTTGCAACAAGTTATATAAAGGAAAGTTTCATTAAAGCAGGAAAGTAATACTTTAACCTATCAATGACTCTTCAGCAGACTCATTCTTGTGTTTACACTTATTTTGACTTTTCTTTCTTACTCTTGTTCTGATTGAAACTCTCTGGTATTGTTTTTACTTGGATATATATGTCAGATAAGATTCTAGGCTTTGAGATATCTAAGACAAAATAGAAATGTGATCAGTCCGTTCTCTTTTATCCACACTTTCAATGGTGCCAAAATGGAGAAGACATCTATTACCTTTAAACAACTAAAAATGACTTGACTGAAATCTGATATGGTAAAAAAAAAATAGGATTTTTTTTAAAGTACAAACTTTCACTGAAACAAAACAAGTTGTATACTCAGCTGGAAGAGACTTCAGTCTGCTGTCTCAATATCTTATGCTGTATTCTTCTTCATAAAGTAATTCTGTAGAATTCAGCTTTTACCACTTTTAAAAACCCCCAACACCTGTATGCTCTAATAATGGCTAAGGGATGTCCTCTAGCCTTCACCCTCTTCTAATTCCAGTCTATGTTTATTTTTTGCCAGTTTGTGTGGTATTGCAGTTTTAATAATATTTCTTTAGCTTAAACATCTCTTTTCCATTCTTGATGCAGGTTTCCATCACATAAGAATAGACCTTCATATCTCTTACCAACCTTTTATTTTTTATACTAAATAATCCAGACTGACATAAAATAAACTCTCCATTCTTCATCTCATTCTAGTAGCAGAACCATGCCCCCATTTCAGTATTGAGTAATCTTTCTTGAAAAAGGGTAACTGAATTTGTGCATGGCGTTCTCTATGAGAGCTTGTACAGTATTACTTACTCCCAGAAACCTTGCCTCTAATGTTTGTGTCTCCTAGTCACCCCTTGGTGAACCAGAGGTCTCCATTCCATTTTTCTGTAATTTCTAGGGGATCCAGGCAGGATACATTTGTCTGTTCTCATCTACATCTCATCTGTGGTTTGAGTCAGGTCTCAGGCACAGAAGTTTACATTTCCACTGTTGAACTTCATCACATTTCCCTGACTTCATCCCTCAAGATCCAGGCCTCGCCATATGTGACAATGCCTTCCACCTCATGTTAGAGAAACTTCCCTCTCCGACCATCCAGGAGCCACACTGGCACAGTCACTCTTCGACCACCCAAGCTGGGACCAAGGCCCCTTCCCAGCTGCACATCCCACACAGTCACACCAGGTTTCCTCACCCACTTGACCCCAGATTTCCCATAGCACATTCTCAGCCGTTTCGATCCTTAGCACAATTTAATCATGGTACAAGAGCAAAATAACATCTTGAGGTGGATGCCTCTGAGGAGGGACCCCAAACCAAGGAGACCCTGGGTGTTTATACCTTTACAGGTAAGCGTGGGAGAGTCTGGAGTGCTCAGCTCCGAGTGTCACCAGGCTGTGCCGCAGGTCCCTGTACCCTTTGTTATGCAAAGGGTCAGCAGTTCACAGCCTTGCCTGGGGTCCTGCCACCCAGAGCTCAGTCTGCAGCTGCACACGGAGCTGTCTGCTCTAAATGTATTCCTCAACAATGCCAGAGGGAAATGGCCTTATGACATGAGCAATCTTTGCAAAAACCCAGTAATAAAAGTAGAGAGAGCAATATTGACCCTAAGACTGTGTCAGTGCTGTTCTCTGAACGTCTCCACCAAAAACCAAACCTCAACCCCTCCTTTCAAGAGTAACCATCTCACACTGAACTTTCCATAAAACTTACTTACAACTTTCCTTCTTTTCTGTCTTGGCTAACAGCTTCCCTTTCAGCAGCATATTCAATAATTTAAACAAAATCCAAGTAGACAACAAAGACTACCTTTGACCTAAAATATGTTTCAGAAAATTGTCTAGAAAATTGTTCATCTTATTCATTACAAAAGGATCTATCTTTTCTTATTGTTTCGTTTTGATTTGGTTTTGTCAAATTCTGTTGAGGTCAGATCCACAAATCTGTATTTGCTGGGATCACATTTTCTGCCTCTTGACAGAGACCTCCATTTCACTTTACATCATTTCTGTCTCGATAAAGCTTGTTAAGAAAACTTGTTTTTAGACTTTCAAAGTAAAATTTTATATCAGAGTTTTACTAGTTTCTTTTCTCCCTTTCACCTCAACAGACATATTAAACTGCTTTTTTAATGTCGTGCCATAGATTTCTGTAATCTCTTTCCTATTATTCCTTTTGTTGTTACCCAGGATCATAGTTCTGGGAAGAAGGTAAGCTGAAGTGTTTGCTGAAGTTCCATCCTTTTATCCTTACTGTACCATAGCCTTTTTCTTCTTTTTCTTTCCCTTGCCCAAATCTGATCATTGACATTTCCTGAAATATGTTTTCAAAGGATTCACTCAGCTTTTCTTTACAATTAATAACTTTTGACCTAAGGAACTGTGTTTGAAAGGTCCAGGGGTTTTTTCCATACCATTTGTTTTACTTTTTTCTTTCTCTTGTTCCCCTCCCCACCATTCTTTGCAGACTCTTTTCTGCAAAGAAAAGTCCAAATTTTCTTTTTGCGGTAACTATGATCATGCAGTTTTCCAAGAGCCCCCATTCACAGAGTCTTTTTATTTATCTTCATTCCATAGCATTAACATTGGTATTGACAGCTTTGAAGAAATTATATGTCCCTTACACATCCAAGCACATTCAAGACAGCTCTGCTGCTTTCCAGATACTGTATTCCTACTGTATGCTATATACTCTGCTGTATTCCTACAGATACTAGTTTGGGTCCTTCTTTGCCATGTTCCAAAGCGTGATGGAGTCTAAAATGTACCTCCAGGTATCTTGAGAGTGCTGAAGGCTTGAAATTTCTACAATGGAATGGAGCACATCATGGCTTAGAGGTTCATTTTTCCCATGCACTTTATTCAATTCAAATGCAAGTAAATCATAACCACTTGATAGAAAACTGTAATTCTTTGTATGACAAGCATTTTTCCTGTTGCCTAGGAGCCATTGCTGTATGCTCCTGATGGGTAGAAGATTGCATATTTGATAAACTTTTGCTCACATTTGTCAGGCAGAGGACTAGGCTTTCAGATGTGAGCATGAGTTGAATGTTCTTAACAAAGTCCTCAGTCCTGCACATCTTCCAGTTGCATAGGCAAGCAGTCATTCAGTGTTAAAAGAGCACTTCCAAGGCAAGTGCTGAAGCATAAGCAAACTTTGCCTGTTCATTAGCAAAGAGGACCAGCTGTGAAAATGAGAAATCTATGTGTGAGTGACTGAAATAACTTGACTTTGTTTTCCTTTGACATATGCCTCTGCTGGAGGAATACCCCTTTGATTCAGAAGACCTATTGATAGAGTAAATTCTCCTTGCCAGGGAATTTAACCCAGGAACCCTCTAAAACATATTTACAATAGACGTCTGAAAAGCAGATTTCTTGTGTCTCTGACATCAGCTGTTAAATATGACAAATGGCTTGCACATCTTATTTATTAGAACAAAACGAATTTCGTGTCAGTAGTCTCACATGAACATGCTAGAGGCTCATGGAATATTTCTCCCTGACAGGTCAGCATTTCTTAGCTGACCAGTTTTTGAGTGATGAGAGTAGTTTGCTAAGTATTGTCAAATGGAAGTGTTACTGTTTAGAGGCTGCAGTGATGTTAAAAATACCATAGCATGAATAATTATGAGAGAGAGGTATTTCCCAGCCACAAGAGGCTGCAAGTTCAATATGGAACAGCAGTCCTTTAGGCAAGTAACTTTAATGCTTTTCTTTTCTGTAGACATAATATGTTCCATCTCTGAGTGCCATTTAAAAGCTTTATTAAAATGCCACACATGCACTGCTTTATTAATAAAGATCATTTTAGCAGTCTAGTATTCTGAACAGAAAAGGAAAATGAAGCTGACCTATGGTAACTGATGATTAAGCTTAACTAAGAAAGGAGCAAAATATTATAAATTGGTATTCAAAGAGCTATTAAAAACTGCATTTAGAATATTTTTTTTCACTTATTCATCAGAGTAAGGCAAAGTAATGTATGATTTGGAGACACAGCTACAGGTGAGAGGGCAAAGTCAACCTGACAGATTATCATAATAATACTGTTAGATACGATCTTACAGACAGATGTCATTACCTCAGTTTTTAACCTATTTTTTTTTGAAAAAAATTACTCATTCATAGTGAAGGGAGGCATCAGATTTCTGGCATGATGCAAAAAAGTCACCTTCTAAAATGTCACTTATATAGGTGCACTATTCATCATTGATTTACCAGTGTTTTCCCTGCCTGTTTTAATGCTGTGGTTCCCAAAATAAAAATATCTTGAGATTGTAACGAGAGTCTAAAAGCCCTGACCCAGCCTCTATTGCCTTTGTGCATACAAAGGGTGAGAACTGGCCTTGGACTGGATATCTCTAGGCTCACAATTAAAAATCATTCTAGGCAAAATTCAGCATGGTAAATTTCTGTGCAATTAAATTGAGAATTCAGTTGCTCAGATGTTTCAGCCTCCTGTGCATTTTTTAAATGCACCTACTCTTATCAGCTAGTATCAGTCAACTCAAGGACCCAGCATAAACAACTTTTTTGTATCTCTTAGTGTACTCATTTATATTATTTATAAGTGATACTAGATATTTTCTCACTTATGTTCATCCTCTTTTAATTTAAATTATCTAATTAAGGAATAATTTACAAATAAGCATAAGGTGACTTGTAATGATTTACCAAATATTTCTGGTAATAAACATTCCAGTGAAATGCATGCTTGTTGAGTGCTTAAAAAAAAAAAAAAAAGCACTTCGTGTTTATTTTTCAATGTCAAAACATCTGGTCTTGAGGAACTGTTCCGTTTCTTGATTGTGTAAAGTTTTGCTAGGGAGCTTCCCCTATTTGCAAATGAAATTTCCAGACAAAAGAGGAGAAAAAAAAAAAAAATGCATCCTAGGTTATATTTTACCACCTCACCTGTAATTAGAGACCAACTATAGGCAGGTAAGTTAGTAGTTCAGTTCCTCTATGTTATAAATGGAACACAGACCAAAACTTTTATCAAAGGTGATTTAGAGGAAAAGCCTGCTTTGTGTGATCTAAATTAGCCCCTCTGAGCAGAAATCTTTTTCCATTGACCATAGTGGGCAGCTACAGCTGAGTTAAAAGCTCAGATTTAAGTAAGGTGAACACCACTGAGATTCTGTCAGAGCGAGGTTGTGAACCTTGCCAGTGAAGACTGGTCAGCTGTCTGTCCCCCTGCATGGCTAGTCTGTCTGACTTTCCCCTCTCCTGCCCACAGCTCTCTCAAAGACATTCTGAAAAGCTGCAGTTGTTTTTTATGCCAACGTGGAACAAAAATCATTCAAACTGAAAATTTTTTGCTAAGCAGAACTGCTGTTTTCCGGACGGTCCTATAATGGAAAGCTATGACAAAAAGAGAGAAAAGTGTGAGCTTATCCAGGCTTCAGAATGTGAAGTGCTGCTGTTAAACTGTAGCCACAAGATGAATCATGTACCAGTTTTGTGAAGTATGGGCACACAGGAGTCTTTGGCAGGTTCACACCAGTTAGATCTACCCACTGTAGTTAGTTGTAATGACAAATGGATTTCATCCTTCTGACCATTGAAGATCCAGGCAAATAGTTACTTTTTTTGCTACCTCACCCACTCACTCTCTGCCTTTCAATGTTTCTTCTTCCCTCTCTGTTCCTAGTCTCACACAAATGCTTTAAACCATGGCCAGGCTCTCTGATACAATGAGTCTTTACAGGAAAAACTTCCGTGTTTCCAAGCTTAGCTATGTTTAGAGATTTCTGTTAAGAAAACGAATGGTGGTTCTTCTGTTATGGAAAAGGAGTTTTTATGAACACTGTGTGGATGCTGACACTCATGCCATAAGTACACTTGGGAAAAAAGCAAACCCCACAGATTTTAGTTTCCTTTTCACCTATACTTGAGCTGTACTTACATTATTCATTTGCATTTAGTTTCTTCCTGTTTTCTGGTTTTACACAGTTTGTTCCTCATGTGTGGATACCTATTTATCTCTTGATGTAACTTCATCCTGTCTTTGTAGGTAGATGCAGGAAACTATACTCAAATTTATAACCTGGACAATGAGGTGATACAAAACATTCCTTATGGAAAAGAAATAAAGCCTTCCTAGTTTCCCCGTCTTGTCCCCTCCTTTCTGGGCGGGTAGCTGAGCACCAATGCAACTCAGAAGATCCCTTTTCAAGAGCACTGCTGGTGAAGGGCTTTTGAGCTCCTGCCTACCCCAGAAGCTTAGGCACCCACAGACTTCCCCAGGCTGCAATTCTGCCCTTCAACAACACTGGCATTTTTAGCAGTTCCTGCCTGGAAGACAAGAAAAATGCTCTGGACATCTTCTTTAGATGTTATCAAAGCTAACATGAATGCCAACATCTGTAATAGGCCTACCTGAATCCTGCTAGAATGTAGACAAATAAAAATGTTTTATAAAGGTCCAAAAAAAAGGACAGTCAAACCTTAAACGAAAGTCTTAATAGAGTAATTTTCCTTTGAGGAGAATGCAACTATGACTAGATGATGGCCAGAAGAAGTAGCCACTCAGTCTGCTCAAAAAAGCATCAGTTCTTTTTTAAATAAGATGGGAAAGCTAGCCTATTCTTTTTTCTGGCATTGCAGGGAACACACTTTACCTCTATTGTTACTTCAAGAATATTGTATTTATTAATGTCATTTCATCTTTACTACCAGCTGCTAAATTCCAGGAAAAAAAATCTCCTTTCCATGAGTTAATATCCCTCTAGTACAGTCACACTCATAGCCTCTGCTGCATATATAAAAACAAAATTATGTGAGAAAATTGATATAAATCTCAGAGTTTAGCACTACACTTGGTCTTAAGTTCAGCAGTAGGCAGTAACTGTATTTCTGCTATAATATTTCACATGCCTTATAAGTCAGTGTAACTCAGTTAATATCAAGAACTGCACCTACTCTGACAGTAGAATAAATGAGACAAAGCAAAGGTCTTCATGGAAATCCCACCCTCTTTCATGGGATTCATATTCACATTCTTTAAAACTCTCTTTTAATATGACTTTCCTTTCTTCTTCCTGCCTACTTTCCTGCCTGCCGGAATCCCTCCTGCAGCCCCAAGCAATATGTTCCTGTTGAAGACACTGATATTGTTTTGGTCAGACAAGGCTTCACAGTTTTAGTGGTCCAAGATCCCTGACTTTCCTATCAAAGCAGTAACTCTTTTCTATTAAATTAAATGATTGGTAACTTATGTCAAGGACAACAGCTTTTTTCTCTTGCAACACCAAAATAATAAAGCTTCATTTATTAGGTGAGCACAACATCATGACAGTATTACAAGCTTTTTTTCCAAAAACATTATTACTATTATTAGATGTTTGTGGCAAGATTTCATTAGCAACAGTTCAACTTTAGAGGGTTTTGAGGAACTTAGAAAAGGTTCTTAACATTCAGAAAAAAATTTTAGTTCTTCAGAAAGAGGAACTTATTGTCTTAAATTCTCTTTTTTCATATGGCATTCTATATGTAACTATCCTTTTACGCAAAACCAGCTATCTCAGTATGAAACCACATTTTTACAGTTCAGTCAATCTTGAAATTTTGATAGAGGTAATTTGAGAAGGAAAGTTGTGCAGCTGGTGAGGATAAAAATAAAACGTTTTTGTTTTGCAGGGTTGATCTTGAAACAGTAGCTGGCTAAAGATATGTTCAGCAGCTTGGAGGTTTAGGAAAAAATATAAAAGAAATGGATTAGCCTGAGGCAAAAGGAGTCAAAGATAGATCATAAATCTCATACTTAACAACTCCTGCTAATTAACATCTCCAAATATACGTATTTACATCGTCAACTTCTTGAAGCAGTGTTTAGGCCTTCAAATGTCTCCATAAAGTGCCAAGTAACTGTGTGTCATCTGTATCACAATAACATCATCAAGTTAAACAGATTTTCCATGTGGAGAATCGGCTTATCCTTTATGTAGGACATTGAATGCAGTTTTTGCCGGGCATGACTAAAAAGTAATAACAAAAAGACAAAAGACAGAGTGAGATGGAAACTTTCTGTAGCAGTAAGAGGTTCCTTGGAAACTGGCACTATGAGCATAATTTTCCCAAAAATTTTTGGAAATGCTTTTTGAAAATTAGAAAGCTGCTGGAGTAGATTTATTTAAAGGGATAAATGCATGCTGCAAATTGCACTTTGAGAAGAGCTATAATGGAAAATGTACCAGATCCAGACTGGATCTGAAAATACTTTTGTCATGGTGGATATTAAGGTAACTGGCTGCAGAGCAAATGACAAGGAAAATGTTATCAAGGTAGAAAAAACTTTTAATTGACACAGCATTTTTTATATATGAGGTAGCTGCTATAGGACTTTAGAACTGAAAACACGAGATGAAGGGAACCCAGGTAAAACATGGAGAAGCCCAGGGGGATGAACAGGCTTTGCTCCTCCTGTGCTATCAGCTCTGCCCCCAGATCCAGAGCTGCATGCCAGCATGGTGTCAGGGCAGCAATGTGCACCAGAACCATATGGATCCTGTCAGGCTTGTGGTGTCTAAGCCAGCATTGCCAGGGTGGCCAAACACCCTGGCCTCCTGAGTGGCTGGCAAGAAGCAGCATTGACATGATGAGACATGTAAGTGTTCAGGAGAGATGAAAGGAAGATGGAAGGCAGCAAATTTCCTACCAGATTGCAAAAATATGCACAAGAAGAGGAAGGAAACCATGAAAAAGAAAAATTGGAAGGGAACCAACAAACACTGCTAATATTCTGTACACTAGTTCCTATGCCATATCTCACTGAGAGGGGTTTGAAATGGACACATGGAAACAAGTAATAAAATTTGGATCTGAATCTCTGTTTGTAAACAGACAGCAAAGAAGGGAGTGAGAAACCTGTGGGATCAGGTAAGACAAAATATCTGCTTGTGGGCTTCTTTCAAGCCAATAGGCCGTAGAGCACCCAAAGTCCATCATTGTGTTCTAGTTCTTTCTTTAACTGAAAACCAAAGTAATATCATCTCAAAGTTAAAACACAGTAGCTAAGCAAGAATTGGATAGAAAATATGAATTGATACAAGTGTCTAGGAAAGACAGAAGAAGCAGAAGCATGACGTCTCCCAGATCTATTTATATTTGGTTGTGGAGCAGCAGAAGACAAAGATCGTTTAAGAAAAAGAGGAGGAAATTGAAAAGTCAGATAAAGTCAGCCAGGTAATAGAATGTCAAATGGGGCCAGATGTTTTTTCTTGCTGCATGCAGAAGTCCTTTAATTTTAATGCACAGTGTAAAACATTAAAAAAAATGTTTAATTTCAAAATATACAAACAACAAAAAACCCCTCCAACCCAGAGCCATTACTCAGGATACATGCTCACTGAAGTCAGTGGGAGTTAGCAGTAGGCAAAGACCTGAGGATTTGGACCAGTGACAATAACTTTGTTGTAGAGCTGAGCACTTACATATTTTCATTGCAAAGCAATTTTGACAGTGTAAGTTTCGAGCCCCAGAAGAGTGGAAACACTGTCCTATAACTATAGGACTATCCTACTATATAACTATAACTATCCTTGTAACTATAACAACTCCCAGTAGATCTCAGACTTCCTTTTTGTTTTAAGATGACACAAATGTGATAATTCAGTATGTGGGTTGTGGTGTCCATATTAATTTGCCCTCAGTTAGTATCAGCCTGTCTGCCAGATGTATTTCCATGTTTGCTTCAAGAGATATACAACCATTTAAAGTATTGTAAAACAACTCTGTTACCAAAAAGAAAAGAAAAGAAAATGGATAAAATATATTAGTGGAAATTATTGCTGTAGGTAGTCCAGTATTTTTTAGCAGAACACTGTTGTGTTTTGGGGTTTTTTGAGAGGTCCAAGGGTGTCATACTGAGGCATAAGATCAATAGACAAGATCCAATTTCATAGAGGCACAGACACAAGATACAGTCAAGGATGATTAATCTTACATCCACAATCACATTTGCTCCAGATTATTCATGAGAAGGAAAAGAAGCAAAACTCAGGTCCTATTATTATCAGTCTTGAACACTCTCAGCAGGTAGTTACCAGTGAAGCTTCTTTCTCCTCAGCAGGGCTGCCTGGATTTACATCACTCTGAAACCCAGCCTTTTAATCTCCAAATTTCATTGTGCCACTTCCACCTCAGCAGAGAAAGTAAATGACTGAATCAGGAGTTACCAAAGGGGAATCAGTGTTCCATTTAGAAGCTGAAATGGAAAAGAGCTATCCAAAAAGAGATGTAAAATATGGGATTCCCAGAAGGAACCTCAGAGATAACAGTCCAAATGCCTTCTACATCAAGAGGCAAGAGATAACAACACCCTGATAGAGGCAAAGTACGGAGATGGCTGGCTGCTTAGCAACCAGGTGCCTGAGGTGAACCCCAAAGTACAAAACAAGATGTTGTAACACCTACCTGCCTTGAAACTCAAAGTACAGGCTGACTTTAATAAAATGGAAGGACTATTCCTAACCATCTCTTCTTTCCTTCATGAAGTTTCCTTTTGGTTTCAGGAGGAAAAATTGGAGACAATTCAGTTGTCAGACCACGAAAGGGAGGCAGGAGCTACACAGAGGTCAGCACCAGACACCTTTTGTAACCTGAATTATAAAGGATGTCCTGCAGCTGGTGCCACCCATGTGGGAACAGTTATTTAGCAGCAGGGAAAATAGAATCCTGGATATAGATACAGGATTTGTAGTCTTTGCCTCTGCTCCTAAGAGAAGCATCCCCTCTTTTGTTAGGTGAGGCAGCAGAGGAGATCAAAGAGACAAAATATTTTGCAACCCTGATATTTGATAATGACAGGGTGTTCCTTAGTTTGATTTGCCAAGTGTTTTGATTTATGCACGTGTTGGCAAAGGAGTGAGAATTGATGATCATTGAGATGAACACAGTGAACTCAGTAGGTCTTACTTTGGGACTGTTGATCTGATTTTCATCAATTGGATTACAAACTCTGGAAAGCTACAGTACAGATTCTCTGGAAGATATTGTGACTCGTTAACTTGAAATACTACAAATCTGAGAGTTTCTCTGCTAGAAGCAGGCTGGATGCAAACCATGGTTGAGTGATATTATAAACATTTCCCCCACAAGAAATAAACTTGAATCAAACCTGTTAGGAAGTTTGAAGAAATGCTGATAGATACTAGATCTTATGAAGATAATGTAGTATGCACTCTTTTCTTTCTAGACTACTCTTCCTAATACAGTTTGATTAACAGAAATCAAGAAATACCGCAGAATAGAGCTGTTCAAAAAAAGAGAAGCAAAAATGGTGTTTGACATAAAATTTAAGAGTTTGAGTGTGGATTTTAATCAGTTTTTGATAAAAAAAGCTTTACGTTTTTCTTCATTTTCATTCATACATGTATTTATTTTGCATCTGTTTCCTCCTTTTTATAAGCTATTATAAACTGTTTCAATGATTCTGAGTCTTTTGAAGTTACTATGAAAGTATAATTTAGCTGGAAAGGAAACGTGAGCACAGGGTAAGTCACAATTTCATAAAATCGAATAGACTGTCTTCTCTTTTTATGCCTTAAGAATAAACAGACTATTCTGACCATAATAGAGGGAGAAAAGGATTTCCCTGATATTTGATGGAAATTGACACACTTAAGAAATTGTGTTTCCTCAAATCTATCACTCCCTGGACTGCATTACTTTATTCTGTCATATCTGATGCTGAATTTTGAAGATATATAAAGGAATTTGGATTGCATGGGAGACTTTTCATATTTTCAGGCTTTAAAACTTTGTGTACTTTATTTCACATTTGCCTCACATATTTGCCAGTCCTGGTTGTTTACAGTGTTAGAAGATGACTCACCTTAAAATGTAGGATAAATTCAAACCAACTGCAGGAGAAATTATTGAGAACCAGGTGCATTTTTAGTTTGGTTTAAACCAAACAAGAGTCATGGAGAATGAACAGCTCTGGTAAGCAAACAGTTTGGCTATAAGTGCAGGCTGACCTCTTGACAACTCATCTGCTAACTAGAGATGCAAACGCACAGCTGGCAAGGATGTAGTGCATCAGGAGAGGGTTGAGGGCATGGAATTCACAGAGACATTTGTGGGAGCAGTGACACCTGGGCATCCCTTCAAATTTCATGCTTTCAAACCCTGAGGCTCTTTCAAGGATTTTTGCTGATACGCTCTGTCATGTCAATCAGAGCATTTCATTGCAGTTTAGGACTTCATGTGTGAAACAAAATCACAGAAAGAGACCTGCCTGGAAAGGATTATATCCTAAATCGGTCAGAGTATCCGTGAGTGGATTTAAAAAGCAATACACTAGGGAGGAGAATCTGAGGACGATGAGCAGAGCTGCAAGGGCCAAACAGAGTAGTTGCAGGTACCCAGTGAATCACGAATAATATTATTGGTAGGTATTATGGAAAATGTCTCCTCTTTGACTATTTCAGTACAGTATTCAAGCAGAAAGTTTGAATTATTTACTTTTTACAACAATAACAAACACACTTGTTCTAATGCCAGCTATGCAATCTGTTTGGGAAAATACCCAAATATAATACGTAGCAGATTCTGCAATAATGAACATTCTCTCTTTGTCTGTAGTGGATTAAAGGGATACAGCTTCCAAGAGAGCTGGCTAGAGCAAATACAACTACAAGATAGGGCCAGATTCTCAGACTCTATAAATCATCTACAACTGAAGTCAGTTTAGCTAATTGTACAAGCAGAGTATTTTGACTATTGTTTAGAAAGAAGATGGTAGAAAATACATCAGCTTTGCTTACAAATTTTGTCATGGGTGCTTTGCCAATAAACAATACAACCCCTTAAGTATTAGAAATATCCTTTTATCTTGTTAATGTTATGAGACATGGTACTCCTCTCATCAGCAGGCAAACACGCATATTGTTTATGAAATTGCATACTGCCTTTAGGCATGTTATAATCTTATTTTTGCTCATTAAAATGCCAAGGCAGAGCATTTTCAACTCAAAATCAGTAAAAAACCCATTCTTGTCTCTCCTCAAAATTGACTTGCTTTTGTATCTCTCAGTTTTAAGAAGAAAATCATTAGCCTTCCTGCTCACAAAAAGTAAGCACTCCTATATGAGTTGGTTCCCTGTTGGCACTGGATCAGCACAGCTAGCTGGAGCCCAGAAATGCCGCCAGGATAGCTTACACCCTGGTAACATCCAGTCCTTCAACAATGCTAGTAAACAACTGAAGTATGTTCTGAGAGTTGCTAATACAAATTGAATGTTCCTTGACCCAGAAAATGGACTGTACTCAGTAGAAGAGATGCCATTCATCAAGGCTCTGTTCTCTCCCTTATTTGAAATGCTTTTGGTCTGAATCCCTTCTGGTAATATCCCCTGTACCTGGAATTCTCTCTGGCAAATCTACACAACGTCGCCTGAGCCATGTGTGTTGAAGTCCTTTTATAAAAATACAAGAGTCAAATAATTTGGACATTTGCTCTAAGAAACTGCAAGGAAGAAGAAATGGTTCCTTACAGAACCATTTTATCTCACAGCACAGTGAAATCTGTTGACAGAGCATTTTTAGTCTGCATACTAAACAAAATAGCTGCATTTTGTAAGGCTTGCAGGATGGCTCATTCCAACTCTGTTAGTACCCTGTATTACCTGTAGTAGATCTAATGATATTGTTAACACCAGTGTAAAGAAAGGGATAGAGAACAGCAAGCAATATTTTTTTGTTTATTGCTAGCACAGTAACAATATAGCAAACAACTGATGTCTGAAAATGAGGGCTTGGTTATATGGTCGATCAGTGAATTAGGGTTGATGAGTGTGACTCACTTGTTCATTCCTCCTGGGAAATGGCTAAGAGTGGGAATGTACAGAACCAATCTCTCCACTGGCCCCACACTGCACAGGAGCCTCTCCAGCTGTCAGGGATGGTTAACAGTGACTGAGAAGGCACCAAGACCAAGCACGTTGGGAAATAACCTGATGTGTGCATGCTGGGGGCTCAGCAGCCCCTGCTTCATGCTTCCCATCTGCTTCTACCGAGCCCTGCTCACTGCTAACCTCGACAAACTGAAGAATCAAGGGGAAAATTGTTCCTGGATATCAGGGAGCACTTAGGAGCCTGAATAAAGTACTCTGCAGAGTGGATGAATATCTTTGTAATTGCAAAGCTGGGGATTACAAAACAGCTCAAATCACTTGCATCTTTCTGATTTTCATGGGAACTTCTCAAATGAAAATTGTAGAAAAGCATTAGGTGTTTCCAACGACTACATCAAATTAAGTCCTGGTGAGGGCAGGTGCGATTCCCATGCACAGCAAAAGCAGTGGCAGGAAGCTAAAACTAGGAATGAATTTGAATAGCTGTTCTCTTGCTGCCTGTTTTCTGCTTATAGCAGCTAAACAGTTGTAGTATAGGGGAATTAAAAATGGAGGAGTGCTGATAACAGAGCTTCCAGATCCCTTGAAGCTTGAACATTCAGTGACTTGTAGGAAAATTGAGATTGTGCTGCAAGATACAGAAAAAAAGGTTAATCAAGCTCTGAGGTTGAGCTATTGCACTTATCTCTACCTTGCCTGTGGGGTTAGTATGTGCAGTCACTAAGAGTCTGTGTGACTGATAAAAAGCCTATAACTAGAAACAAAGATTTTTCCCTTAGTCTAATTTCAAACCACTGGAACATCCTGGCTTTAATATCAAGGATTCATGTTTCTGAAGTGTCAACATTGTGAAGTCTCATGATGCTACCACAAGTCTAAAAAACCTCCTGTGCTTCTGGGAATGTTATTTTTATTTAAATTAAAGCTAAATTTCAGCCTTGCTTACAGTGGAGAAAATGCGAAAGTCTTGGGAGATTCATTTCAAATATGTTTCTTAAATCCTTTTTGTGCTTAGTTTAGGGGTTGTTTCAGTCTCAATACATGATCTTTCACTGAAGAGCTGAAGTATTGAGTGTAGAACAGCCCTAGCTGCGGGGTTTTTTCCAAAGTTTTGTAGTGTTTCTTCACAAGGTTTAACTTTGAAATCATTCACTCTGCAGAAATAAAGTATAAATAAAAAAATTTGCATACATTCCTCTCTATTGAAAGATTTGATTCCCACCTCAGGTAAATGGTATAGGAGCTCTGTTAGGAGCTGTGGCATCACAAGTGCAGTAAGTCAAATTACAGCAGACCAAAATCAGACCTGTATTACACACCTGTATTGAATTACATTTGAAATCTGGCAATAAAAAGAACAGGGATAATCCACAGCAAATTTCGAAATGAGGAGATTGTAATATTTAAGTGAGGGAAGTGATGCTTACCCAACTGCAGCCTAATAATTACTTAAGCTTTTATGGTTTTATAGTTTATACAATATGTATAACAACCAGCCCTTGCTCTTGCTTGGGCCAACTTTTCCTAAGTAAACAATCACATACCATTACCCTACTTCAAATTCTCTCATGAGCTTAATATGAGAAAGGAAAGTTGGATCCAATTTTCAAACCTGATGCCAATCTTCTATGGCCCTGTATACTCTTTCTTATGCATGAAGAGCACAAAACATGCTGATCTGAGAGGTATTTTTAACAGTAAAAGTGTGCAATTAGCTGTGCAAAATGTTGTCAATATTCTTCATTTTCTCAGAGTCACCTCTGCACACATATAACTTATTTGGGATGCAATAGTCCCAGACTTCCACTAGTGTTTTATGTATGCAATGCAAGCCAAACATGTAAGTGTCTTCCAGTCTGAATGCAAGTGGGCATGAAATCCACGTATGGCTAATGACAAGGATGCCCATCTTGTCTGGGAATTATTGAACCACATGAACACAGGATGGTTCTCAGAGAATTTCAGAGAGGACTATTTTCTTGTGCAGAGATGCCTGCCAAATCTGTGAAGGTAACTTTATCAACTCATTCTTGTATATGTGTCCCCTGAGCATTCTGGAGGGAATGCACAGAGAATGCACAGTTTCATGCTCGCCTTAGCATTTGTGCATATGTTTGGGCATGTATGGCCTGAATTCTGGACTTTTCTTCTTTAGAAAACTTGACTTTTCTGCTTGGGGGAGGAAAGGCTGCTGGTAGATTCCTCAACTGGTATATGGCTGTGCACAGGAGAATGGGATAAGGATAGTAAATGCAAAGCTTCTTAAAATGTATTGCATACATGGTCCAAACTAGCAGGACTGTTGTTTCATGATAAAACAAATATTGTATTGCACAGCTTAGGTTTCCTTCTCTGGCAGGAGCAGTATTTTGAAATTTAATTAGCTTCATGTGGCACTGTAGAAATGGATGGCAAATCAATAATGGATGCCATTTCAGTCACCTTGTGGTGTTGTAATTCTCTGTGTTTTGCTACACTAATTAGGTCTGACTTCAGTGAGAAACGTTTCAGGAGCAAGGGGGTGAATTATTGCTGAGTTCCTGGCTGTCACTGGGGAGATGAAGTAATCTCAGAACTGAATAACCTCAGTGATTTCAAGAGCTGGCAATTTAACATCCAAGAGGAAGAGGGAAGATCTCACATTCTGATGGTGCAGTTTACAGTGAGTTTTGGGCTGCATCAGTCCATGTCTCAGATGAAAGAGTATCAGGAACCATAAACTGCACTTACCTCATAGTTGGCATTTAATTATTTAATTGCTCTTATTTTCACATTCCCCTAGAGACTGAGACTTTCCTGCAAATAGTTATTTCCTTCGCTTAGATCCAGGGCTCCACCCCTGAGCTCAGAGTGAGTTGTGGGTGAGATAGGTGCATGTGGGATGGGCCCCAGGCTCTGATGCCTGCCTACTCCCAAAGTCACTGTGGAGGAACAGCTCAGGAGGTAGAATACAGTTTACTTCCCTGTAGCAAACCCAAATGTTAACTGGAGGCAACAGCAGCTCCTTGTCCATTTATTTGACTCTGGGATTTTACTGTGAAACATTGGGTAGAGAGCTGGCATATCTCTCTCTCCAGGAACAAGCTGCTTGCTTCTGAAGGTGGAAAAGAGGCTTCCTCCTAGGGTGTCTTGGCTCTCCTCTCCAATAGCATGCTATCAGCCACATCATAAAGAAAATAGATGGATCAGGAACAGAATCTAGGGAGAGCAAGTACTCTGAGGTCACTAAGTCGGTGTGACGTACCAGTTCTATGCTTTTTTGGGAAAGCATGTGAACTCCTTCCCTTTATATTAGTGTGAATTATGATTCCAAATAATCATTGTTTCTAACATAAACAGTTTCTAAGATAAACCATTCCTGCTGGTTACCACAGACAGCCTGAGAGGCATGGAAAATTTCAGTTGTTAAATCACAGTCACCCAGAGAATAGCAGTGGTGATTGAAATTATTTTGCAGTGGTTTGAATAATGCTGAGTGAAAGGCGATACAGAATTATTGCACTTCAGAGAGGGCAAACATGAAGCAGACTCAGAGCTGGCTTTCCTTTTACCTGGCCTCTTCTTGTGGGATGTTGGAGATAACAAACTCACTAAATCGTGTGGCTAATTTCCAAGTCATTTCTGTGCCTCACCCAGTGCCCTTTGCAACTTTATACAAAATTGGGGAGAAGGATGAAGGATGAGAGGATGGTGGATATGGCACAAAAGAGTTTACAGATAAAGAGTTTGAGTTAACAACTCTAAGTTAGTAATGCCTTATTGTGGTGCTTGATAGTCTTGCAATCAACACACAATTCAATAAACAAGAACGTATGTGAATGTGTGTTAACTAGTATAAATTAATGCATTAAGTATCAATTGGCCAGCTAATTACACTCTTGCTGCTCTTAAGACTTCTTTCCTTAAAAAAATAAAAGTAGAATTTCCTAGTCAAAGCTAATGAAATGCATATAATCTTTGTTTCTGCCAAATACAAGGAAATAAAGTATATAAAATATATTTACTGAATTCAGTTGTCATGTACCACCATTTAACAGCTGTTCCTGTAATGGCTTTACAGACTGCTTAAATACTCTTAGAGGGTGAATAATACTCTAAGTTCCCTTAGGCTTGAGTACAAAGGATGTATTCTCCAATGCATACAACTTTCAGCAATGTTTCTTTGCTGTCATACCTGCAAATAAAGACCAAAAGAAGCATTCATTAGGGCTATCAAGTTTATTGTCCATCAGAAGATATATGTAACGTAGGTTTTTTTCTGATTGGGTTCTCTTCTTTTGCTCAGAAATTGTTCTTTAAAATCTAAAGTCAATTTTATTATTCAGGTGGTCCAAGGCCTGACAGTAGCTCCCAGGTTCACTTGGCAATAACACACCCCAAAACCAGGAACTTTGCATTGCTTTTAAAGTAGAAAAAATAGTAATTATAACCGGTTTCTTTGTTGCAGCTGCAGAAACTGAAACGATCCCTCTCCTTCAAGACTAAAGGCTTGCGAAGTAAAAGTGCAGACAATTTCTTTCAGAGGACTAATAGTGATGTGAAATTGCAAGTAGACTTGATGCCTGAGGTGAGCACGAGCACTGGGCAGCTCCCCAACTCAGACACCCAGGCATGTTCACCCACCAGAGCCCAGCAGCTGCCAGAAAACAACAAGACTCACATCTTCCAGGAGCACATCTTCAAAAAACCAACCTTCTGTGATGTCTGCAACCACATGATTGTTGGTAAGAAACATTTTTTTTTTCAAATGTCATTGTGTGTTCATGCTAGAAGCTGCTGACCTACCTTTCTCTAACTTCTGCGAGCCCAGATGTCTGCTTGAGAATATTCATGCAGAGAGGTTCTGGACTTATGTCATATCTGCCACAGGCTAACACAAGTTCTATATTTGTTGACAGATGTCTTGCCTTGTAGACACATATTGTTCTCACAAATTACAGGTGAGGGATTCATCTGGAATCAAACTCCTCTGTCAATCAGGTTATACTGAGCACCAAGCACAAGTTCTGTTGTATGCTACACTAGAAGCAGCAGAAATCCATGCAAATATATCCACTGTCCTCACTCTTTTCCACAGCAGTAATTTTAACTCTCTTGCTCCTCGTGTCTGCCCTCAAACCCCTCATTGCCCCCAGTTCCCTTTCACTGTGGTGACCATACCTGCCTTCCCTGTCTGTCCCACACGTCACCTAAGGGATAAGAAGTAGCATCTTCTGGGTGGTAAGCTCTTAACTGTGAGTGCATGTGTGTGTGTTGGCTGTCTAGGATGAATGTTTTGGGACACCGGGTCAAAACCCAAATAGAACAGCTGAATTTACACTGCAGACTGTCTTGGGATTCTTCTGCCTGATCCCTGCTCTGCACAAAACCTCACACTAACTTTATACCTTTGAAAGACAGGCCTCTCTGAAACTGTCCATGAGAATGTAAGTGTAAGTTCCTGCCGGGGACTGACTGACTGACTGACACAAAGGAGCTAATTTTGTTATTGTCTCTAGTGTGCAGAAAAAACTCCATGCTGAGCCCTGCTTGTAAGGTAATTTTCAGTGCAGTGTGAAGATCTAAAAAGCAAGCCTTCGTGCAGATAACCTGTGGGGCTGTGCAAGGAGATGTCGAGGGAAGAAGTGCAAGTGGCTGGGGGTGTAGAACATGCATGGCCAGCACAGTGGGAAGCTTCAGGAGTTGCTATTAAGAAATCTGATCCTAGAAACTCACATCCTCATGGCTAGTCCTGTGCACATGATTTGGTCTTCTTGCTTACTTACCATCTACTTGTCTCAGTGCAGTAGAGCAGGAATAAATTCATTTACCAATGTGAAAGTAAGTGACACAATTTCAAGCTTTTAGGCAGAAAGAGGAGTTAAACACAGATTTGGCTGCATGTAGAAGTAGTACAGGTCTTTGGGTACAAAATATTGCCCGTAATTTCTATAGTTTACTGTAAGAAACTTATGTCCCTTGGCATGGAAGTCATTGCCTTTCAGGTAACCTGTGGTAAGTTCTTGAAAGATGCTGAACAGACTGCTCGGCATTTTTCAGATGAGGGTGCTCAGTGTTCCCCACTTGTGGGAGGAATTTGTGTTCCTTGGAAAAGGCAGCTGTCTACAGAACATTAAATCTGATGCAAGACAATCTTGCTTCCACAAATTAGCTTATATTCTCACTGCACCACAGCTGTACTGAATCCAAGGAAACTGAGGAATTTTAATCCTAATTTTTTTGTGTCATTTTCCAGTCTTTTAAGGTTTTTTTCTACTTGAAGTGATAAAATAAATGAAAGAGAGAAGCAGTAAAGTATCGATATCGGGGAAGTTCACAGTCCAGAGATTGACAGGAAGTCTGGAAGGGTAATTAGTTGAAATAACTTTATATATGGGAAAAGGCCCAGAATTTTTCTCATTCAGTAACATGGATGGATGTCCTATCAAAGCTTATTTTCACAAATATATATTGAAAATATAAGTTCTTTGAATTTCTGGCAGCTTCTTGTGAAGTTGTATGGAGATTAATATCATCACAAATCTGCATGACTCAGCAGTAGTGTTTCAAAATACTGCTGCTCATGATGGATTATTGCTGGCAGCAAACTTTGCAGAGAGTAAATCCAGTTCGTAAACACCCATGCCCTTCTCCTTTGCTGGGCAATCTGTGTTTGCCTGGAATAGGAAAGTCCTGAAGCACAGCCCTAAGCTTTAAAACATCAGCTTTAACCCCTCATGCTTTCTGAAATTTTTTCTGTTCTCTCTGCGAGGGCTTAGTTTTCTGTTCTGTATCTCAGCCACTTCATTAGCTAAAGAAGCCTTTTATAATTGCTGAGGAAACTGATGTGACCTATTTTGTCTGGTAGCAGTCTGAGTCAGGTGAATTGCTCTGACCTCCTCCAGCTCATCTTTGCTTGGAGGTAAGGCAGAAAAGATGTTGGGAGTTTTACCTTGTAATGCCTTGGAGTATAGCTGCCCTCATTTTCATAGACAAACATCTTCTCTATTCCTGCAATTTTCTGTCTTTGATTCTTACGGCAGTCGAACGTGATTTTGCTGTATTGTATTTTAAGCAGCATGGTAGATCTAGATATTACTGTTTACCGTTCAATTAATCCATGTAAGTTGTGCAACTGTTAGTTAGAGGAATAGTGAAGCAAAACAGACAGCTTTCAGGAAGCCCTGTCAAGCCTGCTCCCAAAGACAGACTGTAAAAGCCTCACTTCTGTTCAGGAACTCTGAATTTACGCTTGAAACGTGGAGCCTATTTGTTCTCTATTTGCATTTTTCACAGGCAGTGACATTTAAGAGTAATGAGTCTATGACTTTAAATTCCTCATTGATGAGAATAAAGGCAAAGACAGATACATGTTTTGAAGACTGGAGGAAAGAGTCCAGGAAAATTGTGTCTTGACTTTAGATGGTTTCAATTTTGCCACCAAGAATGATTCCAGGTTCACCTTAAATGGCTCCCTGATCTATGAACTAAGCAGCTCTGTTTGGTGCATGGCAGTGTGATGAGCAGTGCACAGCATGAATGTGCAGCGACTGCTTCAGTCTCACTCGTGTGGCAGAATCTCTCCGTAGCTTCAGAGTGAACACAACACTTGGAGAAGAGGCAGAAGGTTCCCTGTGCAGAACCTTTTGCTTTTCACAGCAAAATTAAAGAACTTGAAATATTACCTTATTATAAAAAAATACGTGCACCATCCCTCTTTGATTCCTGGGCACTATGAGCCAAATATTTCCATTGGGATACAGTATATATATGTGCCAGTAAACTTACCCTTTCAAATGTGTTTCATGCATCTCAGAGTGCAATGCAACATGTTCAAAAGAAAATCTCTTTATTGATTTGATTTCAAAAAACAACAAAGTGTATTAATAGTGTGCTTCATACTTCACTTTAAAGGGAGGAGTCGGAGTGTTCCTACTAATTGTACTAGACTGGAACTCAAGTTCCACCTCGGTAAACAGAAGAAAAATTTGATACAGAAGCAGTAATTTTCTGTCAAATGAAATAATGGAGGAAATTTCACATTTGAGGGAGCTTTGAAGAGTGCATGCAGAATCCATTTTACAGCATCTAATACTCCAATAAAGTCATCAGTTCTAATAATGAATTCAACAGTAATAATTCACGTAATTTCAGACCAAATCAATAGTGTGTTGGAGCAGACGCTCTACTCCTCTCTCCCACTCACTCTTTCGCTGCTGTGAATGCCTAGCATCAATTACTTTAGGACTGAGGTTTTAGCTCCATGGAGGGCTACATATTTTCCTAAACATATCCACCCTTGAACATCCTCTCACAGTATGTCTCTTAGAAAACCATTAATTTGCTGGTTTTAGTAGTAGTATTTGTTACTATTTTAATATCCAACCCCAGCAAGGGAAAATTTTGAAAATCAAAGTGTCTTGTGGAATGTATTACTAGACCATCATTTAGGAGACACTGGTTTTATGGGGGTTTTATTTCACATCACAGTGAAATGAAAACCGAGTCAGAATACCTCTGAGTTTGCTTCATGTTATCTATCATTTTCTGTGTTTAGCAAGAATGTGGTAAGCTTTGCAAATGGCAAATTAGGGGAGGAAAACTGCCTGGCACCAGCAAACATAGATACTGTTAAATTGATGTTCCATCAGATTACAGTCTTAAACTACGCTGATCAGAAGCAAGTTCTTGCTCTTCTTCAGTCTCTGGTGTGTCATCAATCATCTCTGTGACACTTCACTGTTGAAGAAAACATGATGTCAGTACTCTATAGTTGAAAAACATTGTGTATTTTTTAAGAAAAACCTCCATCTGTAGACTTCTCAACATTTTACTCATTTGCAGATCATTTCCTGTGCTGATTCACATGGAAAAAATGTTATTTTCCACATATTCCAAGCATATTACATGCAATTAATGTATTCCCATCTAAATCAAATATAAGTAATGCAGCAAAAAAGTAAGGCACTTTTCTTTTAAGAATATATTTCTTTAAAGTCAATTTTTTAAGTTACGTTTTAAAGAAACAGATGCTCATTTATAACATCACATCTTTCTTTGTGTTTCTAAAGTGTACTTAAATGTTTCACTCAATTCTTAACCTTAACTATGGCACAGAATTTTAACCAAACACCTGTTTTTTTGGCATACCTGTCAAAGCACATTTGTCTGGAACAAACTTGCAGAAAGACCAGAATAAACTCTGGTCTGCAATGTCCAATAATAGTCAAACCCAGGTCCTTCTGCACCATGCCACTCCTGGCTCAGGGAGCTGAGATATACGCATTTATAGATGTTCTCAGGGCAACCAGGTTTCTATGCAGATTGCAGATGTTGACATTTGCAGCTCTGGAGGTAAATAACTCAGTATCTGTCTTCTCAGGGAACCAACTAGTTTCCACTTAGAGAACCCTGTGGAAAACAAACAAGCTAATAAAAAAGATAAAACCAAAATATAGCTGTAGCATAGTTTCCTTTAAGTCTATTAATCAATAGTGCTTAAGCAGTGAAATTTTGTTATCCCTTCAGTATTGACTCACTCCTACCACCGTCTGTTCTGGTTTAGCCAGTCATTCTGGAGTTTCAGACAGCCAAAAAAGTACCATGAATAATTCTTTCTCACTTCATCTTTTAAAAGTAGCCTGCATTTCCTTATTTCTCTGTGCAATTGTGGCCGCTGGAACTTTCAACCACTTCTATCCCCAAAGCTGTATTGTAACATCCTCTGGAAAGTTAGGCTGAAAGTCGATAAATTGGCAAGGTTTTCAAATGCAGGAATAAAGGAAAGAAAGAGGTCTGGATTGAAGCCATGATTCCCCTTTTCTATTAGATCCTGCATTTGAACTTCTTCTCTTAGACTATCAGTAACTGCGACTAATAAGTACTGGAAAAACTCCATGGTTAGAGGAAGTGTTTATATAACTGTAATTTATGTGGATGTTTATTAAATATAGAAAAATTTCACAGGAACTATGACACAGTGCTTTCTGCCTCCAGTCTGATCAGCTTGCTCCTAAAAAATATGCTTGACTTTTTTTAAGCTTGCTGCCTCACTTCGTTAAGTAGGTATTCTGGTTTGGTCCAAAGCTGCCTGTGTCCAGCATTATCAAGGTAGACAAAGGTGCAGTAAACAGGTCACAAATTGATCACCACTTCTTGGCATCTAGACAAAAAGTACTCTTGGAAGCATGACTGTAACTGACTTTTTCCAAGGCTATGGTACTTCGGAAGACTCTCTGGACAGAGACCTTGGAAGAACTAAAAACAAAAAAGGCATTTTTATTCATCTTGCAGGATGAAGGGAAAAGTAATGCTATTCATTCAGTCCTGCCCTCCACTCTTCCCAGTCTCTTTAGCATCTCTTAACACAGATGACCTTGAGGGAAGAGATTTGTGTTGCCACTTCATGAGTATGGGAGTTGTTCCCTGTAGAGAAGGGTAAAGATCTTCCAGCAAGGAGAACATACCCACACCCCTGGAGCAGGACTTGCCTAGCCACAGCTGAGCCTTCCCACATCAATTCTCCAGATGACACACTATTACTATTACAGTATAAATTTATGTGTGAATGGTGTTTGTTATTAAGACTTTTCCTACGGAAAGAAGCTTTCAAAAGCAGATTCCTTTTGTTTCAATTGTGAGGAAAAATAATGAAGTCATGCCTGACCAATCTGATTGCCTTCTAGGATGGCATGATTGGCTGGGTAGATGAGGGGAGAGTGGTGGATGTTGACTACCTTGACTTCAGCAAGGCTTTTGACATTGTCTCCCATAACATCCTCGTAGGTAAACTCAGGAATTGTTAGATGAGTGGACATTGGTGTGGATTGAGAACTGGCAGAGACAGCAAGTCTAGCTGGGATGCTCATGGCTAGTGGTGTTCCCCAGGGGTAGGTACCAGGTCCAGTCTTGTGCAACTTATTCATCAGTGACCTGGATGAAGAGGCTGATGCACCCTCAGCCAGTTCCCTCATGTTACAAAACCAGAAATGGCCAATACGCAGCCTCCTGTGCTGCCGTCTAGTGAGACCTGGACAGCCCAGAGAGTTGTGCGGAGCAGAAATTCAACACAGGCAAATGCAAGGTCCTGCGCCTGGGGAGGAATAATCCCAGACACCAGCACGGGCTGGGAGCCGACCTGCTGAAAAGCAGCTCTGCAGAGAAGGATCTGTGGGTCCCAGTGGACAGCAAGCTGTCCAAGAGCCAGCAGTACCCTCATGACCAAGACGCCAGTGGTATCCTGGGGTGCATTGGGAAGAGCATTGCCAGCAGCTCAAGAAGTGATCCTGCCCCTCTATTCAGCCCTGGTGAGGCCACATCTGGAGTGCTGTGTCCAGTTCTGGGCTCCTTGGGCAAAATATACATGGAGCTCCTGGAGCAGTGGAGGGCTACAAAGGTGATTGGGGGCCTGGAGCACCTCACTTAGAGAACAGGCTAAGGGAGCTGTGTCTGTTCAGCCTGGAGCAAAGATAACTGAGAGGGGACCTCATCAGTGTCCGTAAGCACCTGAAGGAGGGGTTTCAAGAGGACAAAGCCAGGCTCAGTGGTGCCCAGGGAGAGGACAAGGGACAACAGACATAAGCTGAAACAGGAAGATCTGTCTGAAGAGGAGGAAGAACTTCTTTACTGTGAGAGTTACTGAGCACTGGAACAGGTTGTCCAAAAGATTGTGGAGTTTTATGTTAAAGAGATATTCAAAGCCCATCTGGCCATTATCCTGTGCAACCTGCTCTAGCAGAACCTGATTCAGCAGGGGATTGACTAGATGATCTCCAGATGTCATTTCCAACCCCAGTGACTCTGTAATTCATTGGAAAAGAGCCACTGTGTAACCTTTTCAATAACTGGTACCAGGTGCCATCCCATATATTAATTACTAATGATCTACAATCCTTGTCTCTACCTCCTCCTTCCCTCCACTAAATTTATTCCTGGATTTAAGAGACTTCATTTCAATTGATGACAATGAATGTCTCTGGGCACCTAAATCTAACACTTTTCAGAGTCAGTGTGAGTGAAAATTGCTTAAGTTGTCTGTCTCTGCTGTACTAAGGCTTAGGGTAAACAAAAAACCTGTAGTTTTTAACACACATCTTCTAAAAATTGGTGCAAAATAATAATTTTACCCTATTAGATTGAAATTGAACCTGGCATCTGGACTCTCCAAAATTTCCAAACAGTGGATAGTTTGTCTGTTTTCCAGTTTGAGACAAATTTGGAGAAATGCCTGAAATTAATGTCCTCTGATAGAAGGCAGGTTTCAGCAGCCCTTTCCCCACCAGGTCTGGAAAGAATTTTTCTTGGAGGAAAGTGGAAAAAAAGAGTTATTTATTTAACAGGCAGAGGGCATGCAGGCATAAAAAAAAAAAAAAATAAAATAATGTTAAATAATAAAACCTCTCACTGTGAAGAAAACCTGGGTAGTTTGAGAGTTCTTTGTAGGTGATGGCTGTGCTCTCTCCAGAGCTGGGGTGTGGCTTGGGGCCTCCAGGTGATATTCTAGTGTTGCTGAACAGTCCCAAAGAGAAGAAGAAGCCAAAGCCCCAGGACACTCCTTTTTCCTCAGCTAATGAACGAGAATCTAGCTAAAAAGCAAGAGAGTGCAACCCTCTTCCCTACTGCAGAGAGCCAAGAGCTGAGGAGCAGGTGAGCAAGTTATCTGTGGTTTTTGAGCACAGCCCCCAGAGGAATTCCCACAGCCTTCCCTCCCTCTCTTGGGTCTGTTGAAGAGTCATGTCTGGGCATAGATCAGGCAATAGGGGATACAGCATTACAAACTCACCACAAAACAGCCTCTTAAAATAATCTGGGAATAAACAGATGTAAAGGTGTAGAAACACATATGTTATGTGCAGTATAGGTGTGCTCCATCTACTTCTACTCCTATTTTTGATAAACATGACAAAAACTCTCCAATTTGTACAGCCCCACATTTGCAGAGAAGCTACAGGGAGCCACACATTATCCCTGCATTAATTTTTTTTCTCTTTGTTAACAAAGAGTTAAACATACTCTAAAGCAAATATTGAAAAGCAAATATTTAGTTTGTTTATCCTCTGGGAGGGCTTCCTCCTCTGAGATGAGGCAAGAATGTTATCAGGATTTGGATAATCAGGAACTGCTTAGCTGAGAAAAGAGGGTGGAAATATATTTTAAATTCTAATTTGTCCTTGAACAGCATCAAACATGTTTCACATTTGTTACTAGATAATTTTCAAGCTCATTTTAATTTGGGGGAAATTGCTATTAATATGGAACTGCAGTTAATCCTCAGTCAAAAGAGACTTTAAAAAATGTTGACCAACATTTGCTGTTTAATTAGATGGAAAACAATAAAACATTTCTAGAACATCTACAATTAGTATTTTAATGTGATGTTAGTCATGGTGATCTTTAACCAAAAAGTACATTAAAAACCACCAAAAACCCTACTCAGATAAATGAGTCGGCTTCTGGTACCGTTGCTCCTGATATCAGCTCTAGTGAAGAACATAAGCTCAAGGGTTTTTAAAGGCCAAGGGACGAAGCAGAATTCAAGTGGGGCTTTTATGTGCTGCTACGTACTTTTCCAGAGATCACATGGGACGTCGGGTGTTTACAGATAAGCAAATAAATTGCATCTTCTTTAAAGTTGACCTTCTTGTAAAAACATTATTTTTCTCTTTAGAGTCCTTGTCTACCATAGTGTCCCTGTTATGTGGATAACTACAATTCTGAATAGCTGACAAAAGCATTATCTAGAAGCAAAATTATTAGAAGATTTACCTTACTACGATTTGCAGATGTCTTAAAATGAGGCATTTAACAGAAACGCTTTTGCAAGAAATAGAGCACTGCCATCATGTAGAGTAAAATGCCTACCCACATTTGCTTGTTGCTGTCCCTAATATAGAAGGATGTCTCAGAGAGCAGTGATCCTTTTGGCTCACATGGATCATCGCATGTTTTTCTGCTCTGATAATAGGAATGCAAGTATCTGCAACTTCACCAATGCTCTTTTCTAAACTGCTGAAATTTTAGTTTTCTGGGTGTAGTGGGAAAGGCATGCTCAGTTAATAATGACGTGTAGTTGAAAATGTGATTTCATTGTAGTTTCCTTTATAAAATGCAGGGAGAGATCTGTGTCCATCCACACATCTGTTTACAGTGGCAAGGTGAGCTGTTGTCTGTCTCGCAGTATTTATTACACTGTAATAAATTCCAATGCCAAGAGCATCTTGGTACCATGTTTCATCGAAGAAACAATGACATTACAGATTTTACCCTACTTATTTTTTCTCACACTAACTCCCTGCCTCCCCACCAGCCTTCAATTCCCTAAGTCTCCCCTTCCCTGCAACTGTGGGTCACTACTAGTGGCATTAGACAGAAAGCCATGTTTGTTCCTGCTGTGGTGCTGCTTGCAGTTGCCCATCTGAGGCATACTCCCTGGGCATCCCCTAGCATTGATATCCACCACTGATGCACAACATTGATGTTCATCATCTTCACGATCTTCCTGCATTTCCCAGACCCCTCCCCAGGCCAGGATCTTCACCTTCTTCTTTGGTCCCCTTCTGCTTTCTGAGACCATTTCTTCCTTTCAGGAACTCATCTCTTGGCACCAAATCTTCTTTCTGGAAATCGAGTTCCCAGTTCCTCCATTCTGAATAATGTACATGCATAAGAACAGCACATGATCAGCCTTTTAACTAGTCCTCTGGTCTCCTGTCTCTTTATTAGTTGGGGAATTTGGGATACACTACTTTTAGCCAAAAGTGTTTGTTTAGCCAAAGTGTTATCAGCATTTCCAGTAGCCAATGGTGGTTGCAGCTTGCAAGTAGCAGCCTCTAGTCTGAAAGTTCAGGGGTTCAGTTCCAGGGGTTCCTTTTCACACATTCACCCATGCACTTACACAACAGTTACCTGCTGCCTGTTCCTGTTCACAATTTCAGCTGTTCTTCACCTATAACAGCTCCTAAATCTTAATATCTGTATTGACATACAGCTGTGTGCCAGTACCTTCTGACACATTGTTCTGCTTTTTGCAGGACTTTTGTTATATGTTTTAGCTTTGTACACTGCACAAGCGAACAACAGACTGATGTAGATGCCAAACCTTTTGCTACCCCTATGGGTTTCCTTACCTCTGATAGTGGTAGCACAATTGTGGTCGATGTTAATTAAGGTTTTTGGACAACAAACCACATGTCCATGCTGGTACAAACCACACGTGTAGATGAGAAAATCTGTGGCTTATGTTGGCTTGGCTTGTTCCTACTGGAATGCAGGGTGAATTCAGGTAATGCAAATGCTGTCTAGCCTTGGACAGTTTATATGTGATGCACTGAATTATTTCTGCTGATAGACAAAATCTTTAAGAGCAGATTTTTGGTGGTTTTGATTTAATGATTTAAATATTTATAAATAGAGTGAAATTTCAGCTTAATGTCCCTGGTTTTTTTACACCCCAGATTGAACATTACAGGTAGGTAATGTTCTTTTTACTCTTCTGAGCTACATAAACTTCTGTACAATCATTTGAAAGAAGTTTTTCTTATTCATTTAATTAGTAATTGATGCCACATGGAAGTGTACCTGTAGGTGTGCTTTAGGCCAGTACTGCTATGCATCAAGTAATGAATTCTCTCAGATCGTAACAGTGAAGGCCCCTTTGAGCAGATGGCAGTAGTTAAGGAAGTGTTTTTACTGCCCAATCTGTGTGATTTCACGGAAATCAGCAACTATTTCTGGAAAAAGTAGAAAATTTTTATTTCTCCCCCCCACCCCACCCCAACCTGCACTTGGTGTGAAAGGTTTAACTTGAATGTTTTTCCATTGGTTGGAAATTGGGAAGAATTCACAGAAAACATGATTAGATATTGGAAGGGGCTACCCAGGGAAGTGGTGGAGTCACTGTCCCTGGAAGTGTTTAAGGAAAGACTGGATGTGGCACTCAGTGCAATGGTCTGGTTGACAGGGTGGTGTAAGGTTATAGGTTGGACTCAATGCTCTCAGAGGTCTTTCCCAAATGAATTACTTTTGTGATTCTGTGATTCCATATTTCCCACATGGAAAAGAAACTGAAACACATTTTGCTACAAAATGTGACTGTAAAATTCTGAAAGGTAGAAGCACACTGTGACTAACTGTAGAAATAACTTCCCTGAAAACTGATGTCACCAAACTGGTGTAACTACCCAATTGCTTTTGGTGGTGCCCTGAATTCCCTCAAGTCCAAGCAAATCATACTGTCAATTACACCTGTGTCTTCTGATGAGATTCTCCTCAGCTATGTGTGATCCAAGGGGAGAGACGGCTTTTGAACAGCAACCTGTGCATGCGGCCAAATCCTGACCAAAGCCCTAGATTTTATCCACATGTAGTCATCTTCTGTTGCTCCATTTTCCATGTCCATCACTAGCTACCGTAAAACGGAAAAAAAGAGGGAGGAAGAGGAACTGTGGTCCTGGTAAGTCACCCTTCAGCATTTTGCAAGCGAGTCCCATCACTGCCAGTCAGTTTGTGCTAACACAGACCTGCAACAGCACTGGGAGGCTGCACTAGTGAGGGACTGGTTTTACTGCGGGAGGAAAGAGCCAAAACCCTCAGTAAGTCCAAAACAGCAGAAGGCCAGTGAACCACTGGCTATATATATATCATGGGGCTTTTTGGTTTTTCTTAACTAAATATTTTATAGTTTTAATTAATTTTCCTGATCTTCTGGCAAATAACACTCTCTCATTTCAAGCCCATTGATGATGATGAAGCCACATAAGCAACAGTCTATGTTGAAAATCCATTAGGAGAGCAGAGAGGACATTAAATCCTTTTGCTGAGGACAAACTGTTCTTTTGTTCTCTAATTCTTTTCCCACATTTTCAGCAAGCTGGTCTTCATTTCACATCATATTTTTTGTTCAAATTTCTGGTTTCTGTTTTCTAATTCAGCTGTAATGGCACAGGGCCGCTGGAAGATAAAGGTTTTGGCACATGTGAGAGGCCCTACAAATTTCAACTGCTTTTTCAAAGCATTTAAAAACACAGCAAAAAAAGGCTGCAACTGGATCACTTTTCATTTCAACACATGTAAGAACACAGGTGCAAATAACCTGAGTCTGTCAAAACGGAGATCTTGTTTGAAATCTGACTTTCATCATCTTCACCTCAAGAACAGTTATTTAGGATGCTATATTTACTAGTACTACTGAGACTGAGATCAGCCATTCATCTCTGTTTGTTCTGTACCTCATTAGAGACAACACATCAAGCTTAATTTCTCCATGTTCCCTTGTCCTGTTCAGCTCTGGCACCGTCACCTCCCATAGGCAAGTCTGTGTCTATCTTCTCTGAAATATTTTCCTGCTCAGCAAAGCAGCCCAGTGCAAAGACCTATAAGAACAGGCTCATCAATCTTGAAAATTATCTAGAAAAGTAGGTATTGATATTTCAGTGCCACTTTGTTTGGAGCAAAGAACAGCAGACATGATTTAGCATGTTTAGAGGACTGGGACTTTTTCTTTCAATAATAACTGTTAGTTTATTTACCATGGTGTTCCAGCATCCTAATTAACATTTAGATGATCAAAAACCTGAGACGATATTTTAAGAAGGGCGGAGGTGGATATTTCCTTTCAGGGATAGACTTTTATAGCAAAGCTGCTGAATATGTGAAAAGTGCATTTTGAAAAAAACTTCTTGTGGCCAAATTTTTAAAAGACATTATTTTAGCAGAGATATTTTTTATCTCTATAACAGTCTTGCAGAAAAACCTGCCTATTACTGCCTCATTTTTCTCTCAGCATGTCATTTCTAAAGAAAACTATGTCACTAGGAAGTCAGTTCTAATTTTATGCACTGTTTTGTAGCCTGCCTACATGCAAGGCAACTTCTCTTGCTATTTAAACATTGCATATTGTTGTGAAGAAACTGGGGTAGGAACTCAAACGGACCCACACCTCTCAGTGACATATAATCTAAAATTTATTCATTTGACAGAATAGGTACCACGTTTGGATATCAAGTCCAACTCTGCAGAACATAAATATACAAGTTCCAGCTTCTCTCCACACCCCATTTGGTTTAGAGTGACACAAGGCAGACTCAGGGGAACAGGACACTTCAGGCAGTCAAGGCATCATGACCAAGAACTGGCGGCTTGGTCCCAAGTTCAGATGTTGCTCCTCTAGCTCCAACATGTTGTTGGATGTCCCTGTACAGTATACCCCATCCCAAAAAATTATTGATTTAATACACCCAAGACTCTCTACCTTTTCAACTGGCAGCTTTAACTGTTAAAAAAAAAAAAAATCCAACCAGCAGCTTAATAAAGAAAAAAATCTCATTACTAAAAAGTAACTCTGTGTCCACTAATTTGTATTCTCAATCAGGTATCAGGCAGCAATGACTTTCAGTGTTCAGCCCTCTAGGGTGGCAGGGGAAATCTGTGCTCAGGCTTTGGTCTATGGCTCGCCTGGCGACCAGCTGAGGATCTGCACTTCTGTTCTCTCCAAAATGCCAGCTGGGGCAAGGGATGGGGCAGCACCCCTTCAGTTAAAAAAAAGGGATCAGAGGGGTGCCAGGCAGGACAGAAGGTAGTTCCCAAGGTGGCCAGAGGCATCTGTGGAGGCTGGAGGCCAAGGAAGGGTGAGAAAAGGACTTTCCAGCTCGTTCTTACAAACCTAGTGCTTTGGATGAATTAGGCTCAGGATTTTTACTTTAAAGGTCTGGATGTCTCATGTAGAAAATGGCATTTTCTGATCTCCTCCAGCTCTTGATTGAGATAGAGCAGGGGAAGGAGGAGCACTTGTCCAGCAGCAGCCAGCCACAGGGGCAGGAAGCAGCTACAGAGGAAATTTTAAAAATAGTCATCTCTTTTGGCATCAGAGCTTTTACGCAAAACCAGTTAATTAAAAACTAAGAAGGGGGCACGAGAGGAGACTGCACAAAGGCTTAGCAATAACTGCAGAGGCACCAGTGCCACTTTGGGGATTTCCTCTTTATAAAGTGACATCCTAAACCCTTCACTGCTGCAATACTGGGCCAGCTTGCTTAAAATTCTCCATTTCCCATAAATTTTGGCATGAATGCAGCTTTCTGGTGACAACTGTAAATGCATTTAGGGAGAAAGGGGCAAGACACTCATTATTTTTATCAGCCTCCCACGGCAGAAGTTGAAATTTTATGGAAATTATGTAATTTTAAATGTATTTATTTTTGAAATTTTAAATTAAAAAAATTTCTGACTGGTATGTTCTTGTCAGGTGGAATGATAAAAAATAGTGGTCGGGTCGTAGCTGGATTAGCTGGAAGTGACAGTCTCTCTATGTCTGTTTCCCTTCCTCTTTCTTTCTTTTAAAGACTTGAACCTTTTTATCCTCTCCTTCTTGGTTTTTTCCCCACTTTGGCGTAAGTGCCTAATATAGTTATGTTTATACAGCCAGCATAACATCATGTTGTTACCAACATTTGCAGTTTTCCTTGAAATTTCTCCAAGCTGTAGGGCTTGTTCTCCCTCTCCAGCTATTAATCTTATGTTGAGACTTGGAACAACAGGCAAAAAAGCATCAGCCAGCAGTGCTGTGGCCACAGCTGTGCTGGCCAAGAGGATGATACAGGTTCCTTCTGCGTGTGTGTGACAAGTAGATTCTCATTTGCATTCCTTAGAAAAAATGTGGCTTTCCTGAAATGCACAGTAGTTACTGAATTGCTTTTGTAGGAAACACAGACATAAATAGTTGGAATCAAATTCTGCCCTGCTCCCTCTTTCTCTGCCTCCAAATATTTCCATTCACCTATATTGAGGTGTTCTGTTTGCAGTTAGGCTTCCTCCAAAAAAGCCTTAGATTTACAAAAAGTGATGCAGTGTGTCCTTTTAGTGGTATTTAAGGTCATATTATCAGAACAGTTTAAGATTCAATTTTCCTTGACTGTTCTGGAAAACCTAGCCACTGGTTTAAATATTCAAATGGGAGCTGACCCAGTCATAGAGTATTTCTAGCAAGGTGTTATTAAACATGACCTGATTCTCAAAACAATGCATCGTTCCAGACCTAGGTGCCTGGATACATTAGCTAATATCTGAAGAAAATGCCTTGGCAGAACCTCATTTGTAAGTTTATTTAAGAGCTACTGGGGTATTCTGACATGAAATTTCCTCTTTTTTTTTTTCCACTGAAATACTGTTTCTTTTGTCAGTTTTGGCTTTTTTTGTCTGAGAATGGAATACCAGCCTATACAGACTGGGAGATAAGTAATACATCAATGAATAGGACACAAAGGACATTTGTTCAAACCTCTGTGTGGTTTTTTCCCTACCTGAATTTCATTACTACATTGACACTACTTCATCCACTGAAGAGGACATGTTTAGTGTTCATAGACACTAAAAGTCAGCTAAACAGATCTAGTACTTTCCATTCTAAACCCCCACCTTCAGAGTTTGCAATTTTTGCAACTTAAATACTGGCATGTGGGCCAAAATAATACTAGTGCAACCTCTGACAGTTTTACCCCTTAGTCCCTCAAATGAGAGCCATCCCATGCAAGTTTCGGCAAGAGAAAAAAAGAGTGAGCCCATAAGAAAGCTCATGAGGCCATTAATCACTTTGTATTTGGAATAAGGCTAATGTGATACTCAAGAGATGGTGCTTATAGAAAAACATTGACTGAGGAAAATGAAAAAGGAATGTTGAATAGAATTGCCCATTCACCGAGCACTGTCTGCCCTGTTTGGTGAATGTAGTGTGCCTTGAATAAGAATAGTGAAAATTACATCCCCCAACAGCAATCAAAAAGTGACTAAGATCTTTGTTCTGTCCTGCTCAGTATTTAACTGGCTTAAGTAACCTTAGTAAGGGTCTTTGGAGAAGAGAGTAGGAGGGATTATAACTTTTTGAAGGTAGTAGCAAAGAGACCATCAAAGCTGTTAGTCTACTCACCGTTTGAATGAAAACCAGGGGAAAAAGTAGTTAGGTTACTCCAAGTGGAGCTTAATTGTTAAGCCTTTAGTTCCCGTATTTCTGATTCACCACTGACTGAAATTATTCCAAGCGGACTAAGACATATCAGTGTCTGTATCAGTAGCTTCCACCTTTGCTTTAAGGTTGGTATAGGGGAATATCTGCTGGTGGGAATAAAAAGTAGGTTGCAATCAAGCCATCAGCTATTTATGGGGACAGGAATCAACCTAGAGAGTGATGGTCAGGCTTGCAGGTCATCAATGTGTGTTCAGCAGAAGTCCCTGAGGAGAGTTTGTTAGTGTCTGAGACTTCAGTAATTGGAACCCTGCACCTGCCTGACAGTGCTGTAACCAGCTCAAATGCAAACTCTCTCCCTGCCTTTCCCTGCCCCATGCTTCAATCCAAAGATTAACCCAGTGGGAATAAGCACACCACAGAGAGGCTTTCAGCTTCAAACAAGGCCTGGTAGCCCATGGCAGCAAAATTAAATTATCCTCAAATAGTCTGCTCTATTGTGTTGCTGTAGCTATTGCTATTATTATTACTATCTTTGTCATTGCCATTTTTTTTACTTTCATGAGTCATTAATACCACTTATTTTCTAATATTTAATATGTGTTCAGAGCAAATTCCTAACTTTCTTATGTTCTCTGGGGGGATTTATTGGAAAATAATGTTTCAACACATTGCTATATCCTGTGCCACTACTTCAGGCATAATGAAATAACTCTTATACTGGTGCATGACTGTAGAACTCTCACTGTACTCATTCAGCTTTAAATAACTTCCTTGCAAGATCCATGTTCTGTCTGCTTTTTCCGTATTTCAAACTACCAGATGTCTCCCAAAACCACCCCCATTCCGGCATCTGCAAGGTCAATAAATTTGCATAAATGGGAGACCAGAAATTGATGCAATGAGTCAAGCCCTGGTCTCACTTGCTCCTGTACTGAATGCGATCTCTTCTCCGTGATGTGAGCTGTGATTGTGCCTCAGTTCTGAATCTCAGGGACTTCTGGGTCAGATACATGGCCAGTATGTAGTTGTCAGATTCCTGGCATGCGCCAGTTTTGGCAGTTTAGCCATGGTTCTCTGAGGTGGTTCAATTAAGTATAAAGGGGATAAGAAACTGAAGACATCATTATTCTGTGAAAAAACAGATGTGCCTTGTAGAAATGCCATTTTCAGAGCTTGAGACATGGTGGTTAAGTGTAAATATAGCATAAATGCTTCTTTCCCAAGCTCCTTAGTTATTCCTCAGTGGGAGGCAGGGAGACACAGGGTAATTTTTTTCCAAGTTAGTCCCACAGTCAACCAAGTAGTTAGAAGTGAAAATGGACTGAAGATTGGAGCTTTTGGTAGTTACAGGGATTTCACTTTGATTTTTAAAGACTTCTTGTAGACTTCAAGTGTGTGACTGAAATACCACTCTTTAAAGCCACTACTTAGCTACTCACATGTAAAATATGGCATTCAGCAATGGAAATATAGTGCTGTTCTTTTGTAATTGTCTTACTCATTTTCACATGACCACGGATTTCTGTTCTGAAAAAGTTGGGGTTTGAGTTTTGAAAGCAGCACTGATGCTTCACGTTCGTTTCGCATCTCATTTGGACAATTTTTGACAAATGTGTATCTTCTGTGATCACATGGTTATAACACGTAAGGACCAATATCCACCTTGTAAAGTTAACACTAAAATGGCTGGAAGAGCATAACATAGCCAGCAGGAAGGACTGTGAGACTGTCTGCCTTTTCACAGCTAAATCTTAGGAGTAACTTGGTACAAGAGTAACTTGGGTACAGACCAGCATGAGAGGATAATTAGATGCAGTGTAAGCACTGACGTATTGCGTAGGCCAACTGTGATGTCATTTTCCTTTTTTCATTCTCCCCTAAAAATATAATGAAAAACTGTGAGGGAACTACTCTTTTCTCTGTGCCAGTTGTTGATCACCAGGAAGGGTGATTCAGCATTTCATCATCAGTAATAAAAGCACAAAGCCACAGAATTCAATATTGGTTTGGGCATGTGTAATTGAAAAGAAACTAGAACTGAAAAAATCCTCGCAGCACACTAATCCAGGTGCAACCATGCAGGAAAAAGAAACCAAAAAAACAGGGCTGTGTTCTTCTAAGAAATCCTGTGTTTGCTAAGAAAAAAAGACCCCAGAAAAGAGGCTAGAAAGGATGTCTGCACACACTGAGTGGGGCCTGAAAGGGGCAACATAGGGAGCAGGCACTGACCGCCCTCCTTGGAAGTCCCTGGGGCACACCCCACACTCAGCCCCTATAATAACCCCATTCAGTCCCTATCTCTCCAGCAGTCTCTGTAGGAAGGTAGGGAGGATCTTCTTTCCCTATTCTAAAGGCATACTTTAGGAAACACTTATGTTTCACACAAGTGAAACATCTGAGCCTGGCTCACTGCAACCACCCATGGCTACCTCAGCCTGCCTTATCTGGCTTGAAAGTGGCCACTTCAAATACCTCTTCCTCTGAAAGTGGAACCCAAGGCTTGGATTTCAGCTCCAGCTTGATGAAACCTTCCCTGAAGCGCCTCTTTCAGAGGCAGAACTTCACTGAGTGAAACTGGCAGCATGTACATGGCATTGACTGTTCAAATAACCAATGAGCTAAATGAGTACTTCTGACTCCTTCTGACTAATATTCCTATCATGTCTGACTAATGAGGGCTGGTTAAAATGTCAAGAGTTTTTTAGGGACTTTTTATTACCTTGTTTCATACTCACTCTCACATTAGATATTGATGAACAGATAATGTTGTTTACTTGTTCCGTTTATGCAGTCCTGTAGAGATTTAAGAGTTGCTGCAGCATCACTGCTTCTGCATAGTTTAGAAAGTGTTATGGCTGTATGAATAAAAGTGACTGTTCCTGCCTGGAAGCAAGCAGGCTTGGGTCTGTCATTTAAGAGTAGGTCCATACTGAAGATAATGCAAAACTACTGTTGGCCAAGTGGGAGAAATCTTCTTCTGTAAGGCAAAATTTCTCCTATAGCTCCCCTACCTGTGACAGATAACTTTTCCACTGGCAAGGAAGGAAAGCATGGTCAAACTCATGGCACCCTCACTGTCCCTCTCAGGGACATGCAAGGAACCCTTCCTGCACCCTCTGAGCAGAGGATGGTGAGAGCAGCAGTCCCTGGGAGCAATTGTCAGTATTGTTTTGAGCGTGTGTAACTGAGAAGAAACTAGAACTGAAAAAAATCCTCACAGCACACTAATCCAGTGCAACCACGCAGGAAAAAGAAACCATACAAACAGGGCTGTGTTAGCCTGTGGGTGGGCAATGGCAAGGGAGCTGGCTCAACCCTCTCACATACTCCTGGAGCTACCTCTCACCCACAAAACCTGGGCCTCCACATATGTCCTGGCTCCCCAGAACCGTCCCAGAGCCTGGGTGCTCCTTCAGTGGCTCCCTCAGCCATGCACGGCCATGCCAAGACCTTTCAAAATAACAAAGGGGTTTTGCTTGGTGCTCATGAGGCAGAGACACTGTTGGTCAGATTATCATATAGCAGAGCATAATGCAATATGTATTTAAAGGCAGCAACTGCCTAGGAAAGAGCCTGAGGGACAAATGCCTGAAATGGAGAGGCTGTAAGGAAAATGCATGTACAAATGTGCATTTAAAAAAGTAGGTAAGGCAAAGAATGCTGTCAATATTTGCTCTACTGCAACTGACCACCTCGGTTCTTTCAGGTCACTTGCTTAAATGGATGGAAACTATTGATTTTGTCTAATTCAATAATTCCCGTGCATTTCGCAGGGACGAACGCTAAGCACGGACTGCGCTGTAAGGCTTGTAAGATGAGCATCCACCACAAGTGTGCAGACAGCATCGGGCAGCAGCGCTGCATGGGCAAGCTGGTAAGTGAGCAGCTCAGGGCAGCTTGTGCTGGAGCCACTGCCCTCGTGTGCCTGAACCCCGGGTGGGCATTTAGCTGCTGCATTTACAGAACCCACACCAGATCACTCTACTGAGGTGGGAAAAGTGAAGGCAGGTGGTGCCTTGTTGTCAATTTGGGCAATTGCTGCTGCATGAGAATGCAGACAAAACCAAAGCACAAATCTGGTCTGCTTTGTGGATGCGAAAATGCAGTTACAGAATACAAATTTAGCTAGCTACAGAATTAATTACCTTGATTTCAACTGTGCTTGCTGTAGTGTAAACCTCTCAAAGAATGCTATAAATTAATCGCAGTATTTCAGTGGGGTTTAACAAATGAAAAATCCTTCAAACTATGTTTTATTGTTTTCTCCACTGTTAGAGTTTGAATAAAAAAACATAATTCACCTTAAAAAGGAAGCCAAAGGGTATTTCACAGTAAGACACTACAGAGTTTGAAGCAATCTCTCAGCAGGAGAGGCTGGGAGGAGCCTGCGTGTGTAAGGACACAGAACTTTAGTGCCTGTGTTGCCTTCTGAGCAGCAAAATCTTATGACTGGCAATGGCAATATACTGTGTCTGAGACAATTCTAACCCACCTTGTTGACTGTTATGGGAATATGGTTCCTTTTGGTTACTTTTGGAAAAAGAACTTGGAAAAATACCAAGTGGAATGTGAAAACTGAGTACACATTCATGTTTCAGATGTTCTCAGATTTGTTGCAACTTGAAGGCGCTTGAGACGACTATGATCTAAAACCAGGGTTTCACTACGTTAAGTGATGGGAAAATGCAGGCATTGACTTCAAAAGTGCTACAAACCCCACCTTTCACTGGAAAGGTTTTTTCTCTCCAAGAGTGTTCACTGAAAGCTATTGTTGTTTATACCCCTGAGGCAAGTCTTTATGTACCTAAACCATAATCAGAGTTCAAGTATGAGGCATTCTGGTATAGGAAGTTGGCCTGTGAAGAGCTGAATGACAAGCCCTGGGCAAGGCAAATATTACATCACATTAATGGATTCATGCATTTCTTGATTCCAGCCTCAGCTCTTGTGGTTACTAGTTTACAAAAACAGAAAAGTAGAGGCCAAATTTACATCAGGAAGTTGTCAGCAAAGTCAGGAGTTTTGTGAGCTCATGCTCATACTCTGTCTTCATCTTGCTCGGGGGTAAACCAAGGCCAAAGAATCTGGAATTTATTCCTCAAGACTCAAAGTTTATCAGTTCCCTTATTCTTTTTTAAGTCTTTTCTGCAGCTCATTACCTAAAGAACTAGCTGTCTATCAGGTTTTGATGTACACTGAACAGAGGATGTGGAAAATGCACATATCTCTGTGAATCTTCCCCACTTCTCACTGTGACGAGAAGTTCTCACAGCTTGTAGACATCAGAAATCAGAGAGACCATTTGTGAAACTCCAATGCCTTGAAGGCATTCATTTTGAGTACTGAGCATTTGCCTGAATTGAGACATGTTTTTTAGAGCTGAATAGGCCACTATTATTTGCCGTAGTATGGTATTCTTTAATGGTATAGCTTGAGTTGTTACAGTTCATTTCTCTACAAGTGGACACTGTGGGGATATCTGGTAACAGCTTGGAGAGTTTTTTGAACTTAGAAGGAAAAAAAAAAAAAAGCAGTGGAAGTCACTCACCAGTAAACCTTAGAGAAACATATAGAAAGGTTCTAAATTCCTTGGGTTTCACAAGTGCTTACATGGGAACACGAGGATTTGGAGTTAGGGTGAGAAAGGATAGTCACATGTCTAACAAACACAATGCAAATTCGCTTTATATAAGAAGATAGAGAGAGAGAAACTTCCCAGAACCCCTAACAATTCAGCACTTCTGCTGCAATCAATTAGTGCTGCTTTTGTGTAAGACAAAAGAAAAAGGGGAGCTGAAAATGAGCCCCTCCTCCCACATAAATATGGGAAAATTTTTTTTCTAGGAGAAAAATCGAATAAATCTCTGATCTCTAAACCCCACAGTGACTGAACAACAGGAGGCAAACTTCCAGTCTCACCACAAAGTTCCACCATTAACCAAAGAGCTGAGGCTATTTCTACTCCATCAATCAAGGCATGCAATGCACCTCACTTGTTTTTGCTTTTTCTCCCTCCAGCCAAAGGGATTCCGGCGGTACTACAGCTCACCGCTACTCATTCACGAACAGTTTGGCTGCATCAAAGAAGTGATGCCTATTGGTAGGTTTTGATTGCTTTTCCATTCAGTCTTCCTTTGGCAGTGCTCTGCACCAGCAGCAGCAGACTTCCAGCCGTGGTATTTACCCTCAGCAGCCACTCAGCTCCTTTTGGTGACTGGATGCCCTTCTGCCATCTCAGGGAAGGACCACTTGAAAGATACAAACCTGGGAGAGGAGAGGGTGTGTTTGTTGTGTCTTTCACTCAAAACTCTGTATGCCTCTTGGCAATTACACTGTTTATCATAGCAACTACCTGAGATCAAGGTAGGAAGTTAGATGTGAAGAGACACTGGAATATTGAGATAAAGGTTGGGGCTGGGAAGAAACAGATAAAAAGATCTGGTTTTTTGAGAGATCAAAACAGTGAGGGGCATTCAATCACTGGTCTGACTTTTGAGGGATGCTGCTAGGTTCCTGTCCTTTTTCATCCACACTTCTTACTTTCCTCATATTTTTCCTTATTGATCATGTCTACACATTGTCTGAGTACTTGAAAGACCACTCTTTCCTCACTGTAATACCAAATTTCTGAAAATAAACATTTTGAAATGGAGAAGATAAGTTTATTCTGGAAAATATTTTTACCCATCAGTACTCTAACCAGGCAAAGCTGGAAGTGCAAAACATTAAAGCTAAAACTAGGCAGTCAGTTTAAAACTGCTTGTCTGATGACATTTGCATTGTTACTGTTGGCAGTTTAAAAAAAAAATAATTACAAGGACTTCATATAAGTTTCTCTTTCTAAAAAACACCCATCATTTTTATCAGAATATAAACATTTTGAATAAGTTCTGGCTAAAAGATGAGGTGTGTTTTAATAAAAATCCAAAATCTCTTATATCTTCTCAGAATTTTGGCTAAAATTTCCATCCTTGTACGTAGTGCTACAAAGGTACCGTATTCTACATGCCCACAGCCTAGTGTCACAAGGGAAGTTGAGGTCTAAGAATGCAAGATGTGGAAGAGAGTTTTTTACTGACTTTGCTTGTTCCCAGTGAACACATCCATTTCTCTTCCAGGGGAAATGATTTTTGTGGCTAGCTATGAGGGAGAGCTGCTGTTGAGAGCCATCCAAGAAGTCACTGGTTGAGATATACATGGATTAGAACCTCCTGGTGCTTTTGTCTTCCTTACCTCCACACAGGCAGAACCAATGATGATTAGAGAAGGAGAATGACAGCTGAAGAGTGACAAGGTGATGGCCGAGAATTGAAGAGCCAATATGAGAAGAGGATGATCTTTATGGGAGTAGAGAGGCAGCAGAAAATTGATAGCAATGCCACTCAGTTCAATACTCACTTTTTATCAGTAGAGTCTCTCAACTTGTGTCTAAGCATTCATACCTGTTGGTAGAGGCAGGTGTTGCTCCAAGTTACACAGGAACGTGACCAGAAATATCCTTAAGGTATTGACTGATGCATGTTTTGCTTCTTTGTTGCAGCCTGTGGAAATAAGGTTGACCCCGTGTATGAAACTCTCCGCTTTGGGACTTCTTTAGCCCAGAAAACCAAAAAGGGAAGTTCTGGGAGTGGCTCTGACTCTCCCAACAGAAACTCTGTAAGTATACCACATCTTTCTTCCATTTTCTTTCCGGAGGAGCAAGAGATATTCATCCACACGGGTTTGTGTCAGAGTTCACAAAACTTGTATTTCAAACTGTAAAAAAACCCCTAAAATCTTACTCTCAGCTTCCATACTGAGACCAGAAAACTTGTTATTTTTGCAAATTCAAGTTTTACATATCTTTTAGATGACTCTTTGGAAAAAGAGAAAAGTACTAATTAAATTCATAAACTGTTTTCATCAGATCGGAAAAGGAAAAAAATAATCTTTTTATTTTGCATATCCATAGAGAAGGGTAAGAGAGATATCGAACTGTGAGGCTGGAGTAGATGCATAGTGCCTGTGGTTGATGGTGGCCATTTGCCCTTCATACCAGTGATAACGAGGAGTTGGAGTCCTCAGAGCCTAGATTTAAAAGTGCATGACCCCAGTACAAGCCCAGACAAAATTAAGACAATGCTACTACAACAAGGCAGTAGACTGGACCTCCACCCCTTGTCCAGTGTGAAATCATGAGGGAGGCATTACAGATCAGGGATTCTCTCTCCAAACCCCAAATACAGACAGGTGTTCTCAGGTTGCTGTATGCAGATAGGGAAGATTTAGCCTTCATGCTATCATTCATTCCTCCACTCACAAAAGTCACTCTTCAGGACCATGGCAGGAGAAGTGAAGAAAAAGGGAAGCTACGTCCTGCCTTTCCTATATCCATACCATGTTCAACAGTAACAATTGCCAATTTCATCCTTACAGAAATGGTTATCTATCCCAGTATTTGGATCCATGAGATCAGGAGCTCCTTCATGGTGTTGAAAGAACATTTCCTACCCTATCAGTCTCTCATAAACAGGAACTTATGCCTACGTTTGGTGTTCTCTTCCAAGAGATCCTCCCCACTCCACTACTCCCCCCACCCCCTCAAAATAGTAACCAAAAAAAGATAATCACACCTGAATCCACTGGAGGATAAAGCTGATTTTCATCTCTAAAAGTCAGACCCACATTATCTGACAATCTCTTCTGCACTCATCTCAATAAAAATCACCAGGCACAGAGACATAATAAGACTTGGTCTCCAGGTCTCAAAGCAGATACTTATGTGCTTAATATCAAGTCATGCTAATATCTGTATATGTTTGGTACAACATTTCCCTGGCATTTAAATGCATGGTCACTCACAAGGCTGACCTGTAATCTCAGGTGGTATAGGTGAACTCTAGACAGACATCAACTCATGTCAGATGGGAAAGGAGACAAATTAATTTAAGCAAGAACTAAGTGAAATCTGCAAGGGATTTATTAAGGGACATGTCCTCTATCCACCCCCATTTGTCCCTTAAAAGGAATTTGCTAATCCTCATTCTTTTTTAAAACCCCAAGTGACTCCACCACCTGTCGCATTGTTATTACATTTCTTTCAATTATTTAATTTCCTTTGAAACAAAATTTCTACAAATTTAATTATTGCTTTCTAAATCAATAAAGTTTTTGTTGAACTATAAATGACAACTCAAGCATAGAAATCACTAATGCTGTGTCGGCTTACCCTAGGGAGCTGATCATAACTAGGTGAGGTGTGGGTGGAGAATTAGGAATGCAAGTTCATTACAGGAATTTCTCCAGGGTATTGAAGCTGAGAGAGAATATAATGTGTCAGCGTACAGGAAATAGAAAACATTAGAGAATTGAATAAACAGACTTGAGAAGTCATAAATTTTGCCGGCACAAGGCTATGGATTGAGACAAGGATAAAAAGACACAACCCTGAACAAAATTACGGGGCTGTGGTGATTTAAAACTGACACAAGCTGGTAGTGGGTACTGCCCAGTGACTGCATCAGGGACGTGGCACAGAGGCCTTAGAAGCAGGTGTAGTTAGTAACTCAGAGGGACTAAGGCCTTTCCCCAGTGATCCTCACTTCTGGGCTGCTCTGCTTCTCCCCAGGCAGAGGCAGCAATGCAGCTGTGAGGCTGGGCTGTGTCCCAGGCCTGGGAGGTGGAATGTACTTCAAGGTTCTGCTACATCACCAAGGGACACTAGGGACGTGGTGGGATACTACTTCACCTTGCAGGTGGTGTCCAAGCTGTCCAATGCTTTGCTCCAGGTCAGCACAGCTGAGCTGCTCCTGCTGAAGGTGGTGAAAAGCAAAGGTGACTGGCCTAGGAGCTGTACCTTGTGCCTACTGCCATGAAGCTTCCATGCTGCATGCAGTTCATGTCTCTGCAGAGAGTAGAGACAACCACCTTCCTCTAAACTAGCCAAAGTATTTTTAACATGACTGAGCTGTGTGGACGTACTCACTGATTTTTCCGCCTGGATTCTGCATTTCCCATAAAAGAAAGTGGCCATATGCTCCAGATTTACTACCTACTGCTTGCTTCAAAACTGTGCTTCTGCTACCCACATTTATACAAAAAGGCACTTGAGGTGATGCAAATGTGAATCTAGTCCTTGTTAGTTTTTTGTGGATCAGCTCCTCTCAAAAGCACCTTTACACCTCTTATCATTTCTATTAGACCCTTTGTCATGTAGTCCTTGAGTGAAAAATCATTAAAGGTAACTGAGGTTACCTCAGAGGGTTTTGGATGAGATGTATACTGAAGAGACAGTCACTACGCATCCCATATGTACTAGGACCTAACAAAACAGCATTAACTGCTAATCAGCAATAATAAAACTAGTCTGTGAAAACTGAGGAATATGTTGTAGCAATGAGCTGAAAAATAGCTGGGACTTACTCTTTCAACAAAGCCAGTCTTTCTCTTCTCCACCCAGCAACCAGAATCCATAGAAATGCTCTGCACTATCTCTGGGTAAACTTTGCTCCTGCAGTACCTTCCCATCCTCGGGTGACCTATTTGGGCAAGATGCAAGACAAACACGACCTGCTGCAAAAGACTGAGTCTAAAAACAAGGAGCAACAGAGCAGCAAAGTAGAAGGTTCTTCAAATAGCAAGGGAAACAAGATAGCCACAAGATACCTGTGACACAAATCTGCTTTCAACCTCTTTGTTCATTAGTTTCCTTGGATGGAGAAGTATCTAGGAAAGTACTAGATAGGAGAAATAAAACTGTGAAAGTACTTTCTGAAAACAACTTTTTTGTCGACACTAGTAAAAGGAAAAAAACCCAACATATAAAATCTATCAAGCAATTCAGTTTCTGCTCCCTGAACAGAAACAGTGAATGCTCCTGTGATGCAGGCAAAGCTCTGCAAAACAACAGAGCAAGCTATGTGTGCAGTACAATTGAAAACTGTCATACAATAACAGTAAATCCTCCTTATGACTTCAAATCTAGAAATAACTAGATATAACTAGATATTACTAGTTATAACTAGAATTAAATAAAGCTTAGGAGAAATATAAGTATTCACAGTTCTTCATATTAGACAAAACACCTGACTTGAGTTCAGTCTGGGGTTTTTATGTCTATCAGAGAGGAAGAGAGTTCAGTAACTGAAGTTTTGCTAAGGTCAGACCCACACAGACTTGTTTGGAGCAGCTCCTCATTCCTGTTGGTCTGTACAAGGAGAAGCTGACTACTCAGACAAGGAATCTGGTGCTGTATGCAGAGTGTACTTCTGAGGCTTAAGATTATGTCATCCCACGTTTTCCTATACCGTAGAACACTGGGTCCCTAATCATGATGGACGTTATTACAGTACAAAGAAGAAATCATAGTAATTCTAAAGCAACACTTAGGTTTCAATTTCCCTAACCATACTGCCCAGATGACTGTTTAAAGAAGAAAGTGAGGACAGATATTTAAAAACTGACTAAATCAATTCCATTGCACTTCAGCTCTCTATTTTACAGCTTTGTAGTATAATGAAAATGATCCTTATATTACAGCTATTTTACTGAATAATATATTTGGGGCCAATGTATTAAAAATCAGTAGTTTCAACTAATGTTCAGTCTCCTTGGTCGATAGCTATTTTCTGGGCTTTCAGAATCTGCAAATTCCCTCATACCTTTACTGTATTGTGCAGAGAGCCACATTGCTTAACATAATCCTTTTTTTCCTTGACTTTCACTTTGTTTTTTACTGCAGAAATCTTTTGTGCTCCAGACTGAAAACTTGGTCTTTTTCTGGGCTTTCACTGCTCCCTGTGCAGTAGATATGCACTGTGCATCACCAGATCCTGTGTTTCCTTCCATCCCATTAGGCTGACTCTGCTCTGCTCTGACATCACTCAAGTACCGCATTTCCCGGAGAGACTTGCTATGGTTTTATTTCACTTCATCGGTCCTTTTTTCTGGCTTATCCTCATTTGCTCCTTCTGTCCCTGCAGACAGCTGACCTGGTGGAAGTTCCAGAGGAAGGCAATAGTTCTGCAGGCACCCTCGACATGAGCAGGAAACGCAGCAACAGCGGTGAGTGCCACTGAGCCAGGACAGCACCTTCAGGTGTAAAGTCCTGTGTCCTGCCTGTTTCACATGGGGGGTTTTAGCAGCTGTTCTGGTTTGCACAGCAGGTGAGTTGGTGCAAGAATTTGGGGAATGCTTTTTGCCAGTCAGATGAAATCGAAGCCACCACTTTTCTTAATTTGGTGTGTTCAGAGCTACCACTGGGCAAGGTTCAAGTCCATTCCCTGTCTCCTGTCTTTACTTCAAGATCATAACTCTAGACTTAAAGTTTCAAAAATAATACTTTCTTTCTTTTTCATATGTTTGATTTTTCTTCCTGATTTTGCATATCATAACCTCTTTGAGAGAGAAAACGAATCATAAAAGATCTGTGTGTCTGTAAAATATACAACACAATGAATTTTGATTATAATTGCAGCTTCTCAGTGCAACTGTAGTATGTGCCCAGTAACATTAATGGCCCAATTCCTTTGTTTGATATGCAGTACAAAAGTAATGGTTTTTTATAGCATTGGCGTGATGAGATTTGAAAACCATCATAACATGGAGATCATAGTAATGAAATCTCAGCCACCAAGAGTTGGTGTTTGTGAGCCTGTTCTTGAATTCGTGGTGGTGGAAGTCATAAACAAAAAGGGTTATTGCTAAGCACAACTTCAGGCCCAAACCATCAGGGCAACCTCTCTAGCAGCACCTGAAATTTGTTTTGCTGAATCTCACAAGATGTACAGGACAAAACCAAACCACATTGAGCATAACTGTCTTCTTCATGGCACCCCTGTGCTCCTCACATACTGCTACCAATTCATGTAGGTAAAATGCCAGCCTCAGCTCTCAGTTTCCATATTGTACTACCTCCTTATTGCTTTCCTCCCCTCTTGGTCCTATCACATCTCCTCAATATGTTCAGTCATTTCCTTCCTCTCATTTTGTGGACATCTCATCCATGTTATCTGATTTCTCCTGAAAATTTTGTTAGGTTTTCTGTCTTGCAAGTGCAAGTTGACCTGACCTGGTTAAAGATAGATAATTCAGTCTGCACCACATTGTTTAATCCTGCCCACCTGAGATTAAATTGACCCTGTTTGAGTGTTCAGATAACTTTTTATTTCTTTGTGAGTCAATAGTTTCATTTCTGAAACCCAGAGGAACTTTTTTTTCTCTGAGATCTGTATTCACTGAATGCACAGAAAGGCATTCAAGGAACTTACTTAAAGAGATTAGTTTAAAAACTCAGCATGTGTCAAACCACCAAATAACTTCCCCGGCACATTAACGATTCCTTTGATCAGCGCTGGCTTTTTTACAATCCATCCTTCAGAGGCTCAGGCTATAAATTATGCATCAGTCACTCCAAAAATTTCCTCTTGGTGGATTTTTAATAAACTGCCTGCACTATTTGCACAAGCTATGGAAATGGTAAAATCCTTTTCAGAGTGTAAAAATCCCTGGTTTTCTTCTTTTTCTTTTGTCTGCTGCTAGGGCAAACAAATATGAAATTAGATGGATTTCTGTTGTGTGGAGATATGAACGACATACCTCTATGGCTTTCAGATTCAAGTGCCTCCTATTAACATCCAGAGACCACGAACTAAACACAGATTAAAAATCCAAAATGTTGTTACAGAGTGATTCATTACTCCTTTTTCCTCAGTTGTCCACTGCCTTTTTATCAGGAAGTTCCACATTAATGCCTTGATGACTCAGGTCCATTCCAGTTGGGTTTGTGTTCTTTGGGTTTTTTCCTATTAAAATACTGTCTTCTGCAAAAAAGTATTTAGGAAAATGTACATTTGATGCTCTTTGGTAAAGGGGAATAGCAGGAAAAACAGCCTGCAGAAGGGTGAAAGGGCCCAGCACGTGTAATTCCATGTAATTGCCTTTGCAGAACTCCTGTGACAACAGCTTCGAGGAGAGACTTTCACTCAGGCCCTGGCAAAAATCCTATGAAGCAAAGCTTCCAAGTTTACAGCTGTGAGATGGCATACCTAATTTCTTTCAGCCTAAATTCCTTCCTTCAATTTTACCTTCAGCCTCCTCTAAGCCAGTTACACTCTTTCAGTGCTGTGAATTGCCGTCTGTAACAGAAGTCCCAAAAGCCAAAATGTTCTTTAGGTGACATCTATGAGCTTGTTATCAGCAGTGATTTGAGCACTTTCCCCTTGAGTCAAATATGGGATGTCCTTCCTGCCATCCCAGTTTTGGTGAGCACTTCTCAGCCAATACAAGGGTACAGTTCAGCTCCCTCCTCACGTGCTGGGTCAGCTCCACAGTTCATGAGGTTGTACATTAGTAGCTTGCTTTATTTTCTGTCCTCAACAGGAATTACTCCAGAGATGATGCAGAAATACTTTTACTTTGTCTGGTGAATGACATTTTGCAAGTCCAAAAGGCTTCTTTTACCCATCTCAGTATTCACCAGAACATCTTCGCTTTGTCTCCTAACTCCTTTTCCTCAGGACACGAATATCAAAGCATAGTGATTTGAGTAGGACTTAAAGACTGCCAAACTGTAATAGCAGCACTCTAAACCAGACATGCATATACTCCTGTAGTAATGATGCAGGAAATCAGTTTATTGCTAAGGTTTTTCCTCTGGTACATGGGACAGTCTGCAGGGTCAGAGATCCTTTACAACAGGACTTGGTGAGGAGTGCATTGATGCCCCATGTCCCCTGCAGTCAGGACAGCCAGTTATTTTGGGATATTCAGGTTAAATGTGGCAGGTATCAGCTCACATGCTCCCTTCACATTCACACATTGAGCTTTGTGACTACAACATTGTCTTGCATTTTGTCAGAGAATATGTGTGTGCTCATGAATGCCTGGCACTTTGTACAAAATCTTTCTCATGCATGTTGCAGCTGCCATTCCACTTGTCTTTTATCTGTTACAGGAACGTTGTCTTGATTTTCAACATCCAAGTACTACTTTCTACTATCAAAGAACCTCACAATTTCTCTCATAAAACTTCTCCACAGACTCTGTTAGATTGTCAACTACCATGTAAACTAGTCCCAGAAATACGTGTTAATGAAAGGAAGGATGAGCAAGTGAAAGAGCAGAGGAGCAAAATTCAGCGGTTTGGTGCTCCCTGGATATTTTTTCCCTGAATGCATGTAACTGTATGACAGAGAAACAAAAAGAAAATGTCCCCAGTCAGCCTGATACTACCACTTTGGAGATCTCCAAGTTGTTAGACACCACAAAGTTCAGCTTCTGCTCAAAGCACCTAGAGAGTTAAATGGTAGGAGAAGACAGTGGTGGTTTTAGCTGCTCAAACTCTCCAGCTGGTAAAATCATATTCAGACTTTATCCAGAAGCAAAAAACACTGGGTAATTCTTAAAATATGAAGGGGAAATTCAGTCAAAATGATAAAGCCACTGTGTTTTTTCTAGGGAGATAACTGAGGACAGTCAGCTCATCAATCAATTACAATAGTGGGTAACTGATTACCTATCAGGTGTGTTAGGTGCTTTGACTGTTGTCTTACTCCGTGAGTTTCTGATTTAGTAACTTAAAAACAAATTTCTAGGTCTACAGGCCTGTGTCTGAGTTTACCCATCCTGATTTAAAAGCAATTCGCGTACCTCCTGAAGGCTATCAGACACTTAGAGGTTGAAGAGGGGAAGGAAGGGGTTTTGCATACAAACTTCCCCAGTATTGCTCATTTATGATCATCAGTTTTTTCAGGTGCTTTAAAATGGAAATACTGCTTATCCTAAACATGAAAATACAGTACTCAAAGTGAGAAAAAGCCTGCTGTATTTTAAATAGTAATGCACTTCCAGTACCTTGGTTCTGTTCATAGTGCTGTACTTACACATATTCGTCTGATCAAAATAGTTTATTTGTTACACTTGTAAATTCTTGAGGACAGAGACTGTGTCACGTGCCAACAGCACACATGGTTTTGTTGGGTATGGAAGGGCTCAGAGGAGACCACAAGGCATCAAAGATAGTAAGGGAGAAAGGGAAGAGATCAACAAAATCAAGGTGATCCTGTTAAGGCGAAGAGTCTCAAACTACTCCTAAAATGTCATGTGTTTTTTTATTTCAGTGTTTACATACTCCGAAAATGGAACAGAACACTTTGGCGAAGAACCAAAAAGTATACATTCCCCGGTATGAGCATAAATTTTGTGATGACGCAGTGGTAATGGGAAGTCATGTAAAATTCTTGGTTTTATGGCTGAGGACCTCGAGTAGGTCTGCTGGATCACTGATATATGACTGTTGTGTTCTTATACCATTTCTGGGACACCAGCCACAGCTGGGCACAATATACAGTACTGGATGGCTTTTTGGTTTATCCTTTGTGGTCACTTTTATGTTTTTCTGCTTATTGCAAATTGATTTGGGAATAAAAGAGATCCAGAGGGCAGGCCAAGTAATTACAATAGAACTGCTGTAACACAAAAATCAGAGATTTCATTTTGAAAATTATTTAGTGTTTGTTTTAGCTGCTTTTTCTTTTTTCCCCCCAGATTAACAGTGGAAACAGAGAGGAGAGATAAGCTTCTCTGTTGAAAACCCAGCATAAAAAGCTTTCACACATTAAACTCACTTTAAGAAAGTGATTTTCTTGCTCTGAATTTGGACCTGTGCACTGACAATTCTAGCTCCATCCGTAATGAGGACTGTAGACTAGACACCTTATATAATACCAATAATACACTACTGGGCACATAGGAGCCATATCTATTACAGAGAAAAAAAAGACTTATTTTTTAAAATCTCATCCCAAAGATCAACCTGTGCAAATTTCTTCTTGTGTTCTTTGGAAGCCTGGAATTTGATCTTGAAGTTCAAATAATATTATTTCTAAGCTAAGAGTTACTGCCTTAATGGCCTGCAACATATCTGGGCTACAGTACTCCAGGCTGTGAAAACAGTGAGGTGATTCTGGCTAATTTATTGTAATATCAGGTTCTGGTTCCTCTGTCTCTAACAAAGTGAACCAAATTGCTTTGCAGAGCAGACACTTAAATTTTCTCTTTCTCTTTTTTCTTAAAGGGACCATTTTATAAAAGCACGTTACAAATGAACACCTATGTTGCCTTGTACAAATTTGTACCACAGGAAAATGAAGACTTGGAGATGAGGTAAACTCCAAAATATTTGTTAGTTAATTTGAACCATTTGCACTGATGGTCATATGGTTATATATGGCTTTGGGGAAGGGAGGGTTTCCTCTGACACTTTTAATACACATTTTTATAGAGATAACTACTTCTAGATACAAGGATGTTATCACAATTAAAAAGAACTGATGACCAATTCTTCTGGCAATGATACAATAGATTAAAAGTTCCAAAAACACTTATGTCACTTTAGGAGCAAGATGGCTTTCAGCTATAAAATGTTCTGTTTTCACTTGCTTTGTTTTTAAATCAGAAGTTTTCAGCTAGGAATTCGCCATCCGCTCTCATTATAATGCTAAAAATTTTACCAGTCTGGTTTGATCCTCCCTCTTATTCAGTTATGTCTGAAAAAAGAGAGTGATGTCCAGCTGCTGGATGGCAGTGTTTTCACATGAGAGCTTTGCAAAACAACCTTGTTAATTGCTATTTTTAGCACTTACTTCCTCGGTTCTGCATCAGTTGCCAGCATTACAAGTTCTAATCCAAGCCCACTGAAGGAAAATGACAGCTTTTCTTTCACTGAAATTATTTTGCTTGTGCTACTCACATTTTGAATTGTCTTGCTAGAGTTCTTACTGTGAAACATGTCAGCTGTCTTCAAGGCATCCTCTATATCAAAATAATCATGTATGTGTCACAGAATTAAGGAATTGCTACAGAAATGCCCATCTCCTCAGCATCTGCCACACTGAAAGCCTTTTCCCTGTTCCCAGCTGTGCCTTCTCACTACTCTGGAACTAAAGGGTGCAATGTAAGGCAGAAATTACAAGTTTTCCTATCATTCTGCTTTGCTGGCATTTCCTGATCATTATTTTAGGAATGTCAGCCCTTCAGGAAATAACCATAGTATATGGTAACCTTTAGTGCAACTTGCCAGCTATTCTGCTGGAGGGATTCCACTTTGCATCCTGCTCTTTAGAAGTGTATTCCATCTTGCACATTTCTTCTGTGAAATAGAACACCTCTCCAACAAGCCTGTATTGGACTACCATCTTCATCCAGACTCAGAAATCCAGAAAATACATCATCCTTCAAGATTCTCCTGTCCCTCATTTTAGGGGAAAAAGCAGCCTGTGGTCTGAAACGTGCTGTTTCAGGGGGCACCAGGCTCTTTCCACGAACACCATCTAGGTTTTAGGCTAGTGTTACTCAGCCACAATGGCACTGTTTGTCCCATGGTCATAAATTCAGTATGTGTCAACACTGTTCCATAAGGGATGCCCAATAGCTGGCACTGTTGTTTTGCTACTGCAGAGCCAGACAGGCTTCAGCTCAGTTTCATGAGTTCCCATTTAACATAGCTGAGGTGCTGGAGGTGGGTTCAGCAGAGCAATGTTGTCAAGACTGACAAGCACTGTCCTGGGAACCTGAGCTGGAACCAGCCAGGCACTGATCAGCTCCATTATAACAAAGACAAATAGGCAGGGGAAGGGGGCGAGCTGAGAGGGAGAGTTAGGGCAGATTTCTGGAGTGCCCAGATCACCTCTTAGAGCACATTGTGAGTATCAGATTACTGCAGCAGAGATTTGTAGCCCTGACGTCAGCTGAAATTAGAATTTACCACAACCTGGATTTCTTCCCTAGCAGCAGGAGATGCCAGTCGGATTTTCCAATGCCCTGGCATAAGTAGGGCATTGCAGTAATGCACTTATTCTAAGATATGGCCTTATGTTACAATAGAGAATCCTGAAGAAAAGCAACACCATGTTTCAGACACTGCGGAGAATAGAATAGAATAGAATAGAATAGAATAGAATAGAATAGAATAGAATAGAATAGAATAGAATAGAATAGAATAGAACAGTTTGAAGGGACTTACACGAGCACCTGTCTTGCCACCTCCTGAAATCTAGATCACTGAGGTAGAGCAGACAACTTATCCAGGGTTGTGATTTACAGAAGAAAATGATGAGACCTGACTGATTTCAACCAGTAGTAAGAACCAAGAACCCCCTCTCAGGGATTAGCAGCCTTAATCTAGGCAGCGAGATCTAGATAGCCTTATAGATAATAACAGGTCCGCCTGGGATTTCTATTTGGAATTCTTTTTGGAGATTAAAAATATTTATATTAACTCTCTTCTAGAAAAAAAAAAAATCAGCAAAATCAACAGGTCTTCAATCTACAGTTCTTAGTGCTCAGACAAGTGACAAGTGAGAGATTTAGGTTCAGTTGCCATCTTTCTCTGACAGCCAAATAAATTTGTATTTTCTGGGTTATTTTTCTAACAACCAGGCTGAAGAGTACTGGGTAAACAAGACTCTCTAAATTCTCCTTGATTTCCTTTCAGTGTAAGGGCTCAGTGGTGCTGGCCCCAGTCTATTCACTTTGAAGTTATGGGTTCTCCTAAAACCTCTTTGAGTTTTTATTTTAAATATTAACTGTAATAAAGGATTCAGATATTCTTTCCCATGGAAAAATATCTTCTACCACAGGGCTACCAAGTTGTCTATTTTCTCTAACTTCCTTTCTTACCTCAGTAACATCTAATTATTGCAAACACACCGAAACAGGTTCTTGAGGAAGGCTTGAGGAAAATCCTGTTTCAGATTGCACAGTCAGAAGACTAAATGCCTGTTTCTCCAGTTGTCAGCAGCAATGATAACCACTTGGACAGTGAACCAAAGAGGCCTGCCACTGCCCCCACCTCCAGCTGCATCCTAGGCAGAGCCACATTTTCTATGCATGCTCTTAAAGAGCCTGTTAAATTAGACCTGTTATCCTGATGGATACCAACCTGTTGCTCCAGATGTGTTCTCAGGCTCTTGTGCTGATACCTCAACAGTACAGTGAGCCTAACAGGGAAAGCTGAATAATTAGGGGTCAACAGTTAATTTTATTAAGATCCAAGAAATGTCTGTTATCAAGCAGACAAACCTTTCTGGAGTTAATCCCTCTGGAAATGGTCTCCCACTTACTTTCTACAATGTACCACCATAATAATTACATAGGAATGTTGATGAAGTGCCATCAATGGGAGGAAGAGGTGAAATAACTGTTCAACTACCTGCGCAAAATCAGCTTAGCAAATTTTGCTATTAGTGTTTCCAGCCAAATTATCCTCCCAGGTCTGCTTTGGAACTAGTCAGCTGGATGCTGATACTTAGCAATTACAGCCCTGCACCACACATTATAAAGGTAAATATGTCCCATTCAAATCAAAAAGACATTCTTGGGCAGAATTATATCCCTGCTGACTAATTGCCTTTGTCAATAAAATAGAACTATTTTCCTGCTGCCTTCCTTCTGCAATCACAGCTTGAAAACACAGATGATGAAGTAGTGTGTCCCAACAGTGTGAAATGTCTTAAAGTAAAGCTGTAATGCCTTTAACAAATAGGGACAGTATTTCAAACAGCTTCTTAATAAACAGGAAGCAAAACTTCCAGTTCACAGACGTTGTCTCAAAATAAAGATCTAGCCCCAAGACACAGAGACTCTCTTTCTACGTTACCATGTGTGACTGAAGAAAACCTTGCCACCTTATTGAGTCTACCTGCAGTGAATGCTCAGACAAAATACCCATGGAAGGACCACCTTCCTATTAGAAGGGAATTGTGGAAGCTGATTCAACATGACAATTAAGAGTCATCTTACATACTATTCCTCTTCTAATTGCAGGCCAGGGGATATGATCACTCTTCTGGAAGACTCTAACGAAGACTGGTGGAAGGTATGTGCTAGTTGTTTTATACTCCTTTTCATCCCAAAGGGAAAACTATCTTGTTTTCAATACTGAATGTTTATTAAAGCTGCTACTGCTAGAAATCTTCTACTATCAATGTTTCCTTCATAGGGGAGAATTGATGACAGAACTGGATATTTTCCTGCTAACTTTGTTCAAAGAGTGCAACAAAATGAGAAGATTTACAGGTGTATCAGGACGTTCATTGGCTGCAAGGAACAAGGACAGATAACTCTGAAAGAGAACCAGGTAAGATCCTCTGTGCTGGACCCTCGCTGGACTAGAGCATGCAGCAGTCTTACCAATGACTGAATGGAAAATTTTGAGAGATGAGGACAGGCAGATTTTTCACTGCAATTTTACAAGATTTATTATTTGTATGGTAACAGTGTCTAGTAGCCAGATAAGAGCAGTGTTTGCCTTGTGCAAACACATACTCAATGCCTAACATAGCCTGAATTTTCAGTCTCACAGACATTCACAGTGATACTTTACATATTTTGCACTCTCTTACTGACTTCAAGAGGGATGAACACAGAGTCTTTGCAGTAGATCTTGTGTGCCTGAAAAATGATCTGTTTTTCTCCTCACTATTAGACTTAATCTAATAAAAGACAGTGGCTCACTCCCCAGACCTTAACTTACCTAAATATCTAAACAGAGCCCATTGTCTTTGCTTGACAGAGTTAGGACAACATCACACAAAGCTGTAAATCCTAAATGTAGCTCCTCTTCACCATTTGCAAGGTATACTTACTTAATCCTTAGTTTTTTGTGTCACCACTTCCATACCCCCTTTACAGGCCATGTTATATCCTAAACTATAAGTGCTCCTGTGAGCTAAAAGACACCACATACAGTGAGGATTTGCAGGGTCCATTCACCCTGGTGTATTTTCAGCAGCTCCTTCTTCTTTGTGTCCTTCAGGTGGGTTCACTAGGCACAAACCAAGACTCAAAACCTGCATTAAGGGACAGGTTTGTGGCATAAGCTCACGTAAATAGGAGGATGACATACTAAGAGTGATGCACAGCTTGAATTCTCTGATGCATGGATGCAGTACAAAGGTAGATTTTCTCAATGCATCTTGTGAGGCCTAATGTTTTTCCACATCTTTAGGTCTTTTCTTTCCTGTGGCAACTGTGTCACATCACCAGAAACAGTTTACCTTACCGTGCCTGGACAGCCACTGATTTTAAAAAAGGAGGGAAGAAGTCAGAACCAGTGTGGACTTCAGGGCCATAGATTTTTCCATGCAGAACTTCTTTAACACTTCACTCCATGGGTGGATAAGATTAACTTACAGCTTTGCTGCTGCTGATTTGTGGCATAGCAAAACATACAAGTGCTAACAATCCTTGGGTGCACACAGCTTTTTAAGGAAGGCATGGAAAAGCAGTGACGAGAATATATTTTACCTGCCCCCGTACACACCATACATTGGGCAGCTGCTAGAAAGGAAGTTCTTACATTCTTTTTACCCAACTTCTCTTTTAATTTTTTTCTGTCTGTGCATACAGACAAAAGAAATATTACCAAAGCAGAACAAGAGCCTTTGGAGGCTTTGTGTTCTAAAATAAGCAATACACAAGGGCAAAGGTAGGAAATGGTAGTGTTGGAATACAGCATGCCAGCATGAGGGAATGGTCAAGATCTGCGTCACTTCTCATTAGTGAGCACACCAGATCATCTCTGTCAGCATGGCTACTGCTGCAAGCAGTGAGAGCCCAGTTTCTTGCCTCAGTTCTCACAAAACCACAGTTTCCAAGTGGGCAGGTCTGGCAGCTTCGTCTGAACACAAGGACCTCCCTATTGTCCCTATTTCATAATAACCTCACAAAGGGAGCTTGGAGCCAGGAGTGCCTCATCATCTCTGGAAAGGCAGGAGATAAAGAAAGGGATGAATCTATCCTGTCTCTCTACTACCTCTTTTTTTTTTTAGAAAACTTTTTCAGCTCTATCTCAAGGCCACACAAATGCTGAGGCTGAATATGAATGCTGTCGGGTGCTTGCTCCACATAGGAGAGGCTCCAGAGGAGGAAAGGAATATTTGCTGTGAAACAGGGGCCAGAGATCAGGCTACACAAACACATGCAGGGATGCAGGGAATGCAGGGACATGAGAGGAAAGGAGCAGAGCAATAGATACTGCTCCACTCTCATACAAATTATGGGAAAAGGTAAGTAACCTGAAGACCATTTTGAGTAATTTCCAGGTGGGACAGCCACAGTGAGGCCATGGACACTCAACTGCTTCCCACTCTCCCTCCAAACAGGGCACAATTTTTTTGTATTTTTTTTTAATAAAAGAACAACTCTGCCTTCACTGTGGAAAAACTCTTATTGTGAAAAACATTTCATTATTGGGAATTTTTTTACTTTAAAAATTTTTTATCTTTCCAAATTCAAATTTCCTTTCTGCTTTCTTTAGCCATTTCTCTTATATTCTGTCCTTAATTTCTCCCTTCTTTTCCATGTGAAGCAGACAGAGAGGTGCAATAGGGGAAGGCATGAAACAAAAATGTCAATGGGATTTGCGGGAAAACTTTGGCAGAATTTTTTTTTTGTCTCTTGTTCTGTTGGGAATTTCTGTGGGATGTCATCAGTCATTTTACCTGTCTCTGGGCACAGTGTTCAGAGTGCTGTGAGGGCAACATATCCACTACGTGCAAAGCACTGACTCCTTCCAGATTAGCAAGAAGGGAAGACTATTCATCACTACTAATTCCTGTCAAATTTCACCTTAGCTAGAAAAACTCATTAACTGGTCTAATAAATTCCTGTGACTGTAGTATGGCAAAGTTACTTCACTGAGTCACTTACCATGTGGTCTAACAAGAGTACAAAACCATTCTGACAATGAAGACAAGGATGATATACTAACAGAAAAATTTATTTAAATATTTAAATAAATTTAAATAATTTCTTCAAATAAATTATTTAGTGACAATAATATGAATTTTCTTTATTTTGCTTGACACCTCCCATGGTTTATCCTTCAGGTCTCTGTCCCCTTTAGCATAAAATATGCTAAAGGGGACATATGCTATATGCTATATGAATTTTTCTGGGTAGAGAGTCTACTCTTGTAAGGCAAAAGGAAATATATGCACAACAACAAAGCCACATGACTACTCTAAGAAAAGCCATTTTAGGCAAGCAGGGATATTTTCAAAGTTCGAGGCACAGTGAGTGAGACTTTTTCTGGAATCATTTGGCGGTTTCATGCCTTGGAAATAAAATTTGGAGCTTCAGCTTCCTGAGAACCTTTTTGGCAAAGCCAATATTCAGGGAGAGGGCTGAAGAATAACCACACAATTTGCTCACCCATCTTGAGCAATATGCATGAGCTAGTCTTCACAAAGAATCCCTTGAAAATTTCACTATGCAATATGAAACCCAGCCTGGTGTAGAAAATGTGTGCTGCTTCAGAGACACCAATATCTTGGAGTTTAGGGTTCACTGACAGATTTTTGTGTATTAAAACCAATTCAGAAGGTGACTGGGCACCACAGGGCTCAGTCAGGGATTTGTAGGAGGTAAGCAGGCATAGCACTTCACATAAGTAAAGCAAGATTATCAATAAGGAAACCAAACCCAGCCAATTTCTGCAGCTTTCCACATTTTTAAGCTGTCTCACAAACAATACGAACTGCAAAATTTCCAATTCTGATTGATTGTACCATTGCTTGTATATATAAAATTTTCTCCTGTAACTTCTGCCCTAGAGTACCCAAACTCATTACCATACATTATACAAATATTTCTTTGCATGACAACAGACTCTGATTTGACCTCTGTTCACAAAAGAAAAAAAATCGCAATATCTAACATATCATCAGTAGTTGGAAAAGCATCTCTTAAAATGTCTTTAAAGTATTTAATCATCCTTATTTTTAAAGAAGTCAAAATAATCTTCTGTTTGAATGTCTGCTTTTACCTTGAAAAAAATCCTACTCACACCCTTTCCTGGCTGCCTCTCGCATCTACAGTTGCAATAATACAAATTACTTTAGAGCTGGGCTTTTTGCAATTAAGTAACACAATTGGTTTTAAAATGTGCAAGTGGTCTTGGGCAACAGACATTACCCCAAACTGTGACATTTGTAACAAACTGAGAGTCAGAAACTCTTTTCCTCGTCCAGATATGCACTGTGAGTTTACATAAAAGTCAGTGCAAGAGATCAATTTCGTGATGGGTGTGTTACAAATGTCACATATCCACAAGGCTAGGCTTAATAAGGCAGGATTGGAGGACAGGTCTACAGACCCAGGAATTCCACGTTTCTCAGGTCTTCTGATTAGCCTGGGTGCTTTGTTGCTACCTGGCTTTTCACCTCATTTTCCAAGAGTTACTTTATGTCCCCATATTTTTGGGATACTGTAAAAGAAACTGAGCTTCTGAGAGCATGACTCAGCTGCCTTTGAAAATCAATTTCATCACAGTGACTTATGCATTCAAATTAAATCACTGGGAAGGCAAACTCAGCACTGAAAGCGATGTTGCAGCTCTTCATGTTCTCCCCAGCTCTAAGTGCTGCACTTCACAGCTAGGCTGAAAGGGAACAGGGTCTTTCTCCAGCTATCTCTGATTTCCATTGACATCAGTCTTGCTGGGGAGGGATGGGTGAGTGGCACACAAGGTTTGCCAGAGTCCAAAACAAGGGCACAGATCATTATGCATGCAGTTCAGTCCAGGCCTTCTTTAAAACCCAAAGTGATAGGGGTGAAACAAGCCAATGTTCTCGGTCCAAAAGCCAGTGAAACAACTGACATAAAACCCTTCATCATCATTTTCACTATAACTGAGTGGGTATGGAAACTGAACTGCTTATCATTTCCATCCACAAGGCTCACATAGGCAAGGATTCAGTGCACTGGCAGCAGCTGATGTAGAAGCTCACAGCATCCCTGTGCTGTCATTCTTGCAAACAGAAGACTTGAACTTGCAGACCTCTTGACCTGGCACTGTCTGCAGGCGCCAGGACAGCTCTTGAAGCTGTACTGCCCTCATAACCAAGGTCCTGCTTCATCAGAACCAGCCTGTGGGTGACAGATAGGTTAATTATGTGGAAGAAAGAAGAGAAGACGGCTGCAAAAAGTTACAGCAAGTTCAAAATTACTCCCAGACAAAGAGAACTGGCCACTTAAGCCCAAATTCAAAGCATAGGACTTAGAAGAACAGGAAAGTATTAATGACCGTACAGCTTAAAGGACAATTTCCTAATTGCTCATCTCCCCCACATGCTCAGGGCTGACTGACAGATAAAAAATTCTCAGGGCAGATGTTGACAAGTTCAGATGACAGTCACAATCTGAACATTTGTTTTGTTTTGGTTTTAGTGTTTTGAGTATTTTTTATAGAAAATGAGATGAACAAATGGGAAAGTAACTTTATAATATCAGACCCCACTTTCAGATAGTTGTCAAAATAACTTGTTGAGTGAGAAATAGCCTGAGATGTGGTTTCTTATCCTGTGGCTTACTTACTAGTAATCTCTTGAGCCAAAGTGCAGGAGAAAAAACCCAACTGTTCCCCGTTTTTTTCCCTACCAAATTCACTGGAGAGTGGCTGCTCTGGCTCACTATTCTAGTCAGGCCAGCAGCCTGCCCCCCAAAACTTGCCAGTTTGAGTAGCTGCCATTTTAAGCAGCTTCTGTTTCCAACTTTATACAGAAAATTATGACCACCTGTCAGTACCTGTGGAACCTCGTGCCTTCCCAGCCATCATCTTTTCCATCTCTCATCAGGGCTGATCCTCAACAACAGCTGATTCATCGGGTGGGATCCAAAACTCTGGATGCTACCAGATCCCTCATAAATCCCTCATCTGGGATTACTCTGGATTTACACCCATGTGAGAAAGTCAAGAGCCAAATCCCCAAGCTACAAGTTGTGGGTGAAATCCTTGGCAGCATTCATAAAAGGGGATGACAGCAAAAGTGGCCATAGATGGTGTTTTATTCAGTCTTTTCTGAAAACTGCAGAATCTAGAGCAGCTCCGGGGCTTTGCAAAGTTCCAGCAGCTGTCACAGACCCAGGAGACCTCCTGAGTCTCGCCAGATTATGAAAATGTGGCATATAGTGGCCAAGCTCACTCTGCCACTGAACCCTCCCCTTCCTTGGAAAGTAGCGGGAAAAAACTCTGCCATCTGGGATCTGACACATGAAAGGCTTAGTGTCTTAGTATGAGAGAATTTCAGCTGGAATATGGGAGAACTCAGATCTATGTATTGGTATGTAGAGTGAGAGTTCTTACATAAAGGCATTGTACTCCTCATGCCCAGTGAAGATCTAAAGTTGTTGTAGCAGAGCACTCTCATTGATATCAAGGAGCACTCAAACCAGCAACAGAAAAAAAAATAATAATAATACCCCACATCACTGAAAAAAGAAGAAATCTGCCATAATTTTTACAGAAAAAAAAAAAGTGTCCAGAAAGCTCAGTGTTTTTCTTTTGTCCACAAATCATTCTGCTAACAATAGGACATAACAGAGAGAAGCACTCCGTTCTTCCAATATGTTCTGCACAGCATCAGAGAGGTAAAGCAAAAAAATGCACCAGGGGGATGTAGTGAACAATGTAAACCTGCTGGAGACGTGATCATTCTGGGAATCCTGTCAAAAAGCTCAATGTCTTGCAGACATTCTTCAGTTAGGAGAAAAAGCCAGTGGTGGAGTGAATTATTCCTTTTAACCAGTCAGGTCTACTTCTGGAGAAGGTGCAAAGGCTCACGGAGGTAGGGATGAACTGAGAAGGGGAACTTTTCAGCTAGTGTTCTTTCCCTCACTGGGATAGTCTTCCATACTTGGCCATCCTTAGTCTTGTGCTTCTTTGCAGGCTTTTTTCCCTCATCATTTCTTTCTCAGAGACAGAGACCAACACGTAGCAGTAGTTAGAAACACTTTCTGTGTCCATGTGCTTTGCACCTCTCTGTTTTGAATGGTGATGTGACTGCAGAGGAAGCAGGTGCTGTGCTGGGGACTCATGACATAAATGAGTTTGGCTGTTTTGCAACAGAACCTAAACCAGACAGGATCAATTCTAGACCTCTCCCACGCTTTCCATGTGGTTTAGCCCAAACAACACTACATTATTCTTTCTAATTGCATGTCAGCCCTGTTGGTGTGCTCAGTCATTCTACCCCAGGGATCCAATTCAATTAGTGTTGAGTAGGCAGGTTAAGTAAGAAAATTAATGAGTCCATTTACTTTCCAAAACTTTGTTTGCAGGTAAAGAGATCCACCTCCCTATTTCCAAATTCTGGAGGTGGCAAATGTGAAGCAGCTTCACCTCCTTCATATGACATTTCATTTCCCTCCGGCAGCATCAGTGTTGGTAATAAATTTGATGTATGCAACAGCAGGACAAGCTGGCCCAGAATTCAGATGTGGTATTTAGATGTCACCCATAATAGTCATGCTGAAATGGACTTATCCAGGAACACTTTAGAACTATTTTTGTTCATTTCATATCCTCTGAATTATTGTAAATAAACATTGCAAATACTTATCAGACAAAGTGTTAGTCCAGATAGAGGGCTGGCACTGACATCATGAGAAATCAGTGTGTGGAGTGGTCTCAACAGGACCATCAGTTTTCCAGCTATATTTTAACCTTGCTTGACTAGTAGGAAATACGTAGTTCTTTGGCACAGACCTTTGAAAACAATTCTTTATTTGGTGTGGTGCTGTGCCCAGTCTAAAGTGCCTGTGCCACTAGGCTCTCAAATGGCTCGGCCATTACCAGATGTTTCTAGAAGGGCCTTAAAGTGGGAATGCCTGAGATCACAAAGGTCTTCAGGAAATTAAAACCTTTTCCACAATGTGGTATTTGTGCTATTATAAAGACCACGTGATTTCATGACTGCTTCCCTTTGGAGTAGGTGTTATGGAAACACTCTCACAGGGCTGGATTCAGGTCACACATTTTGGTATCCAAAAGGGGCACCTGTAGGTGCAAGATCTGAGTAAATAACATAATCCACTGCTCATCTGAGAAGAGCCAAGGCTCCTTTAGCACGGAAAAGAGAATATGCTTGCATTCAGGTCAGCTGCTGCAAGTGACACACACTTACTTTTCACCACCAGGTGTTGAGGCAGTCAGATAGCTCATGAATCCGAAATACTCATTCCTCTCATACACAGACAAACTAAAGTATGATCATTACAGTAGGCTGAAGTCATAATTCAAGTTTCCAAATCTTTTATCCAGCACAAAGTTCTTCACAATTTTAATGTTTCTTATGTACATGTGGCACTTCAGGGAGATGGGGGAAAGGTAACTCTCTAAATATCTGAGTCTGAGATTCTTATCAAAGCAGTGAGATTCCAACAGGGATTGTTCTACTTACAGAAGTAACCAGTGGGATGTCTAACCTACCTGAAAATACCCTGGAATAGTTTGTCTCTTTAATCGTGGCAAAGAGTTTAATATTTTCATACCTTTTTTGTATTCAGATTTGTGTGACTTCTGAAAAGGAACACGATGGCTTTATCAAAGTATACAGCGGGAAGAAGAAAGGCTTTGTCCCCATAGATGTCTTAGAAAACATCTGATTCCAACAGCCCACTCACTACAGTAGGAGCCCTTTGTTGGCAATGCCTGTCTGCCTCATCTCACACTGTGTCAACCCAGATGGGCTGTCTTGCAGATGTTCAGGGAAATAGTGAGAAAACTGCAACAACAAGAAGAAAAAGACATTTAGACTGCCACAGCAACACTAAAAATATGAAAAGTTGAATGTTTGAAAGAAAACGAAGTCAGAAACCACCAGGGAAATGAGAGGTCCTTGGATACTAACAGGAATAAGGTAAGGGGAGGGGGAAAAAGCCTGGGCTGATTTCTGGTGAAAGATGGCTGCTACAACCCTGATGAAGACAGACAGCTTGTTCTGAAGGACTAAACTCGTGTCCTGTTCTTGTGTCTTAGAAAACTGTTGGACTGCTTTCTTGTTTGAAGTGTGTACTTTGGGGGAGGGGGGGAAATACCGTTCAAACTGTCCTCGTACTACAGTCCAATGCTTGTAGTAAAAGTGTGGCTGTGGTTCTACAGTTTTGTCCCCAATACCAACCAAGTTTAAGCGTTTAGTCCTGGTGTTTAGTCTCATAACAAATCAGTTTGGAGACACCGTGTGAATGTCAGTTTGAGAAATGCACTGTGCCCTGGAAGCTGGCAACTTTCTCTTTCTGTGCAATCTTCCCATAGGAAAGAGTAGCGAACCTGTGTGTCCTTTGTTTTCTCTGTATATGAACAAAAGCTCTCAGCGTATGTTGGGTGTGTGTTGGCTGCTCTCACAGGTCACAAAAATAGCTGGTCCTTGGATTCACAAGCCTGCTTGGAAGCATCGCTCTGTGTTTCCTTCACCTTTATCTGGTGATGCAGAAAATGGGCAGAATGCTGGGAGACAGCCACAGGCTTGGAACATTTTATATTTTTCTGTGTTTATTGCACTTAAAACATTTTATATATTAATCCTATTTATAAGAAATAAAACAGTTATCTAACCCACTGGAAGACTGAAAATGTTAGGAAAAGACATTAGGCTGCACACAGGACTTAAATCTGTAATTATTAAAATGCAGAACTCATGACAGAAAAGCACTGAGTGTCTTTGTGGTGTGTTCACACACCAAAGGTCTCTTCTCCGTTTGCTAAACAGAAGTTTTGCAGATTCAGCAGTAAACACACCAACATAAATTTTCCTTAGCATAAACCACCATGATCATCCCTTCAGTCTTTTCCATGCTAGTGAGACTGTGCAGACATCCCTGTTTTGTCCATATAAACCTCCATCTTCAAACGTGTTTTGGGCACAGGAACCTTTTGGTACTGGGGAGCAGTCTGTGGGACCTGTGGGTCTTGACCAAATTTTGCAAGTCAGTTCCAATTCTGTTGTAGAGCAGGCACTCTATGATATTTGAAGACAGGGAACCTAATTTCCAAGATTTAATTGGATGTAATTGCACCAAATACACTTAAACAGCTTAGCATGTATTATGACGTAGAGATTAAGCCCTATCCTAAAGCTCCCTGCTGAATTCATGCCTTCTTTGACTAGCTTGAAACCGAATGCCTGTCTTTTCTGTGATTAACCACAAATTGGTGTCCTTAATCCTGATACTGCATGGCAGGCTAGCATAGGCCTTTGCAAAGTTGATGCTCTTTCTAAAAAAGCAGTTACTGGTCCTGTTCCCGTATACTGAGGCAGTTGGAATCTGTGTTGCATAGCCCAGGTCTCAGTAGCTGAGTTGCCCTATTTGAACAGCTGATCTTGCTCAAAGCCTTATAAAACCCAGGGGAACTCTACCCTTGACCAGAAGTTCTCAGAGCAGATTGGTCTTCAGCCTCTCAGAGACACATTTTGCAGCTCCTGTGTATGATTTAATTGCAGAAGAAGTTGCAGGGCTGTCAGCTGCTGAAACGTGGCCCTTTGTAATGTAACCAGTCCATACTGATTATTAAAAAATTCCTGGCTGATCAAAAGTATCTGATTTCATATCTTCTGTGGGAATATCAGCAGGTTTTTTTTCCACTTCAAACAACACTTGCTCAGCTGATTTTCGTAAGTAACCAATAAACTCAGTGGGAAAGGATTCTGATAAGCCTTAAGGATCAAGAAGAAAAGCAGTAGAGACATATTAATCCACTCTGCTTAATAAGATTATTTTTTATATAAATATATATTCACCCACTCAAAGGAAAAACTCAAGTGTTTGTGACAATTAAAATATTTCCTACCTTGGATTGCACCTGTCAAGCAGACAAAAGGAAATCTGTATTAATCTATACATACACACTATTGTTTACATGATTGCATCATACTGTGATTCCCCCCTTTTTCAGTCTTCTATGACTTTGATTTATCCCTTCAATGTGCATCATACTATTGAAAGAATTATATGAATATTACCTACAAATCACAATGGCCTTTAATCAATGTCAGTTTGATTCCTTTTGATACTGAGCAATAAATAATAAAGTGACTGAGTAAAAACAAAACAGGCCTTATGTGGACTGCATTACATCTGAGGAACTATTGCTTCTGAACCAAAGCTTTCATGTTTATCTTTTCTTTGTGGTTTTGGTTGGTTGGTTTTGTCTTTTTACTGGGCTTTTGCTGCTGTTCAATATGTAGATGTAATTTATGCCTAATTTAGCAAGAAGCACATATCATACATGAGTCTTACTTTAAGCATGTGATTCATTGGCTATTTCCATGCTTAAAGCTGAAGTACTTTGCTAAATTTAGGTCATTTTACTCAAATTTATTTTGGATGCCTTACTCTGAATCCAGACAAGTATCTCATCACTTTTTTTACTACCATATGCAGTTTGCAATAGGTACTGTGTTAGCAAGCAGTTAAAAATCAGACAGAAGATGGAATGGATTTTATCTGACATATGCTCAGAAAAATTGAATTTTAGGAGATAAATGCTGCTCAGATTTAATTTAATATTCTGCTTAATAAAGACTATGTGATGGTTGGAAGGAGAATAGAAGTGTATGTGTCTTGGCTTTTTTGCATCAGACTACAGAATCTTCAGTTACCCACCTTGAAGAACATTCACTAAACCCATCAGCAACAGCTGTTACTGAGCATTTCCATTTAAAATTTACAGCACTTGCATTTGCCACATTTAGCAAACCCTTTATAAAGTATTTCTGCAATGGATGCAACATGTGTAGACTCAGAGAGAAGTTGTGCGGTGGAGCCACCCTGAACATTTTTTTCTGGCACATCAGAAAGTAGTTTTAGCCATTCAACATCTCATCACAGCATAAAAATGGCTCTAGAATATTTTCATAAGTGCTGGGAACAGTTGACCAACATGAACTGAGAATGATCTGCCTGAATCATGATCTCTCATCAGTAAATAACTGATTACAGTAAATAACTGATAACACAGTATCCCAGTTTGCTATGACCTCTTTCTACACTTGGCCATTTTGACTCAATGGCTCCATCTGGAGATGAGTGCTGCAGGACAACACCATTCAGCTGTGGATTCATTGCCCCAGGGAAACTACCACACTTATGCCTGCAAACATTGGATACTTTTAGAATTGCTTACAGGCCTTTTTTCTAACTATTTGTGGAGAGTCAGGTGACTGGATGTAGCACTCAGTGCCTCAGAGGAACCTGCACAGGGCCAGCAAAAAGTAGCATGGGAGATTTGGAAGAGCTGCAACCTTCTAAAGAAGCCACTGGAGACCATGTAGGTTTTCTAAAATGGAACTAGACAGATGTCTTTGTGAAATGAACCTAACTCATTTATTTTAAATATGTGCAGACAAGTCTGATTTATTAAGCATTTAAAAGATGTCTTTCTTTCCATAAAGGATGCTGAATAAATGCAGTATGCCACCTCAATCTTATCCCATTTAAATCCAAATGAAAAAAGAGCCCTTGAATGCCACAGGGACTAAAGATCATTATCTTGCAAAAGGCTCGTCAGTGTTACTGTTCTCCCAAAAACCTACTATGTCATTTCTCTGATCTATTTATATATCTCTACCAGATAACATCTGACTACCACATATCTCATACTTTTTAGAGTACCTCCAAATTTATTGGTCGTGATTATTATTATTATTAGAAATGGGATAAGAGGTGCATTTTTTGCCCTTTTCCTTTCTGTAGAATTTCCTTTACTGGCTGGTGGGTAAGGGTGGCTTCCTAAATAGAACACATAAAATATAAGAAGGGAGGAGTGTGAATGATATTCCCATGCATACTCCTTCTGTAATTTGCTCTTCTACAAACAGGATCAAACCAACCCAATTGTTTCATTTCGTATTGGAGGCATTTCATAATAAATGTGGTCCCAAATTATCATCCAGATTTTGCACATTACATATTGCAAAGCAAGGAGAATAAATATTTTCCCCAGTGGGAATATATGTCATCACAACGTTGAGTTTTCCACGGCTAAAAAGAGCATCTGGATCTAAGAGGTACATGAGAGTTATTTTTAAAACCATCCTTTATATAGAAAACTGCTATGTGCCTAGGGAATGAACACTTGGCAGGGTTGTACAAAAGAGGCCCAGAGAAACCTTAGCAGGACTGCTGCAGGTCAGCATGTACATCCATCTCCTGAGTGGCCCAAGAAACTCTACACAGAACTTGCCTACATTAATGTCATTTGTTCCATCAAATAAGCTTAAATTAATTTCTTGTTTTATTCATGCACATACAAGAAACATGTATGTATATCTTACATTCAATAACATCAACCCAACTGCAGGAGTACACTCCCTTAAAAAGTCTGTCATGACTGAATTTTTCCTAATTTTACGGTGCTCAGCACCAAGTGGTGAATGGTGCCCAATAAGTACTGAGACAGGCAGATAGATGGACGTAGTCTAGAAGTTTTATCTGTTTTAGGCAATGCAGATAATGTATAAAGCCAGAGTTGCAGCAGTTGAACTGGAAATAATGCAATGCATTGAGCAGAGTCTCGATGCTTGCTGAAGCACACGTCGTTCATCAAGCAAAGACAGGACAGCATACAAAGTGACAGCCTGAAAACACTGCCAGAACAGCATGTAAATCATACTTCTTTGACCCAGGTACCTCACAATAATGAGATATTAAAAATAAAGAATAACTTCTCCTGGGATGCCTGAATGAGAAGAAGCCAGGGGTCTTTAAAAAGTGTTAGTCACTCACACATGCACACCATGAGAAGCACACCTAAATCTGCCTTCATTAAAATGAACTAAATCAACGTCTGGATAATTACTATGCAACCAGCAGTCTGCCTGCTGACAGGGTCAGAGGCTGACAACACAAAACTGAGAGACCGTGAGAGTTGTTTCAGCTTTGCATCACAAACAGAAAAAAATGAGACATAGCTGTGGGTAAAATTCAATGTTTAAGAGAAGCAGGGCAGCAGTGGTACTGAAGCGAAGCCTTCAATACGTGTTGTCTGTTCCATGTAGCCTCTCTCCCTGGCAGGGCCAGTCGGGGTGGCCACACCAGCAGATCCCACCCCTTGCTCTCTTCCAAGGGCAGCACTGCAGGGCACAATTGCAAAGCCCTCTGGGCCCTTTCCAGACCACCCATCCCATGCCAACAGAGCCAGCCACTCCTCATTTCAGCTGCTGTCTTTCCAGCCACTCGTCATTCCAAGGGTCATGCCAGTTCAGTTTCTGGCTGGCAACTGCTTGCCCTTGTGTCTGGCAGAAGAAAATAATAATAATAATAAAAAAAATAATAATCCCAAGGAAAACAGGAGCCAGACAAAGAGCAGTCCCCAAAACCACAGAGTCTGGCCTTCCTGCACGCCCCTAAGTGTTGCAAACTGCGCTGCAAAAAAAATGGTTGTTCTTTGTGCCTCCCTGAGAGCACAAAACAAGAGGTGCCACTCATCTCTTGTGCTTTTGGTCCTTCTCTGTCTGGGCAGGTTGCAGCACCTTTCTCACCAGCCATCCTCATTTTACACCCATTGAGTCCCACTCTGCCCTGCCAGGAGAAACCTGTCGAGCCCATCCAATGCCTCTGCTCTGTTAAATGTTTGCTGCCAAGCTAGTTGTCCCAAGAAAGGCAAGTCTGGCATTGGCCCTGGCTCAGCAGCCATCCCACATGCACATCTAGGAACCATTTAAGAAAGCACCTTTCAAAGGGATATGGGCCTTCTGTGAGCCCCATCCCCACCAGCACAGGGGATGGGCAGGGTCCATTTCCATGTGATGAAGGATGGAAGGGGAAAACTTACCTTATTTTGAGCCTTTGGAACAAGTCTGTGTCTCTAAGCCCAAGTATTGCATGAGTCGTATTAAACATGGAAGAAAAATTTCTGGTTACAGCTCATCCACATTTATTATTACTCTGTATCTCCACATTTTGGCTCAAGAAATGCAAAGTGAATGCAAACCTCTCCTGCTTTCTCCTTCACTCAACTCCACGTCCTAGCAAGCTGTTGCCTTGTGTCTCTCTGCTCAGTCTTGCAAAGGTTGCCCCTCCCTGGCTTTTCTCCTCCCGACACAGACGATGATTTCTGCATACATTACGCAAAGTTCAGCAACATCACCCAGCCCCATTTGTGTACCTGTATCTCAGACAGGGCTGAATATGGCCAGCACAGCCATGGACAAAGTAATTCATCTAAGTACTATTAGCTAAACTGATAGCTACTGCTGTGGTACAACAATCTAGAAAAGCCCACTGGAGCAAGGGGGGGGTGGGGGGTGTGTTATTGGTATTTATATAGTTTGTAGCACTTTACTGTGTAAATAAAATGGTAAACACACAAAAATAGCCCAAGACAAAAATAATAGCTTACTCTTACCCCTCATCTTATACCTGCAGCTTTTAAATTGCCTGCTGTAGTTTTCCTGTAGAGATACATACAGTCCTGTGGCTTCTAGAGGTTACTGTAATACACATTATCAGTACAACTGGCAGGAAAATCTGCTTTACTGACATCCTGAAACTAACTCACTGGTGTTTTATGGAAAGAACAGAAAATTAGTTTAACTACTGTATTTAAATCTTCCTTGGATGCTAAGGCACTTCTTACAGTTTTCCTTAGGAATGCAAAAGCTCCCACATACCCAGATTGGAAGAGAGACATCTCTTCCTGAAGACTGCAGCACCAAGACCACTGCTATCCTCCACATCACTCGCAAGCCTCTGCTCTCTGAAGACACCGGGGACACCACAAAGAACCCATGCTGATGCTCCACCCAAGTACCAGGAGTGCAATGGCACATGCCAGCCTGCATGCAACATTAACTGGGACAGCTTCTGTATTCTGCATACTTACATGCATTTTGTTCAATTAAAAGGTGGCAGGCTGGGCCTCCCTGTATCTACACGCAGACAACGAAGCCTTGTTTGCAGGCTAGGTCTCAGCTATCCTGCAGCAGGGCTGGAGTGCAGGGTCAATTAGCTGTGCAGAAAGCACCACTTTCCAGTCTGGGGCCAGGCAGCACCTGCCCCAGTTTGTCCATATTGTATTCACAGGTCACGATGCTATAGCTTGGTTTCTCAAAAATCCGACTGGCCTTTATGTTAGCTCATGTGACATTAGTAAAGGTTGTAAAAATACAGTCTACTCCTCTGCATAAGGCACCCCCCAACACACAAACCCAATTACCATCACACACCAGCTGAGAGATCAGATGCCAGAGCAGACACACAGTTCTTCATCTGACTGTACTGTACCCACCCCTCAGACTTCAGTTATGTGGAGTCTGTTAATTGAGAAGGAAGCCCCTTTATTTCTTGAGTTTTAAGTGATTTTTAAGAAGCCTTCCTGCTTCGGTGCTCAAATTACCCTCCTCACAGATTTAGCTCACTAGTCACATTTAATGCTAGCAATTAATGAAACAATCTGCAGCAGGCCAGAGGCAACAAAGGAGCGTTTTGCCTTCAGTGCTGTCTCTGTGAGTGAACTCTCCCTGCCAGATCAGTGCAGCATTGGGTGGTAAACGTAAAAGGAATAGTCATTTTTGTTCTCATGGTGGTTCCACCTCCAGAGTAAGCCAGATCATCCTCAGCCCCTAAAAGTCCATTTTTGAAGGCAGATATCACCAGGTCTTGGTGTTTGCATGTTCTAACTTAAAGATTAGGATGATACCCCCTGGCCCTTTGGAGTAATACCACTTTCATAGCCAGCAAGATATTGCCCTGTTGTAACTAAGATTTCACCTTCTTTTAAGCAACATATCACTGTGGTTTTAGTCTCAGACCAGTCAAACAAAGACCTGATAAGTAGATAGAGCAGCATCTAATGTAATGTTTTAGCCTCTGAGTCTCCCCACAAAAAGATGAAGATTCAGCACCTGCTTAGTGGAAGTCCAAACACAGATGGGATAAGTACCTTGCCTCCCCACCACCCCCACTGTTTTGGGAGCCAAGGAAGGGAGAGTTGACAGTGCTAATGAGATATGTAGCAGGTAATGTAATTATCATCTGAGAGCCTGAGTAGGATGAGACAGATGTTACTTTTAGGGTTCATTGCTCTATTAGTGACACCTGCTAACCAGCTTATGTGATCTACCCCTTGACACGCCAGATACAAACTAAAATTAAATGAACTGGTTTGAGTAAAACCAAATAAGTGTAGGTGATGCCAAAGCCACACTCAAGGCTTCCCTTGCACAGTGGGAGTCCCAGCAGGAATTGTAAACAGGAACATAAATGACTCTTAAATAAAGTAAATATGCCATTCCTGCTTCCTGAGAATCTGTCTCAAATCTATTATGTCATCACAAGTCCCTCATTCCCAAAACAGAATCACCAGCTTTGCACAGAGCTGCTGTGGAATGGTGACTCTCTGCTCAGCTGCAGGCCGAGAAATAAGCTAGTTAACCATGGGTCAAACCCTCATGGGTTTGAGGTTGTTGCAGGAGAGAGGGCCCAGCTGGCATTCAGCTGATCAGATTACGTGGTGCTGAGGCATGGAGGCAGCTCTCACCATAGAGGGAACAGCACAAGGAGCTTTCAAGTGTAAAAGCCACAGGTGATTGTCAAATCACAGTCAAGCACTTGCAAAAATGCCCAGCATGACAGGTCATCACTAAAATAGGCAGGGTGTGTTTTGGTGCTTGATTTTGCCCTAGAGAAGATGAAGGGAAGCAAGAAGACTTTATGGATCAATTTAATCCCCTGCTTCCTGTGTGGAATATTACAACAGTGTGATGTTTGGATCTGTGTTTATCCATGCTACTGAAGGCTGAGAACAAGTGGACAAGGGTGATAAAAATCCATTAAACATGGGACAAGGTAAGTAAGTTAAGACTGTAAAGCACTTTGAGTCTTGTACCTCTAGAGTCCAAAGCGTGACCACAAGACAGACACTGGGTAGCAACTAGTGCTCTATAAATCACTGTTGACTGAATTAGATTAACTCAAAAGTTACACTCATAAAAAGTGTTGTTCTTAGGCTTGTCTGGATTGTGGGGAGCAACGTAAGAGCTTAAAGGAAGGTGGTGTTTACAGTGTCAACAGGCACAGAAGAAATCTATTTTGTGCCAGCAGTCCAACTTGACAAGAGAAAAGAACTTTATCTTTTCAAGTTGTATTCCCTCATTTAAATATTTTTCAGGTAATTAACACTTGGCTCCAACAGAGTTGATGTTCCTTAAAGAAGAATGAAACATTTATTGCCCTCCTTGTCTTCCTTCCTGAAATGATTGAGGTGAAAGAAAGGTTAGAAAAGAGAGTCTTTTCTTGGTTGTTCAATTTCTCTTTTGTCTTTCACATTGGTTCCAGGAATGGAAAGTCATTAATCACCTATCAAGACAGCAGATACGAGTTGCCTTGGGGTTAGAGAGGATTGAAGAGGACCATTTAAGCATGACAATTAATTGAAATGAGTAAAATAGGGATAGACTCTTTATTCAAAAGTAAGTAGCAGGTGATAGGCAACAGATTTGGACTGGTATTAAGAAAAATTGAGTGAGCAATCTTAGTTGATGAAGATGGAAAGTAGAAAATTAGTTATAAAGTAAAAAGGAAAAACAGTAAAAGAATGGAGAAAAAGTTTCATAGTGATAATCCCAGAAAATTTATTGTTTTAAATTATTCAGCTGGAAACCTCTGGCTCTGCCTTTCCTCCTAATTATGTTAGCTGTGTCAGTACTACACAGATGAAGCAGTGGAAGCCAAACAGCAGCACCTTTGAGGCTCCCAAATAAGAATGTTTCAGGCAGTGATTGCATTATGCACGTCTGTGACCAAGTTTTCTCTCCCAGTTAGACTCTGGCGACACTGCAGGTATATATCCTGGAATTCTGCAGCTGCTGACTTGCACGAGCTCTCATTTTACCTTTTGCTGGTTTTATTCATCCTGTGCTTTTGGCACAGCTGCCAACAACTCAGCCGTCCTTCTCTTCCCACCAGCTCTCCTCCGTGTAAAGGACGCACTGGGCAGCCTCTGCTGACCACTCACCTCTCCCAGATTTGCTGCTGACTCACAGTGAGGTTTTTTACTGGGCAGACAAAATTACTGCAACACCTCCTGCTTTTATGTCCTTTCTGAAGGAGGTGCCAAAAAACTGAGGAAACAGACTGCTTTGAAGAGCCAACAAAGCACAATAAAACCTGCCCACAATCTAAAAGTAACAAAAAGATTCCTATGAGGCCTTTCCTCTGAAAAGTCTTATGTTAAGAACAACTGGGGATTAAATGCAAAATTTTTACCATGTTCACCAATAAAAAGCCTGCATTTATAAGAATCATTGGGAGATAAGACTTGACCAGCATACAATAGTTTAACTGCAATCAGTTTTCACATGGGTTATTTTTACTTCTTCATTAAGCTCAATACATTTACTACCACATAAACTTGATGTACTATACCCGTGCAAAATGCAAAATTTCCCGATGACATACTCTGAGTTGGAAGCTCAAAAAATCCCAGCTCAAGTTCTACAAAGTGCTATTTCTATAAGAATATGTAATTTAAAAAAAAACTAACATGGCAATGGATGCCGCTTCTTATATACTTAGGTGTTTAAAGATGCTGGAGGGCTACAGGGTTATGTGGTGTCTGTTTACAGGGTCTGCTCTTCTTCCCTGTTAAGACTATTTGGATTTTCAGCCAAGATCTGGTGCAACACAGGGAAAACACACTATGCTGCAGTCACAATCAAAATATTCCGTTGGAGCAGCTTCCAAAAAAACCCCTTTTGGTCTCAGAGGAAACTTGAGAAAGGGAAAGGTTTCCAGGAGGAGAAATTAATTAAACTAACTAATATTATCAGCTGACTATGAATTGTTTCTATCCAGAAGAAAGGAGAAAACAGGACTGAAAATATATTTCAGAGATAGTCACATTTTCAGAATTTTTCTCCTGCCTGTTATTGAATAACTCACAGTCTTTAAAATAGGGCAGAGGCAACCAGGACTAAGTTTTCATCTTTTTTGTGTCCTGAATATGCATCTCTTAGTGAATCCTGGCATGCAACCATCAAAGGTCAGAGCCTCTTGGAAGTTACCCCTTGGAGCAGCCTGTGGTCCCAGAGTGCTGGCTTCCAGATAAATTAGTCATTACTCTCCCTTTCACCTTAATTTAAAAAAAAAAAAAAGAGCAACACAAAGAGTCGCCTTTGAGTTGTGATGGATGGCTTAATAAAAAGACACCCACCCACATTCTGGAGATGACAAAAGGTTCCTCTGCTACATGTGTGAAGAGTCCAGCTATGACTTTTTAATTCCTGCTGAATAAAAGACCAATTTTGATCAATCATTGATGACTTCTATTCAAAGTTCAATATTTGGTGCAGTAATCATTTTTTGCATAAATATCCTGTTCATCTCCTAGGCTCGAGCACACGGAGCCAGGGTGATCTAAAGCATCCATCTTGAGGAAATTGGAGAGGTTATAATAAGCTCTCAGACATATTTGCAATGCAAAGATAAACACCACTTATGCATGACTTGGCTCATTCTAAGTCTTGAAAGAGTGATAACACCCAAGGCAGCTGTGACTGAGGTTCACACACACTGGGCTGTCATTTAGTGGACATTATACAAATTACAGTCCTGCTGGCTTCAGAGAAGAATTGTTCTGCAATGATCTGTGATGTCTTGTAAGGCTGCTGCAATCACATGTATCACATCTTCAAGAATTGAAAATAAATCTCAAAGAACTGCAAATAAATCTAGGGAAAAAAGTTCATGTAGCAATTTCATTTAGATTGGGAACTTGAAACTAGCTCTGCTGCAACATGGCAGATTCCCCTTTCCAAAAATGATGTTTTCTTTGGATATGTTGGCTGGTACAATTCTCTTTGCATGCACTATTACTGCTCAGTATATGGGGCATGACTCATGACACAGCACAACACAGAATGATACCTAGAGAAAACTGAGCTTCTGAAATGTGAAATTAAAGGGGAAAAGCCACAGGAATAAAAAATGCAATAGACAGACAGGGCTGGAGCATACAAATGAGGTGTCTCAGGATAAGTTTCAGCCTGTTGTCTAATCCCTGGCATTGTGCTGTGGACAAGCTTTATCTTTCTAGCATCCTCAGGGAAGAGTCAAATAATTATAAGTGCAGCATGAGGCCACCTGCTACCAAGTGCAGATATGCGGGTACTTGAGGATCAAAGACTTGTCTTTTTTTCCAGCATCCACTTGTTTTTAGTCCTCTGATGAACAGTCTCAGACCACCAGCCAGCTCTGCCCACCTGCATCCTGCAAGGATGAACACCCACAGCAATTCCCCTGTGATTCAGGCCTCAGCACTGTAACCCATTCCCACCCAGCAAACCTCCTGTTTGCTCTGGATATAGCAGGTCCAAGCCCTGCCACACACCTACCCTTGGGAGGAAAGCTGCAGTCCAGCTTTACCCCCACAGTAAAGATATCTGTGGCACAAGTACCACAATATTTTTAATGTTGTTTTTTGTTGGTTTGTTTGTTTGGGTTTTTTTTACTGAATAATCTGACTTGAAAAGTTGTCTCTAAGTTCTTCCCATGAACTTCCTGTTTGTCAGGTGGGGTCTCTCATGGCATCATGTGACTTCCAGCACTGCTTACAACTAATATATATTTGTGCAAATTTTGACATGTTTTAAGGAAAAGACTTTTTGTTACATCCAGTATTTCATACTGAATGGAATACACATGCAGAGCACAATGTAGGAGCTAAGCAGAGCATGGCTTTCCACCTCTGCTGGTTCCTTTGGAGAACAGAAGAGATAGCAAGTTTGGCAATTGGAAGGCAAAAAACCAGAAGGAACAGTCTTCTCAAATCTCTTGCTGCTGTACTGGCTCTAGAGATAAACACAGAAAACTAATTATCAGGCCTCTTTTTGTTTCCCAGATGACTATCACTAAGTAGTAAGATGCAGAGGCTGATGTTATAAAAGGGTTCATGGTTTTAAATCAAATTAAAATAAAACAATAACTTCATAATGGCTTTTCCAGAACATAAGCATCCTAGAAAAAAAATAATCAGATATTATTGTAAGAGCTGATAAGATTTCACATACAAATTGCCACAACATTGAAGCCTAAATCCAGGCAACTCATGTATTGTTTGTTATCCTTATCTGTATATGCCTTTCACTGGGCATGCCACCTGCCCTTTCATCCTGCCTTGTTTTCCATGCTCAGAAATGAGCTGCTAAAACTCTTCTCAGAAATGCTAGGATATATGTGCCCAGGAAAGTCATCTTGTATTGGCCCACCCACTCACCCTCCCACTTGACACACACCTTTTGTTAAATCAATACCACAGGAACACCCACATAACAGGTTACATCTTTCCCTGAGCAACTGCAGGTAGCACTTCAGCTTTGATCGCCCTTGAAACAAAATAACACTGACAATGGCCTCTATTTTCCTGAAGAAAAGAGTGGAATCCCAGAGGAATAAATTAAATACTTGTGCTCCATCCTCACTTTTAATATGATTGGCTTTCACGCCCATCGAGTCAAGTCCCAGAGGTGCTACCAGGGGTTTGCTTAGGAAAAAGTTTTAACTGTCAAAAGCTCATGGCTCAAACTAAACAAGGTCCTAATCCTGCTTCTCTTGATGACAGCTGAAAGACTCACAGAGAATGGAATCTGACCTCTCATGGCCTGTGTTCTAGCATTGAAAAGAGTTCAAGAGCAGAACAATTAAACAAGATGGATTAAGAAATTTATTTTTCAAAACAGGTATGATGGAAGAGATAGAGAAGGAAGAGCTAGAGATTCATCCATTTGGGAAAAAGCTTAAAATTTCAAGACAGGGATACGTTAATGGAACATAATCGTTAATAATCAGTGTGTTTAAGGTGAATGCCTACATATGTATTCCTTAAAGAAAAAAACACTGTACCCAGTGAAGTTCTTAGGGATGAAGTTCATACATCATATGTATGAGGTTACAGCCAGGGTGAGGGTGATGCTATATAGATTGGCAGTAGAGAAAAATGAGTTTACAAGTCAGGTCTATGGGAGAAGATACGTTCTGAGAAAAAAGGATGCTAGTCCAAGGACACCACCAAATCTCTGTCTCTGTTTATGGAGGTACTCTAGTGCAACAAAGTGAAAGCAATCCTTTGCTAAATACTTGCTTTGGCTCTCCAATAAAGGATGCACTTGCTGATATTACAAGACAGAAATCTAGTTACTAGCAGAAACTGACATGGAAAAAATTACAACATCTAAAAAAATATTCTAGGTTTCTCCTTGTTCTTTAATTTTCATTTTTTGTGTTCTACACATAAAAATTCTGTGCTGAAGATACCAGGTTAAGATCTAGGATAGTCAGCATTGGTATAGAGGAGTTTTCATAGTACATCTGTTCAACAGAAGTTTTATTAAGAACTGCTAATGTTGATGCTGAAGTTCTAGTTCAGCACTAGGCAAATACAGCTCTACTCTTTTTGGAAAGTCATGACAAAAGGTACTCACAAGGAGGTGAATCACCTGTAAACAGGCCCACTCAAACATGCCCTGCCCTGACAGCCCACAGACACAAGAGCTCTCCCAGACAGACCTTCAGAGATACCACAGACCTTCAGATCAGGACAGTCATATCCTGGAACTCACTGAAAAGAATATAAGTTCTACAGGTTTCCCACCTAGCAAAACAGAGGTTTCAGCAGGAAGCCCTAGGTTTTCAATAATAGATCCTAGGACATACTTAAAAAATAAATATGTGACCTGCTGTCAGGGAAATTGTGTTACCTCTGCAGGCAACACAGAGAAGTTGAATACCAGCTATAGATCTAGTTGTAATTTAGGTGCTGAAAAACTTAATGCTGGAAAAGGCATAAAGAATGATGCCAGACATATCAAAAATAACTTTCAGCAAGACAGTTATTCAGAAACTCATCAAAAAATGTTTTCTGAGTAATTTTTTTCACTTGGTGTTATTGCTTTCAGAGGGCAAGGCCAAGGCCAGTGACAAGTTCTTTCATCCAAAGACATAAAAAGCACCCAGAACTGAAAGATGAGAAAAAACCATGTTTTGAGGAGCAAGGGTAACTGACTGATTGGACAAGATGCCAGAAGAATGATAGAGTTCGACAAAGAGAGGACTTAGAAAACTATCTTAATTCTGCACAGAAGATATTAGCCTCAAAAAAGCAGTAACACTGCAAGATCAGGAATAACCCAGGAAATGTGACAGAGAGTGTAAGGGTCATGCCAGAACTTAACCTCTGAACTATTGTTGAAAATCATTGTTATTAACCTGAAACATAAAATGGGAGTCAATCACTGAGCAGTGTTTCCTTGTAAGTGTCCTTGCACTAAGCTATTCAGAGCTGATGTCTTAGGTTTTAACTTTTATATTTTCAAAACCTGTATTGCTGGTGTAACTCTGAAGTTTCCTGTAGCTCGTTAAGTGCTGTTCTCTATGGTAAGATAGACATAACAAACCTCTGTAACTTGCTCTCCAAGGACACCCAGAACAAGAACTGTAAACCATCATCTTGGGGAGAGGGGGAAAGCTTGGGGAAATTCCATCATTGGCTGGGTTCTGGTTGGTGAATTTATGCTGATATAAAAGTGTGAAGAACTCGTGACCTGTTGTCCATTTTGGGATCCACTGGGGCAGGACCCTCTGGAGCCCAAAGTGTACATCTGGAGGCCTTTCAAACAAATACCTCCTTTATTCCTTTATTCCTGTTTTAAGGCATTTAAGGCATCAGAGCGTTCAAAGAAACAAAAATGAACAAGGAGTTTCAATGATTTTAAGGATTAAAAATGGCACTTACTTTGTCAAAAAGAGCTGTCCAAGAGTGTCCAGCATTAACCAAAGTTTCCAGTTGTCTAACCACAGTTAATATCAGCCTCGAAACCAGTTAATAGCCATGCAGTCACCAGGAAAGGAAGGGGAGGAAGGGAAGGCTTTGATGACACAACCCTAACAAAACCAGAGAAATCACAATAATGTAAAGCACATCTAATGTAAAACACACACATCTTTCAAACCTATTCAAAACACATATTCTAACTAACTGGAATGTGCCCATGCCACCGTGACTGGCACATGAGTCAGCAGCAGTGAAAGGCAACCCTGGGTGCCGACAGACACCTGCTCAGCCAGTCTTGTAATATGCAAAGAGCTTCCTCAAAATGCACTCTCCCAGCCAGGCAACAAGCACTTGCAAGATTGGCATTGGAGAGAAGTACCAGAAACTAATCCAATAGCCACTTGTGCTCTCCTATACCCTGAGGCACTGGTTTTAGAAAGGAAGAGCTGGTGGGATCAGACAGGTTCCCTTGGTGGCCAGACCTGGCATGGTGTGATCAGCCATATGAGTTTGTATGCCATTGGTGGGAGCAGAAGACACAGTGGCATGTGCCTACTGGAAATGACCCAGAACATTCCTCATCAGTGCTTTGAAAGCAGATTTTCTCCTCCTCTACATAACTATGCAATCTTTCAGCATGGTCCTGGGAATCATCCATTTTCCAGTACCCTGTTTGACTTTGTTGTTGATGTCACGGAAAAAAAGTAGTCAGTTGTTTACCAGAGCATTCGATTTCTTATCAGCAGATCTGGCTATGAATAATTATATCACTTATTAATACCATAGTAAGCCAGCTAATGGGCTACAGACGCCTAACAAATAACAGGATGAGAGAAGAAAGGGCAGATTGGCAGGAGGTTGTTTGCTTTTGCGAGGGTTGAATTATAGAACTGGCCAGGATTCAAAACTATGAATCATTAAGAGCATGCACACAGCAGTTTTACATCAGCGAGCTCTATTGACTGTAGAGGAGCTAATATTGATCTACTAAACATATGGGAATGGGGAAGCAGGTCCCACATAGTTCAAAACGTGTTTTAATGTCTGTCCTTTGAATTGTGTTAGTTCCCTGAAACACCCACACATTTCTGACATCATGACCAGACCTTTATCCAAAGCCTTTGAAAGCACAGATGTATCTTTTTAGGTTCACAGTGACAGAAATCTTTGAAACATGACTGGAAACAAGATCATTGTGAGTTACCATGCTTATCTTGTCTTGTATCCCCCTTATCACATTGGCTCAGTTTGCAGTATCTACATTGATGTTTCTATTAACAGAGGTGTTTCTGAATATAAAATAAAAATAATTAAAGCATTATCTTACCTTTCCTTAGTAGGTGGGATTTACCTTCATGTGCAAATGAGATGAAAATCTTGCCTCACTAGGCTGTAGACATAACTGTTGTGAACTCTGACATCAGCAAGGAGCTGCTGTACAGAACTTCGTTCTTCTCTCCTGAAAGGGACCAAGAATGAATGCTGCCTTCAGGGAAGGGAAGTCAAACGAGGACTGCTTTGCTACCCATAAATATACCTCATTGTCCATTATAGGCACAAATTAGCCTAATGCTATTAGAGGCTATTTCACGGGGCAACAGCAAAAAAAAATAGACAGAAATTATAGTTAACCTGTTTTATTCACAGGACTCCGAGACTCTGGACTAATAACAATTAGACCATGATCATAAGGGCTTCGACCTGTGTGTTCTGTCACACATTTGCATATAAATAACAAATAAACATTTAGCATGCTGGTATGTAATTGGTAAACAGTGAATTTGGGATCTCAACTATAACACAAATTTTCTTTATATGCTCAGTTCATGCCATAGGTCATACACGGATCTTGAATACATATTTGCATCTCTCCTCAGATCTTAATATTTGCTTGAATTTGTTCATAAGACCCCTCAGCAACACAGTCTCCCACCCCCAGTGACCTGGTGCTGACAACCCCTTATTTTATTATTCCAAGTACCTCAGTCACTAGGTCCCTGTCACTGTGAGCCATAGTACAAGCCTAGAAAAATGGAAGCTGAACATGATCCTTTTCTTTCTTTCTGACAAGCAGGAGCACATCCACAAGCCTTACTGTCTCGGCAGCCTTCAGTAAATCAGCCTGTTGAAATACAGGCAAGAATCCTGCTGCAGGGTAGGGTTACTTGAAATACAAGACATTCTTCAATTCAAATGCTGATTTTCCGTCTCTTCACTGTAAAGGAGCAGAGAGTGTGAGATACGCATCAGTTTCAAGGCAAAGTCTGTTCACAACATGACCTCCAAACATTGTGGCCTATGCACCAGTGAAAAAAACTGAGCCTGATGGAAATCTATCATTTCAGATTTGGCTATTGAAAACCAAGAATATGTGTGATTTAATTTCCAGCTGTTTATGAAAAGGAGGAACAAGGCACAAAGCTCTTTCATTTCTCCTGTTAATCCAACCTGCCTCATAGAGAAACTGAGCCACAGCCCTTTGTCACCATTTTTCTTTGCTTTTATGTAAGAGAAAGAGAGGGAGACTAAAGGAAATTAAAAAAAAGCAAGGGAGATAAAGTGATGTCTCAAATGACCAAGGCATTGAAAAAAATTCTAAACCAGCAATTCACCTTAAAGTTTCCAAGTCTCCAGTTTCCCAGACCCTTTCAGGGTGCCAAACTTCATGCCTTGCTGAGGACCACAACATTATTGGCCTCTTCTACTGAGAAAACACATAAAGCTTTTAGATGATCAGGAACAAATAAATACATGCTCTAGGACTAATCTTGGCATGAAAGGTCCCAGAGAAGGACTAATTTAGGGCTGATTGGCCTCTCACAGACATTTGGTATTGTAAAATTTGACCACTTTAAGTCATTTAAGTCACTCAGTCACGATCAAACTGTATATCTAATTGCATCCCTAAAATGCTTTTGGAAAACAATGACATCCCTGAAAATATAAGTTAGGGAAGAATATATTAGATATTTACAATCTATGTGCAGTCAAGAAATTATTTGACCATAGAGAGGAGAGTGTAAGCTAATGGGAACAGACAGGGCAGAAGATTTCTTTTACTATCAAGTGCATTTAATGTAACTATTTTGTACTTCTGAATAAAATGCAGTCTTTCTGACTGCAGTAGACCTGCATCTGCACAAATAAGAGGAAAATCTAGCTTACAGAGCAAGAGATAAAAAAATAAATGGAAACCTTTATTTCCCTGAAATAAAATGGGAATTAGGGAAACTGAGCAGATTTCAAGAACCTAAAGTGATTTATGGTACTTATACAATGATCACATTCACACCTTTTGCTATATATTTTTAAATACAATTAATCAAAAGAAGTTTGATTAAAAAGCAATCTTTCATATTGTGTCAGTTCATTTACTTTGTACAGGGCTTCTAATATTTCTAATTATTGTTGTAATGCTCCTAACACCTACTAATTGTCCTCCACTTCAATTTCACATTCTTCAGCTCAGACAAAATCGGGGTAAAACTTTCACATCAACTCTTCTCAGGCATTGTGACTGTTGGATTTAAACCACCATGCTGTGTTGAATATCCTCAGTCTTTAGCAGGTCTTGCACCTGCTGGACCTTGAACAAAGTCTGTAGAGGTGACCAAGCAGCTCTATTGGAAAAGGAAACTTGAAAGTTGCTCTGTCAGAGGCTTCTGCCACAGTGCAGCCACTTGGCTTGTTGAAAGGGAAGAACTGACCAGGAATGGCAGGCAGGAACCAGGAGAGGTTAGATCTTCCCCGTTTTGCAGCACAAGGCAATGCAGTCCTTCAATAATCAGAGAGTGGGAGAAGACTCACTTTAAAAGGGATAACAGAAAGAAGAAACAAGAGTTTGAGTGGTAATGAAGTCATGAAAGAAAAGAAGGCAAGAATCTTGCTCTTCTCCATCTGAGCTCTGGATACCAAGAGGTTACCCCCTTTTCAGCCTTGTGTTTCTCACCAGCAGTTTATTCGATGCTCTCTGAAGTAACACAGTCCAGTGAAATAATATATCCCCACTGCTCCTTTTCACACTGATCCTGCACTCTGCTTAGAGCTTGGATTTCAAAGTTTCATATTCATTCCCTGTACAGAGAACTAATTACCTCAGCTAGACAGACCACGTTACCAGCAGAGTGACACTGGCCAACCCCAAAAATTAACTGAGGATCACATAAACTTCACAAATCCCATTTCAGTGAGATCTTAAAGTAAAAACTCTGAAAAGAGCTGTCATTCTCTGACTCCTCTCCACATTCCAAAAGAATTCTGTCCAAGAAGAGATCTGCAGAACAGAGATTGCTATCAAGAAAATCAAATTTGCAAGAGAAAGGGTTATACTGCTAGCTTCTTAATGGGAGGCTTCAATTACCTGCACTGCTCATTTGCTTTGTTTAATAGAAACAGCTACATGAAACTGGAATAGAGATTTGATCATAGGAACTAAACTGAAAATAGGAACCTGTACAGTAAGCATTCATGTGGTATTATTCATAATAGAAGTGGAGATACTGCTGCTATTGGAATTAATGACCGTTAATGACCAAGAAAGCCTGAAACTGATCCCCCAAGGAAAAGGATTTACAGTGCTGTCTCTCCCTGCCCTCATTTTAAGATTCAAACCGGTTCACACTGTTAATGGGATAAATATTCAGCATTTTTCTCTCCTCCACCATCTGCCTCTCCTATTTTTACCTTGGCAGGCATCATTACCATAATATAATCTCATTATGTTGTGCATTGGACCCAATTTCGAATGTTTAATAAGAAATCCTCCCTTGTCCATGTACTGCTGTTGAACCCAAAGGGACTATCTCTGGGGTGATTATTTACATAATTAAGGATTGTGCTACAAGTTGTGGAGTTGACTTAGCACCATGTACTGTGTATTTAACAAATTCTCTTAATATATTTATTAACCAAGTAAATATGTTGAAACATAACGCAATCATTATTATTTGACTCTTTTAAAATCCGTGAGGGAGACAGAAGGGAGGGGCAGAGTATCCCACACTTACAATAACCTCAAGGCAGGTCTCAGAAAAATGGAAGGAAGGAAAGGAAGACACTAGGCAAACAGAATACTGAAGAGAGTAGATAAAAAGGAATATAAAAAAAAATTGTATGAAAGATGGCAAAAGAGAAACTATGATACCCAGTGATTTTACAAAACCTCTAATATCATGTCACAAAATCTCACTGTTAAAGTCAGTTCAAATTGCTTTGGATGTGAACCCTGTCACGTGGACAGAAACATGATAAACCAGCTGTGAATTCTGGGTGACAACAGCAAGCGGCAACATGAAGCTGAGAGATGACAGAGTTGTAGAATCATTAACGTTGCAAAAGTCCTCTAAGATCATCGAGGCCAGCCATTAACCCAGCACTGCCATGTCCACCACTAAATCATGTCCCTAAGTGCCACAGCTAGACATTCATTGAACATTTTCAGGAATGGCAATCCCACCACTTCCCTGGGCAGCTTGTTCCAATGTCTGAGCACCCTCTCAGTAAAGAAATTTATTTTAATATCCAATCTTAACCTGCTGCAACTTGACCCATTTCCTCAAGCTGCATATCTTCTTGTCCTGTTGCTTGTCACTTGGAAGAAGAGGCGGATCCTCACCTTGCTACAACCTCCTTTCAAGTATTTTCAGAGAGCAACAAGGTCGCCCTGAGTTCCTTTTTCTCTAGGCTAAGCAGCCCCAGCTCTCTCAACCTCTCCTCATCAGACTTTTTCTCCAGACTCTTCCCCAGCTCTATTGCCCTGTTCTGGACACACTCCAGCACTTCAATGCCTTTCTTGTAGTCAGGGCCCAGAATGGGACACAGGAATCAAAGTAAGGTCACACCAATGCTGAGTGCAAGGGAATGATCACTGCCCTGGCTCTCCTGTTCTTTTCCATTGGACAGCTTTCCAGCCAGATTCTGCCCATATCTGAGATTTTGAGAGCCAGGGCACTGTGGCAGCGTACCACAGAAGTGAATTTAGAATTTTGATTGAAAAAAAATAAACAGTATTTGCAGATTGAGCAAAAAGGAACAAAATAAAAGGTATTTGCTTTGTTCAATCTGCAAACAATATTTGCAGATTGAGCAAACAGTACTTAAGGAGAAATACACACATTGGTGAGAATGAAAGCACGGAGATTTAGTCCTGTTGCAGTCTGCTTACCTGAGGGTATTTTAGTTCTGATAGTATAGCAGCATTACACCTTACTTGGTTCTGTAACTGGAAAACTCAGGATTCTTGCGCAAAAAAGTATTTTGATATATATTTTAGTAAAATAACCTTTGCAAGGGGTAAATGCTCTGGCATCAAGAGTAGGAATGAAACTGGTTTCTTAACCAGGTTGTCTAATTGCCTTTCCACAGGCGCAGGGGGGACCAGACACAGGAGATGCACAGACACACTCTGGTCCTGCCCTGATTCTGTGTTCACAGGGGCACCTCTTTGTTTTCCAGCTTTGTCTCTTCAGGTGCCCCCATGCCTCACTGACATGTTTCTTGCCACCTCTGCTGTGCCTTCCATCTCCATCATCAAAGTTCATCAATCAGGATTAGGTCAGTGTGGGAAGGTTCACCCTCCTTCTTGCCCCAGGAGAAGCTTGGTGTAGGATGGGGGGCAGGATGTGTTGATGAGGGCAGGAGTGCCCCTTTTCCAGCTTCAGCTACTTCCCATCAGACTAGAAGAAATTCTCCTGCCAGCCCTTTCCACACCTCTCCACCGGAGGGGTAAGGAAAGCAAACAGAGAGAAGCAGAAATTAATTCCAGCTTGACTTCAGTGCACTTGTTAAGAGTGGTCCCTGCCTGCCAAATGAGAGCACCATGGAAACAGCAACAAGCAAATTAGTGAATTAGAAAACACTGATCTTTGCAAATTGTAGCTGTAGCCACAAAGCCCCATACAAGGAAAAAGCATACAAATTCAGAGGCACGCGACACAGATCTAACACAACTGCAGAGCTCCCTCGCCCAGCCAGAGAAGGATGCCAAATCACAGCTAAATGCAGGGATCTGAAGGACTGATTTCAGATGGGGGACTGTTGTTTCTCTCCACTCTGATTTTGTGCTTTTGTTACCATTAGACTCTTGCCATGGGAGGCCTTTGAAGGAAGAATTAAACCTCTTGCTATCTAAATAGCAGTTGGATTTCTAGTGAAAATCATGGGATTGCTCTCCATTCCAAACAACACTGCTTTTACAAGTGCCAGCTTCTTGCTCAAACAGCAATACTAGCAAATTTCAGAAAAAATCTGAATAATTTGAGCCTCAGCTTAGGAAAGGAAGCACAAGTAATTTTTTGTATTCATGCTTGCCTTTTTTGTTGTTTGTTCGGTTTTTTGAGGGTGTTTTTGTCTCGTACAAAAGAGAGTTTTATTGGGAGATTCAACAAAAGATTAAAGATCACTTTTCTGGATGCTTAAGAAGTATCTTCTAAATGTGAAGATGGAAAGAACAAGTAGAAAATTCAAAATATTTGGAAAAATACAAGATATGGGCAACCTGCCAAACAGCAGAGCTGCCTCAAAAGAGGGAGAGATTGTTGATAACAGCTAGGAGTTGTGATGAAGGATGAACAGCTGAGTTTTAGCTTTCTTGAACTGGAGCCGGGGGTGACACATCAAGAGGAAATGCCAGACAGACAAGCTGAAATTTCATTTGGACACAAGCAGATGGATCTGGAACAGAGAGATTGATCTGAGGCTTGTCCATATAAAGACAGTAATTAACTTTGTACTTACAGATGAGTCAGGTTCATGAGCAAAGAGAAGGAAACCACAAGCAGACTTCTCTACAAGACTCAAAGTGTGAGCTAATATTTTCCTTCCCTATTTTCATGCCCATGAAATAATTTGTGCACTTTCACATCACGTGCTTCAGTGATTTCTTAAACACAGAAACCAGATTTTCTACAGACCTGAGCCTTCAGAGGAATCCTACAATACTAGAATAGGGCACTGATGACAGCACACATTGTCAGAAAAACAAGATGTATTTCGGTTTTGGGAATCTAAAGGGTTACTGACATATGTACAAACAGGGAGTTAAGCATTAAATAGTGCATGTGAGTGAGAAACATTTTATATGACACTTTCAGAAGAGAAAATTAAGTCTCACTGGTGCACTTTAGTGAGAGACATGGAGACTGAAATTGCTGATCTTCCTTTTCACTGACCAGATGTGGACTTCAGGTTATTTCTGGAGCCTGTCAAGAGGGCATCAGGCTGGTTTAGATGACAGAGGGTAATTCCAGGACGGGACTTTTGTGAAACATGAAGAGGTTCTTTGATTCCTGTGGACACTCAGAAAATGAGCATCCATCACAAGACAGGGTCTGAAATACTCTGTGGTCAGCTCATCTTCGCAGAAACACAGCTTCTTCAGTGAAATTCCCAATGGGATATGCAAGATGTGGGATGACCCTTTATACTAACAGTAGGGCACCTTAACTTGAGCCAAAACAAACAACTTATTCTGGGATGTTTCAACACCGCTCACTTGCCTCACTCACTGGCCCAAATCAGTAATGCAAAAGTCCTTCTTGGACAACTTGGATATAAGACTATCTGGAGTTTGGTGCTTGGAAATGAAGCCCAGGTGCAATACCTCTAAAAATTCATGTTCTATCAGAAATAGACTTGCTCTCATCATCTCTGTCAGCATCTGTCTGCCTCATGCTTTTGCCAAAGCCCCAATACCCACCCACACATAGCAGCTCTCAGCTGGCTTTGGCAGCAGAAGTCCTCAGCAGCCACCAGCAGGTCAACACCAATGAATACTCTGTTCTGTTGACTCAATTGCTATTGACTTCTGCACATCCCCTTCGGTGCCTCTCCCACCTGCAACACCTTCAGGTGAAGGCAGCGCAGGTGCCCAGACCCCGTGGAGATGTGCAGGGTAAACGTGCACTGGCTGTTCTCCACAGGCAACACAGCATCCATAATGTCCAAGGGGATACCAAGGCTGTGAGATGGATAAGGGTGCAGGTGTACACACCTGTAGAGACAGCTAAAAAAGGGGAGATTCTGCTGCATGTGAATTTTTCAATGCAGGGTTGTATCTTTGGAAGACATCAGTTTTTGCAGATCCAAATTAAGCATATACTGCTAATGTATTTTGACATTAAGCACATTTTGTAACAATCTTTATTAGTTCTCTCTTGGCTAAATGTAGCTACTTTCACTCAAATACCCAATTTTTCCTCAGCTTCTTTGTCTCTCTTTGTCTCTTCAGGTGCCCCAATGACTGACAGCTCAATGTACTGCAGGAACATTGAAGGGTAAGAGATAACTTTGTGCTATAGTCAGAAGGTCCATGCTGCATAAAAATGTATTCTCTTCATTATTACCTATCTGACAAAGATTTAAGAGGGTTTTGGAGCTAAGGGCCACATATAAAAAGACTGCAGATCATTTCCAAAAGACAAATTGCAAACAGTCTCACTAATTTACAGCGATACATACTCACCTACTTTAAGGAGTAGATGAAAGCACATCTGCAGGGCACACCTCCACATCATGGGAAGGAAATTGAAAATAGCAGACAGCAGTACGGCCGGTTACAAATGCTAGGAATTATCTATGCTTCCACTGGAAAATGGGAATTCGTTGAAATGAGAATCAGTAAAATCCCTGATGTTTGTTTGTTTCTCTGTTTTTTTTACAATTAGCAAAAGGAAAGGCACACATCGTACCTGCAGCTATATAAGAAGGAAAATCTGCTTCTCCTGAGCTGCTACTGAGCACTGCTGGAGTTGCAGCTCATTTCGCCATTGCTCTCACTTTCCCTGTGGATCCTGGGCCCCAGTTGGATCAGACATCCCTGGAGCCACATCTTCCTTCCCAGAGACATTAGCAGCACCCACTGCACTGCATCTCCCCAGCAAGGAAAGGGAGAAGACGTGTCAGTGGAGGCACAGCTCATCTGCACCGGTGCCAGGAGTGAAACACAACCTTCTGTCCTGCTCTTCTCCTCTATCCTCACCTTCCTACCCTGGTGCTGGACCCAAACACTTGCAATTTTATGGTGGACACGATCCCACATTGCAAAGCCTGAGAGTCAGTGCTTGGCTAGAGAGCAGTCCAGCAGGGAGGAGGGCCAGGGAGCTGGAGGTCCCATGAGGGTAGCTCAGACAGATGGAAAAATTAATAACAGATCATAATGCACAAAGCACTCAGAGAAAGCCAGTGTTACATTCTTGCATGTTGGTACAGATTATGGGAACACCATTAGTCTCCTATTTAATGCATGAATGCTCTGCAGCACCAGACATCAGGAGCCTCATGTGCTCCCTGGTTCATCTATATAATCCAAAGGTGCTGGTAGAAGTCTTTGATGACCTGAAAAGTCAAAGAGATACTAACCCACAAAGCAGTAGATCAGATGACAGATGCAAGAGGGCCCTATCCACAAGCTTCTGAATTCNTAATGCAGTAGATCACCTTACCTGTTACAGAAGAGACAGAATTGGTGAATGGTCAGATGACAGATGCAAGAGGACCCTATCCACAAGCTTCTGAATTCAAACTGATCCCAGTTATACACATGCCTTAGTCTGTGGGCTCCTTTGCAAAACACCTGTATTTTGATAAAATGCACCAAACACAGTTTGAATGTTCCATTAAACCAAACTTGCCTTTACAGGGAGCTGTGCAAGACCTGTATTACTTTAGCCCATGAGTGCTTTGCTTTTCGTGTTTGGTTTTGAACAGCACTGAAAATGTGTGCTTTCATCTTTGCCACCTTGTAACACCAAAACAAAAGTAACTACTGTAAACAATATTATAAATAAATGCAGAAGAAAGTAGGCATGTCATTAGGAAATTTTCACTCTTGCCTAAATGGCAGTGATTCCACTCTAGAAATAATTCCCATGAATGGTGTCTCCAGTGCCTCTTTACCTTAGTGCCTCTCTGATGCCAGTGTAGCACAAGCCTCTCCTCGTCCTGCGGATGAACCACTCGCCTCCACAAGACACCTTCGTAAGTCTTGTAGGACATTTTGGTCTTTGAGACAAATACATCTCCGTCAGATATGACTGATGCTGGCAAAGAATTTTTAGGTAGGCGGACACATCCTCTGAGAGTGTACTCACACAGGCTCATTTCCATAGGGACTAAACTGAAGAGGGTAAACCCTTATGATAGGAGGCACATGCAGCCAGGCTGTGATGCCATCCCATCAACCTATATACCCAAAGAAGGCTGGCTGCTTGGAGAACCTACAAAATATGTAATAAAGGGGCAGAAAAAAGCTGAGAATTCAGGATGAGCAATGATTTGGTTGTTTGCTTTGGCACATGCAAGGAAATCCACAAACCTCCTTGTTCACAGCACTCGCAGTGCCTGCACCAACAGCATATTTGCCTCCTAGACCTTAGCAAACCCATGTTCAAGGCAGAGAAAGGGACATGGATTGGCTCCCTGATCCCAGATGTGCAGCTCTGGTGTCCTGACTGGCCAGAACCCATAGAGAAGAGGGGCAAGGGCAGCTGTCATAGGTAACATCACTTGTCTCCCTCCCTTGCTTTGCCACACCAGTGACCTTTCCCCACCCCAGCCAACAAATTGGAAAGAGAACATCTGTTGGGAGACTGGTGGTGAGAGAGGTACCGGGGCAGATGCAAGGCCACTGAACAGCAGGGAGGATGAGCATGAGGAGAGAGAAGGGCTGTGAGAGGGCAGCTGAACAGATGGAGCAGCATGGATGCAGTTCCAGGAGTGGCACAGAAGGCTGGGGTGCAGGTACTGCCTTGCACATAGATTTGTTCAAGGGTTTCCTTGGCTGGGATCTTGTGTTTTTCTTCTGGTCATTTCTGACTGAAATAAGGAAAGCACACAAAGAAAGAAAGAGTCAGGGAAGAAGAGCATCTCTAGTGCAAAGCTGTCACTGAGTAACTTGGGAGGCTTTGTCCTAAGACAGAGGATCCAGTTCAGCTCCCTCTCAAATCACAGGAAAGGCTCTCATGCTCTGCTCCCCTTCCCCTTGCTTAGTGAACTACAGCTCTCCAGCCTGGTTCCGACTATTTCCATTCTTCAGCTTTTAGAAAATTCTCTTCACCTTGAAGTCAAGTCATCAAGAGATATATTCAGACCTTCTAAAAATTTTGCCCCACAACCCTGTTGCCTTAGGACAGACAAACATCTGCAGGGTCCACTAACATGGTTTCTGCCTCACCTGGCACGTGTACTTCTGCCTAAGAATACAATCCTGCCCTGCCCTTACCTCCCCCAGAGTTGTCCAAGCAGACAAAAACATAGTTGTTTTGTTGGGAGGACCAAAGCATGTTTTCTATAAGCCACCAAAATAGATGAAGTTGTCTGAAAAATCCCAATAACTCTAAATTTAGTGAGTGACAGAGTATTGCTGATGCAGTGCTCAGCTGATGGATGGGGTGCTGAGAGCAAACCAAAAGTCAATGCCACTCTGAATACCATCTGCAGAATAAACTATCCGTGTCATCGACATCAATAGGCAGCTGCATTAATGACAGCACCTTGCCTTGTTTAAATCAGGGCCAAGCTTTATTCAAGCAAGGGCAGGAAGGGAAATTAGAGCCTGAAGCTGCTACAGCTTGAAGACAGAGCACAACTCAAAGGCCATACAGGGCAATGAAGCAGTGATGAAGGCAATCTCCTACCTTCATCCCAGCTTCAGTAAACACTGAAATTATATGATCCTGAGCTAGTCTTGACAGAACTATTTCACCCAGGCAAAGGACCACACTAATGCAGCTGCATTTGCTCCCTTATTGGAACATATAGTAAGTGTTTTGTGGAAACAACTTTGTCTTTAACAGGCTTGAATACACACTGGAACAGAGGGAAATCTGGAGTTTTCTCCACACCCACATTACTGTTTCTTCTTCTGTCTTAACCTAGAACTTGGTAACAAAAGTAGACATTGAATTAGGTCCAATAAAAGAAATATGGAGACTTTTTTTTAACATTTTTTCACCATCATCTTTGCTGGATTTTGGTTCCGTGTGTTAAGATCCAATTATTATTATCGTTCTTTACAAATTCCTCTGCCCAAATTGGGTGCAAACGAGACCATGTGCCAGTGACAATAATATGGAATTTATTGTATAGTAAATGTGAGAGAAAGAGAAAGGAAGTAGAAAATGGGGGGGGAGGTGGGAGGGGGGGCAAAAATAGTGACAGGGACAGAATAAGGGAAATATCACCCCTCTATGGATCCCAATAATGTTCCGTTGATCCTCTCCAGCTGCTCTTCTTGGTGGTGAAGGTCCCCCCAAAAGGTGTAGAATCCCCTGTAGAAACCCCTCCAGGGTTTATATCCCCTGGAGCCAGGTGGCAATGTCCAGGCATG